>CM046862.1:20109739-20425096 GCA_025617745.1 Heliocidaris erythrogramma
CGTGAAATTGAATATGAGCTGAACTTATCTGAGTAGATGATGGTAAAGTAACTACATGTACATGTATACATCAAAATATTTAGGGCTTACTGTTCGATTGATTTATTGTTTTTGTAGGCAGTGGTTATTCATGATTTAAATAAGAATTGGTTTTAATAATCATGTCGTAGCCATAATTATGCACTGCTTTGTTTTGTATACATGTAGTTTTTAAATGACAATCGCATGCAAGAAAACAACGTTTTCTTTTAAAATACACATTGTCTATATAATCTGCCTTATGACTTTTGAAAACAAAATTTGAATGCATGTCCATGATGCTTGTTAATAAATTCATGCAATATACATTATCGCTGCACCATTCCAATAAACATCGTGATGTCTACGTCGTTATCACTCATTTTGCAGTCGTATCACGTCAACTTTATCAACCCTTTGCAATGTTGATTCATTATTCATTATTGTCATCCAACTCGAAAGGATGCTAAAATCCAAATGCATCCCAGGCGACGAAACTCAAAAAACCGCATTATGTATCTATCCAAGAAAAATCCTTGGATGTTTTCCAGGAGAAACCCGCATCCCAGGTACTTTACAAGGAAAACGCCACAATTTCCGCCTTTCGAGAACAATTTGTCGATATCTCCATCTCGGTCAATAGTCATCAACTTGCTGCAAGTAGTGTGTCTCAGAAAAAAAAAATAGTAGGTCTTATTTCTATCCATTTCTCTAGAAATATCTGTGTTTTTCCTTGAATAAATTTGACTGTATCTTTCTAAAAGTCCGTTTTGATGAGAGCTTCTATTTTGCTCTGTTATTCTTCTCTGTTTATATAGTATGCCTATCTATCTACTTATCTATCTGTCTATCTGTTTATATATCCTTCTATCAGTCTATCCAACTATCTACCCAGTCACAATCTATCTAGCTCTATCTATCTATGATATATCTATTTATCTATTTATCTATCTATCTATCTATCCATCTAGATATCTATCTATCTATCTGAATATGTATATGCATGTATATTTCTCATTATTTTAGATGCCACTCATACCAAGGAGTTATAACTCCTTGCTCATATAGGACTATCCATCTAATAATGATTGTGTCTCTACTATAACCTTTGTATGAGCTTTGCTGTACTTCATGATTTGTAAAATCAAACCGCATAAATTTCGGGGAAAACCTTCCTATCCTTTATTTATCTCCTTATTTTGTTTGCGGTCTCTCTCTCTCTCTCTCTGTCAGTCTCTCTCTTGCTCTCTCTCTCTCTCTCTCCCTTTCTTATTCTCCTTTCATACGTTAAATCTACCTCCCCTTCTCTCTCCCCCACCTAACCCTAACCCCCTCTCTCTCCTTCTCCCCTCTCTCTCTCTCCCTCTCCCCCTCTCTCACTCTCACCCTCTCTCTCTCTTTCTCTCTCTCTCTCTCTCTCATGCCCTCTTCTCTCCTCTCGTTATCCATTTCAGTTCGTTCTTCACCAGCAGTCAATGCTCATTCATTGTTGCCTGAATGCTTTAAAACGTGATGATGCCAAGTTCTTTTCAAAATTGCAAGAAAATGAGGGCAAAAGCTTCTCTGGATGAGCGGAATTTCATTGAATTACGTTGAAGATATGATTCAGATAAACAAAATTAGATTGAGAAAGCAGAGTATGTGTATCTCCTTTTAACCACTTCTCGTATTTCTATTAGATTTTCAAGAGAGCAGTCAAGTACCTTGATAATTCGATTGTATTGCCCAGCAGCGGCAATGTAGAAACATAGTTTAAAAATCCGAGGAGTGTCGTCGAAACTGCAGAATTGCTATTTCAAACGTACATCATAATCAAATAAAAACAACATTTATGTCGATTTAAAACTCCATACTGTAAGGTAGAGAAGCTGTTAGAGATGAGAATAAGGATGGGTGAGGGTAATAATAAAACTTACGACGACCACCACCACAGTGATGATGATGATGATGACAGTTGTGGGTGGTGGTGGTGGTGATGATGATGGTGATGGTGATGGTGATGGTAGTGTTGATGGTGGTGATGATGATGATGATGGTAATGGTGATGGTGATAGTAAAGATGACGATGGTCGTAGTGGTGGTGATGATGATGATGATTATGATGATGGTGGTGATAATGACGACGATGATGATGGCGATGGTGATGATGATGATGGTGGTAGTGATAATGACGATGATGATGATGTTGATGGTGTTGGTAGTGGTGGTGGTGATAATGACGACGACGACGACGACAATGATAATGATGATGGTGGTAGTGGTAATGGTGGTGGTGACGATGATGATGATAATGATGATGCTGATGCTGATGACGATGGTGGTGGTGGTCATGATGGTGATATGATGGTAACCATGACAATGAGGAAGAGGGGAAGGGGTAAGAGGAGGAGAAAGATGGAGTTAGGGGTCTGAAGAAAGAGAAAAGGGAGGAGGAGCAGGGGGAGGAGGAGGGTGATTAGGATGATCATGTGTGTTTGCTGATCCCATTTCAGACAGTACTTACAGCACATTTCTTATTTTCTAGATATCATGTTGATCAAAAAGATAAATTTTGTCTTTTCTCTTTTCAATCAAACCATAAAGGACGGTGAACTGCGCCTCACGGATGGAGGTCTTACCAAGGAGTTATCACAGAACTCCTTGCTCTTACGCAACGCCACGGTCACGTATGGCGTACATTGTTTTGTGTCTTAGGGACAGCTTAGATGATGCCCTCCGTTGTCATGGCAACCATAATGACCTGGAGACAAGCCAAAATTTTCGCACGCTCCAAAACATGGGATCTAAACCAGGCAAGATAAAAGAGACCTATCTTCAATATATTATTACTGTGTTTTCACAATATAACTCTTATACAATATTTATCTTCTCTCTTGTAAGACGTTAGTATAATTATTTTGATAGGTTAATAACGGAGGGATAGTATGAAGTGATATTTGCATAATACTAAATTATGTATTGAATATCTCCCGTCGAACTTTGTTCTCTCTTTTGCACACGGTTGTAATTTTCCACTATCACCCGGTATGGAGCTTCCCCGATATAGAGATATTGGTTATAGCTATATGCGTAATACATAGCTGATAATACTGTAGTAATAATACTGCTTTTTACTAATTCTTCTAGTACTACTACTACTACTACTACTACTACTATTACTACTACTACTGCTGCTGCTGCTACTATCACTACTACATGGAATACTCTATACCACATCTACTTTGGGAATTGACAAATATTCATTATTTTGTATTTCATTGAAAGTTGGAGCGAAGTGTAATCAATTATAAGTCCCAAAACGATTTTTTGATAGATAAATCCTTAACACTTTAGGTGTCAAGGATATTTGAAAGAGATATGTTATTGCTATGGCTTAAGTCCAGCTAGATGAACTACAATATGCTTGTTAACATTCAATTCAAGACTTCCTTTCTTACGAGGTAATAATCTCCTGTAGAATTCTCAGAAAATCCATACTATGGAAAAGGCACAGACCTATACCTCCCTTTTCCATATTTATTGAATCTTAATGCATGTGCATAAATTCAATTGAAATGCAATAAGCAATCTATGCTAAGGTCACGTAGAGTTCAAAGTCATCATGTAGCATGTGGTTAATGTCAGGATTCGGGTTAACCGTCCTTCTTGGAAAGCCCGGTTATCCGGCTTCATTATCCCTTTAATCAGAAGCGGAACAGCTCCTCCCCTTGAGCACGATCCGGCGCTCTCTGCGGTGGCTAGAACGGCACTCGAGGGGTGATGGAGAGCTTTAAAGGTATTGATTAATGTATCATGTTTTATGACGATGTTACCATCGCATGAGCCCGTGCCATAATAGCTTTGCTTTGCTTTGCTTTGCTCTACTTTGCTTTGCTTTGCTTTGCTTTGCTCTGCTTCGCTTTGATTTGCTTTGTTTTGCTTTGCTTTGCTTTACTCTACTTTGCTTTGCTTTGCTTTGCTTTGCTCTGCTTCGCTTTGATTTGCTTTGCTTTGTTTTGCTTTGCTTTGCTCTGCATTGCTTTGCTTGCTTTGCTCTGCTTTGCTTTGCTTTGCTTTGCTTTGCTTTGCTCTGCTTTGCTCTGCTTTCCTTTGCTTTGCTCTGCTCTGCTTTGCTTTGCTTTGCTCTGCTCTGCTCTGCTCTGATCTGCTCTGCTTTGCTTTGCTTTGCTTGCTTTGCTTTGCTTTATTGATTTCTGTTTCATTCTCACTTTACCAAGAGCACTTGCCATCTTAATTTTGATTTGTTTATTTCTGTTTGATTCTCTTTTTCTTTTCTTTCTCTTTGCATGTTCACAATTTATAGATCTGACTCTAAAATTGATAAATATATGCATTTGATTCAGTTTCAAATGTGGATATAAGACCGGGCCTCTCTTCCTTCAATGTCGTCCATTTTTCTTCCAAACTCACATGACTACATGGCGTTTACAGTTCAACAGTCCGTCTCTGTATAAGTACTACGCGGAGATCCATCTTGAAACTGATACTTCTCCCGATGCTGAGTTTATTCATGCAACAAGCATGTGATACATTCTTTCCCTTCAAGTAGAATCCAGCGGTTCAATTTGAATTTCCGATGGGATATCGTAACCTGTTGGGTTTCCAACGAGAAACATGAATTGCTTTCAGCATCATCACTGGGATTAGTCTGATATCCAGGCGATTTGATTTCTAGTTCACAAGGTTTGTATCTTTATTACAGGCTAGTCTGTCTTGAGCATAGACTAATCATCTCTCCATATCTACCTATTCTACAAGGAGGCACATCTTATCTAAATAGTCTTAATCACTGTCTTTGATGATGGTTTGTATGAATCATTAAGAATAACATTAAAAAAATGCGCCTTGGAGTCAGGCTACATCGGGCGTAGCAAGTTTTATCGCTGATTCATGCTGCAGTGTATAACTTAATTACTTTTCAAGTGACATAATACTACTCACGACTTCCCTCAAGGGTCCTGCGAAAAAAGGAAGATCATCACACACACACACACACACACGGTTGAAGTCTTGCATCTGGGGATGTTCTCGTTTTCAGTTCAATTTGTTTTCTTCTTCATCTGATTTCATGAGCCACAAAATATATATATTTACAAGGCCTACACTGTCTACAGGGTAAACATGGTAAAAAAAAAAGGTAGCGCAAAGCTTCGTAACCATGGCAACCGTCTAGAAGTCAGTGCTGTGAAAATCGAAAGAAATCGTTAGAAGAGTTCTGAAACAATGTTTGTACAGAAAAGGGCGGGAATGTGTTTTATAAATTGGTAAAAATCCTCAACATTGAGTTGATCAGTGAATTAATAATCACATGTTATAACACCAGTCACAGTGATTAATCGACTCCGTGACCAAGGAGTTATTTGCCGTGACAATCTTCACCTGTTTGACAAGGTATGATAAAGGACCTTGCTAGATATCTACGCCATTTGGCTTGCTTGTTGAATCCAGATGTTAGTAACACAGACTAACTGGGTTTTTTTTCTTCTTTTACATCCAGAGCATTTGCTATTCAAATGGCATTCGATTTTTAATTCTTTTAAGGGTGGATTAGGAGGGGATGGTATGACTCTTCCTTCCCGATGGAAAAACTTGTCAATATTCATATGTTTTGATGTACAGCAATTATTGTCTTCTTCCTTCTGAAAATTTTTGGTGCATATGGGATTTAAGAGGGATAATGGGCCCGACAATTTTAGGGGCGTTTGACACCTCTTCTCGATTGAATTTTTTCTAGCTTTTTTTTGTGTGTGTATGTGTGTGTTTTGTATTGTAAAGTCATACTACATAAAAATCTACTTCCTTTCGACGAGGTTTGGTGCATGGACTAAAAGTGGGTACTTGGGACTAACTCCGAAGGCTACAGTTAGGCTGACAAAACTTTTATCAATGATTTCGGCCTAAGTAAGGTGGAGTCCTGGTGGGCGACTCTTTTGTGACAGGCTCCCAGACTACGTGGTTATTGATGAAAACATATATGTGTTAATCAATCATAATGAAATTGCATTAATCGCCTTCGTCAAATTAATAATGGAAGTAAAAATACTTCTCCTACCTTTTTCGGCGCGGTTTGGGGCATGGGCTAGAAGGGGGCACTTGGGGCTAACTCCGAAGGCTACGGTGAGGCTGACAAAATTTTTACTTCGACCAAAGTAACTTTAAGGGTCGATTCTTGGAGGGCGATTCGAGGGGACATGCTCCAAGTCTACTTGGTTATTGCTGAAAACATCATATGAAAAGTGTTAATCAATCATAATAAGATTGCATTAATCGCCTTCGTCGAATTAATAATGGAAGTAAAAATGCTTCTCATTGATGCAGTCAATAAACTCGATTTAAGTTGTCATCACCATGACGAAGCAAAATATCTTCTTCATCTCCTTAGTCTTAGAAGTATGATTTGTTTGGATATTTAGGTCAGAATGGACCCAGTTTCCTTTGTTGTAATTAATTACTCAGTCAGGGGCGTGGGCCATCTGCGCCTCAAAACTGTCTTCGTCAAACAATAATGACTTGGATTTGAATGACGGCGGGAAGGCAAGAAAGTAAAAAGTAGATTGTTTGGTTTCATTTCGGAAAGGGTGTTTTAACATGAGGTTATCGTTACGATCGAGCGATGCATATAATACGTCTGAGATAGACGCTTTAAATAAGCATCCGAATTATAAGAGCAATTATGAGTCATTTCGGAGCATTTAGTGAAAATCATTTTAAAAAGAAATAATTATCTTACTACTTTTTAGATTTGTTATGTAGGCAAGGCTTTTCATTTTATGGTATCAGCATGTCTGAGTTTTATTTCCGAGTAAAATTAAACTAATTTTAGGGTTTTTTTAATTGGATCACTTCTGGCGCCATGCATTCCATTGATTTGTCGAAGTACACGTCGTGAGCTCTGTGATGATGTTAATGATAATGATAATGATGATGTTGAGGAGGAGGAGGATGCCGATGATGATGATGATAATAATAATGATGATGATTATAATGATGATGGTGTTGGTGATGATGGTTGTTATGACAACTATACTAAGAATAATGAAATAAAAAGTATAGGTCTAGAGCAGCAAGGAAATCAAGAATGGCAATGAAAGCCGGCAATTAGTTAATATAATGAGTGGGGATGTGACGGATAATAACAGGCAGGCCTCTACGAGCACGAGTACATGGAAAGAATAACAAAATGAAGAGATTTTTATCAGTAAGGAAAGCTATATAGGACAATAAGAACGAAACAAGGTGACGGGAATATTTTTTTAAAAAGGCGCAGAGGAAAAAGAGTGGATCTGAGCAAGAAATACAAAAGGTATTGAGATGAAGAGAGAAAGAAAGAGAGAGAGAGAGAGAGAGCGTGGGGGAGAAACGGGATGAGTACAAGGATTAAGATGGACCACATGAAATGAAAAGAACACAACAACAACAAAACTGATGAAAACGAAAAAAATAATAGAGGTTAGACAAAAAGATATATCAAGATCATGCATAAAAATGCATGAAACGGAAATGCTCAAGGTCTTGAAATGAAAAACAGGAAGAAAAGGAAGAAAAGGAAGAAAAAGAGATAGATGAGGTCTAATTGCTGAGACTGATTGCTAAGGCTATTGTATTGAGGAGGAAAGATAAGGGTTCATTCCAGTAGAGAGACAGCCATCGAGGCCGTCAACCCACGATACCGACATTAATTTTACAAAAGGTTCCTTAGAACGACAGCCCACGAGACCAACATTTACAAAATGTTCCCTAGAACGACAGCCCACCAGACAAAAAAAAAACAAAGAAAAAACATAAGAGAACATAGAAAAGAAGAAAGTTCCAAAAGATCCACAAGACCGACGCCTCGTTCGCGACGGCCCATGAGACCGAACAAACAAAGAAATACATAAAGGGAGATAGACATAATGTCGGTCTAGCGGGCCGTCGGTCTAACCAACCTGAAAAGCGGCTAGAAGGCTGTAGGTCTCTTGATCCGTCGGACGGGTCTGGTGAACCCTCAAATAAAGTTGTCAGAAGAACGGCGAGTCCGACATCGTCGATCTAGTGTGCTGCCAGTCTCGTGGGCTGTCGATTTAGTGACCCCTCCCCCAAAAAGAATTTTCAGGAGACCCGCAAGACCAACATTTTCATGGGCTGTAGCCAGGATGAAGATGCAGACAAGATGGAATAGCAAACTGTCGACAGGTAGGGTGGAGCAATTGGAGGTTATAAGAATTGACAAGTTTGTCATCACTGCCTTCGTTTCTCTGGTTCAACGGCTGAACGAGATGATGAATATGGGTCAAAGTGATCAGATAATTTCCTCACCCCTAATCAATTACTCACATATCGAAGGGTGTGGAGTGAGGCCCAGTGACATAAAGTACATGGTCCCTTATTCATTCATGTATCCTTACCTGCATGCATAAGTTTACGGGCCCGATTTCGCCAAGGGGCCGATCGCGCCCGACAACTAGTCTGCAAGCACAGACCCTAATTTGACGTTTTATCAGAAAATCATGGTGTCTTGAGAGAAGCCTAATTCAGCTATCTTCTGGTCGTGTCGCAGCTACAGTACATGGATTATTGAAGTCTTGCAGCGCAGCCTCTCTTTTACGACTGACCAGGGTTTGTGTCTGCAAACTACCCGACAACCTCCCCCCCCCCCCCCCCCCCCCTCCCAATCATTCAAACTGGTTTAGAGACCCCACTGCGGGCAAGTGAGATTTGCTGTGCATGTTTGTTGACGAGTTTTGGTCGCCCGAGAAAGCCAGTGGCTGACATGTCCTTGGTGTCTTGCTAAATCTAGATATCCAAACCTACTCTCTGAATGTCAAAGAGTGTAAAAAGCACTCAAAAGAGAGTGAAATTCCACTCTTACAAGGAGTTAAATGAGGGACAGCCATTTTTAGTGAAAAAAGAGTGTTCACTGTTCACTCAGGAAACAACCAATCCTTTAAAGAGTGAAAATTGTATCACTCATGTGGACAGAATAATTCACTCCTTTCAGAGTGAAATCATTAACTTAGTCTCAACAGTATTAACCACTTAAATGCGATTCAGCGATCGGTCTCCATTTGCTGAACAATCCAGCTTGCGCACAAAGCTATGCCGACGATCAATTCTCAATTGCGTCCCGGGCCAGAAGCGCTGTGCATTTACGCTTTCTTGAAGCCGCCTACATTCAATGGCACGAAAACCCTTTTGTGTTACAAAAGGCGTTTGTCCAAGCTTTGCGATTGTTCTGAAATTACGGCGTCCGGGTTTATCGAGTATAATATAGTTTTCGAGTAATTTGTTACATAACTGCGTGATAACCTGATGAGTACAGGTCGAAAAGCTGCTTTATCACGTCTCTTTTTCGTGCCATATTTAAATTTTGTAGTACCAGGAAATTATTTACATATATGATGAGTTCCCTTAAAAGTGGAAAATAATTTGAGCTTTCTCATTTTTAAATGTCAGTTTGGAAGAACATCGTAGTAGAAATGTCCCCTGATCTGTAGTATTGCTTTTAATGCCCTCATATTCGAAATATGACACAGCAAAACTGACATGTTTTTGGACCAAACTTTCGTGCAACATGCAAGATTGTCCCATTTACTCATTTATGTGTGCAGTGCATGTGATTTTCAGCAACTTATTGTTTCAATTTATCAACATTTCCCCCATTGCTTGCAGACAGCTCTTTCTAAATGCAATCGCATGTCCCATAACTCACCTCTATCTGCAAGAAGCTGAGAAACTCACTGCGTCTTGAAGGCAGACTATCTTCGCCCGTCGTCGTTAATGCAGAGTGTTGACCTTGAGAGTTGTCAATGCCATGGTCGAAGAAAGACGATTCATAAGACTCTCCTTTAGTCAGAGCTAAACACAGAGGGATCCCCAGAAATAAAATAGACTTCTAATATTTTACTCATCATATTTTCCCGGTCACCCCGTCATTAAAAAGCTAATACATTTAAGCCAATGTCTTATGTTGTCAGAGGCTCAAAATGCAACTGACAGGGAAGCGCGGAAAGAGAGAAGCGTTCACGATGATACGTCATTATCCAGCTACTCTTTAGACGTTAAAAATGTTAAAAATTACAGCCTGATTGATTCGTCTGTAATGAATAACCCAATGTGATGCAGTATACCCGTAAGATGTTTTTTTTTTTTTGTTGCTATTATGTGTCTTCTTTGGAATCCTAACTTTTATTGTCGATGTGCTGGGCAAGACAGGGTGAGATTCAGCATAAACGAAATGAAAATGTGCAATACAGAAAATGAGTTGGACAAAATATATCCTATATACACGGGCATAAACTGCCCATATAAAGTGCCCATATGAAAATTTTTAACCCATTAATTTAGTGAGAGCGTTAGAGTGTCACAATGTGCTCACCCCCCCCCCCCCCCCCCCACCCCCGTTCCGCTTAAATTTTATGGGTTTCCTTTACGTTTTCCAGGTACAATAATTATTATAGATAGATCTTTCGAAGTAAACAATAACTTTATCATCATCAAAAACAACAACGACCACACTCCGCCTTTGCTTAATTATCTGGCAATCAATATCATTATGCTCCCTGACCTCCCCCCCCCCCCCCCCACCCCCAACCCCCCGAGGCTTCAACCAAACCTGTCTTGTTCCCATTCTCCACGCGAAAATAAAGAGAGAATAAACAACAACATCAACAACAATAACAATAAACAACACTAATGACAACAACACGTACATCTATCCCCTCTCTGTCCGATGATCAATTTCATTATGCCCCCCCCCCCTCCCTCACATGTCTAGTTCCTACTATGATAGCAATCGTCCTGCTAACTCATCATATCAATTTACGATGAAAAATGAACTATTTTGGTATCTGGAAGCCAAAGGAAGTTACATCCTGCTTATCACCTATCCCCTATGAGTATCCTATTTCTCTGATACTCTAACCCCTATTACTTCCTCGATGATTTCCGGGAGTCGTGAAATAGCCCCTGTGCTAGATAAAAACAGTTGGAATTGGCAACAACAACCAGAAGATAGGATTTTCGGTGTTTCTTGCGGCCCGATCTCCATTTTTTTGCTTTCAGTGTTTGGGTTTATTATTTTGAGCGGTAATCTCATAGTAACGTTTTGTTTCCATAAATGATAAACAGAAATCACTCCCTGTAGGTATTTTGTTGTAGTTTCTCCCCCTCTCTCTCCCTCTCTCCCTGCCTCTCTCCATCTCTACCCTGAATTCTCTCTCTCTCGCGCTCTCTCTCTCTCTATCTATCTATCTATCTCTCTATTAATCTATCACTGTCCCTCTTTCATTCACACTCCTTTGCCTATTGTTATCTCCTTATTCTGTTATCTTGCTCATCCTCTTTTCTCTCTCTCTCCCTCTCTCCTCCTCCTCCTCCTCCCCCCCCCCCCCCCCTCATCCACTCTCCTCTTTCTCAGTCTGCGCAGCACATTAAACAGTCTCTGTATCAGTAAGGTCATGTACTATATACTATGACCCCCTCCCCCCCCCCCAAGTGTCACTTTCAGTATATCATTTGGGTTACACAATTTTAATGCGTGGGAGGACAACAAATCTCTACATCTTTTGTGTTTTCATGGAATATATACGGAAATATATGTTTTAATCTTTATTTTCAAGTGCATCATTCAAAAATCAATCTATGAAGAATTAAAAAAAAAAGAACATTCGAGGGTATTCGGGACTACCTGTTGCAAGAGTTATATGTGTTTTCTCCATAAGCAACGAGGAAATGTACCTGTGATTGAATTATCTACGATTCTTTGGTGATCATTTGCTCTTTCCGGGGTCATGCAAATCTTCAAGGTGCACCAGATAGTTTGGAGCGATAACTCGCAGCTTCCGTGAGTTCCACCTCAAATTACACTTGTTGAATTTCGATATGATTATGACTCCACTTCAGGTATATCGAATACTGTATATTGAGAAAAAGGAGAAGAAAAAAAAAACCTTGTAAAACGTGTAAAACAATACCATATGACCTAATACGGCGTGAAGTTCTCGGAACCGCCATGCATGATGAAAAATGAAAAATGAAAGCAAGGAGCTGTAAAACATAGCCAGCATGCGTGGAGAGAGAAATTTATTAACACTTCCCTCATGTATGTTGAATTGCTTTGATAATCACTTTGATGGTTCTGTGTTTCAGGTATTTAGCGATTGATTTGTCGATTGGTTTATTTGATGACGCCTAATGTTCTATTTGAATGATCGTTTGAATGACTGGATCTATGATCGATTGGCCATTAATTTTGATTACTGATTTGTCAGTCAACGAGAAATAACAAAACTGGTATATTTTACATGTTTTTAGTGTTTTTTTTTGGTTGTTGTTTTTGGTGTTGTTTTGTTGTTGTTTTTGTTTTTGTTTTGTTGTTGTTTGTTTGTGTGTTGTTGTTGTTGTTTTTTTTTTTTTTGGGGGGGGTGGTCATCTGTGTCGGGACTGACCGAACGAGTCATGTGCACTGTTTCGGAAATTATCATGGATGATGACAAGGGAATGTTTCATGTCGATATAAAATCCAAACAATGCTGCAATCATGGAAAATAGCTCGTCTTGGGAAAATGGAGTTCCAATCGAGGTCAGACGTTGTTTATGATAGAAAGCAAAAAAAAAATAAAAGGCAATGGCTCGGTGCAAATACACAAACTAAAGATAAACAGAGGAAGTATTTATTTTATTCTTTTCCTCTTTTCTTGTAACAGTAAACACCAACAGACAGAACGTTATTAAAGGACAAGTAACCCCACGTGATATTCTAGATGCACCTATTGTCTGCTACGTCTTTCCATGGAGGCTGCCATTTTGTGCATGACACGGATCATTAGGTACCATATGCATTGATAATAGCCTACCTTTACAACAGATACGTCGCTTTGTTCTGATTGTATTACGATTGTTATTGGCCATGGGCCTAGATAATTGACGACCCATGAGTTCTAATAGCCATCCTGTAAAGCAGATTCCTCGCTTTGTTTTGGTATTGTTACGATTGTCTCCGTCCTTGACGTCAATTCTCCGTCCTTGACGTATATTTTTTATGAAGTATATTTTTTATGAACAAATTAAGACCTTTTAAAAAATATATAAAACTAAACTTACATTTCAGAATATGTGACTTTATCTAATATATATTTGTCCTCTAAAAATCAATTACAAGTTAACGATGAAGGAAATTTTACTTGGGATGAAAAATATGTTCGTGTACACATAAAGTAATGGCAGCCCCCTTATTATTGCTAGCAGACGATAACTTGGCTGGAAAATAGTGATTTATATCTATATCCTGTGTTTTTACATGAAATTGCATGTATCAAATAAGAGGCATATACTACACCATTCAAAATAAGCTAATTCATACGCTGAGGTTAATTTCCCTTTAACTGGATCCAAATTGCGAAAGAATGACACCTTTTTTCAGACCTGTCCCCTCCTTTGTATCGGATGAATAGATTGACTGGAGCGAGGAATTCGTTATAGATAGTGTCCCTGTATTAAAGAGTTGCGACATGGACGTCTCACTTTTCTGGAAACAAAATGGCGTTCGAATTCTTTCTATTGAGAACACCCAGGTGCTCATCGGAATTGAATAGAAATGTTACGTAATAGTGGAAACAAAATGGCGTTCAAATCCCCAGTTGTCGCAACTCTTTAATACAGGGACACTAGTTATAGAGAGAGAGGGTCGCCCTCCCCCCTTTCATTGCGACAGGTTGATGCATTCCAGTACTCTGTCATTTCACTTTCAATGATTGTCAGCAGTCATGTGAGGGTATATTATAGGAGCCATTAAAGGGGTACTCAACCGCTCATTGTGGACGTGTTTATGCCGCGAGAGGGCACCGTGGTCGTTACCTGATCATGCAGTTGCCCCGCGGGGCGCAAACTTCGGACAGACTGGTCGCCGCACAACATGCACGCTCCGCCTGAGCTCGAGCTCTCGTGCAAGATTCGGTCGGCTTCGTGCAGTCCGAAATGTAATCCCAGCAGTCCGACGGACGCGGTCGACGCACAAACTTTGTGTACGAGTGAATGGAGCTTACGCAATCCTGACTTTCCCCCACGGCCGTCTGGTGGCGTATCAGTATATAAAGATGGAAGGAAGTCAGTTATACTGTTTGCACTTATCTAAACTGCTGCCTATTGACCATGTTGACTGCAGTATGATAAGTGAGTGGCATTTGGTGCACTATCGTCCAAGCCTTATGTTTCTCAGGGTGTTTGAAGCTCCTTGTGTTAACGCACACCAATATGTGCATAAAGGGCTGGGCCTATACCATTAAGAGCTCAAACTCATTTATAGAAAGTATACACGACATCCAAGTGACTAAATTTTGGAAAAAAGGCGAATTTTCATGGTAAAATTGCTTCTCTGAAAGCTTGTTAATTTCTTAAAGAATACCAAACTGGAATATATCTTGTGTTTATCTTACAGTCCACAACTTCTGGTATCCGAAGGTCCGTATGAATATATATTCACCATAGGATACTTAATAACATTAAAGATTTAAAGATAAGTTGCCATGCTCTATTTTGGAAGTTCAGGAAGAAGCATGGCATGGGGTTGCAGCATATATACCTGTACATAATGACGAGAGTCGTAAAAACATGCCAAACATAACGTTTTCTTTCATTTTTATCTGTTTCACCACATTGAAATTGTCCCTCTGTTTTATTACATTATTAACAGCCATATTCCCACGGGGTTTATAATATCTCCAAAGAGGGGGTAACTGTGCCCCTTTCTGGAGACTCCATAATGTTCTTGAAGGCGCTTCTCTTGTAGTTCATCAAACGATAAGGCATTAAGGCGTGAATACCCCCCATCTCCCTTATTGTATCCACAATGCTCAAGCACAATTGTTAAAGATCGCCCTTGCGTGTAACTCTTTCCAAGAGATATTCAAAGAATTAATTAGTTTAACACGGGTCTATTCGTCCTGTTTGTATGCCTAGGTACGATCTAATGCTTTCCAGGGATTAGCACTGCCTTTTGATAATGTCGCTTTGAAAAAAGCAATCAACCTTGGTAATGAGATGATTTGTGTGGAAGCAGAAAAATAAGAAAAACAGGATGGTGAAAGTGTGAAAGAAATCGGACAAGGACTAAGAAAGTTATGGATGTTTGCCAATATTTTGTCGTACACAAAAATATCATTAATTTGCGGTTTTCCTCGAGGTGCTTTTATCCTCGAGCCAGTACTAAACTGTATATTGGAGATAGCATATTGTTATAGGTCCTCGTGAAAGAAAAAGATCCCACTGAGTAATACATTTTGAAAAAAGTGACATTTTATACATTTTGTGTGTTGGAGCGAATGGGGGAGTTGACAACAGCTACATCACAGTGACGTTACCTATTCGGCCAATTTGAAATTCCCATATGTATAGTGATTACAACTTTCAAAAATTCATAACTTTCTTATCGCTTGTCCGCTTTCGTTCAAACTTTCACCAATCTGCTTCTCTGATTTTTCCTCTGTTTTCAAAGCAACTTGCTATTAAGGTTGGATTTCCCTTTAAGGGTCCACCACTTGCCTACCCCATCGCGTTTGAGGACCCCGTCTTGAGAGTAAGCTTTGCCAGGCCCTTGTTATGTTTGAATGGGGATCAGAGTTTGGAGTTTGACGAGAGTTTTAAATTGGCAATCTAATAAGGGGTATTGGGTCACGAACCTGTGTATTTCTTACCTGGTTGGGCTAAAGACCCATGTGGTGCCCCCTATGTTAAATTTTAGGCCTAAGTGATTTGATTTGCCACCCCTACTACTCTCGTTTCCTAAAAAAAACCCCGAAACCGAGGCCTCTCATCAGGCCAGGAGAGCATATCTCCATAAATGCATATATTTTTTTTGCATTCACTGACTGAGAAAAGGAATATCTTTCAAAAATCATTTAGCTACAGTAGTATACCATTCTTGATGCATGTTTGTTAGCAAATTAATTGTCATGCATGGAACACAGTCGTATTGGTAATTTCAGAGAAGAGGGTAGAGAATGAAGGATGGGAATATATTACACGGAGCCTACTTGGTATGCCCAGAATTGCTATAAGCTACAAATGCAAATCTTCAGTAAGGTTGTTCTCTTCAAATGTCCTGGGTGATAATGCCAAGGAATTATCACAGTGATAATTCCTTATTAATGCCATGTAGGATTTACATATTTTATCCCCATCTTAGCAATTGAGGACTGCAATGATAATTGTAATCTTTAAAAGTATCCAGAGTTCGTCAATGGGTCGCGATTTCCTTGATGACAAAGTACTTTGCAATGATTGTTAGTGATCAGTTGTCACTCCTACAAGCTTGACATAACTGTCTATCCTTTCTCAAAATGGTATAGGTTGAGGCTTTCACAGAAGTCACTATCTTTGCGAAATACACATTCCAATCTTAAATTGAAAAGACGATAAAATAAGTTTTTTTGCCATTTTCAATTGCTAGGAGATTAGGATTAACAGCTACCTCCAGTGGGAGTCGCATGATGAGTTACATTAGCTAATCGCCACGTTTTCTTCGAGTCCTTGAAAGGTTCTATTCTCCCGACTTTCGCGGGCAATTTTCGAGGAATATACAAAATCGTGGAAGGTTGTCGTCGATTATGCGATTTGCAAGTTACAGGCTATTGACTCACGAGCCTAACCAGAGTGAATAGGGGCATGAATGGGTGCACTGAAGGGTCAAACCACGGGGTCACGCTGGGGTAGGTATACTCCCAGGTCAAGGTATATACTTCAGTGTGTGTGTAGACCATGAGGTCTGTAGTAAGGTAATATTGATTTGATTTGATTTATTTACCAAAGACAAAGGAGTACAATACAATTCCATACAATAATATTTACATAGAAAATAAAAGAACAAAATATTGGTTGGTAGAACGGCCAATAATAATAGCTAAAAGATGCAAGGGCCAAATGCTTTTATAGTGCAATTAATAGCGATTATCAAGACGTATGACCACTATACCAAGAGTCCTTGGTTCGAAACCCGTGCTGAGAACCATTTGTGGAATAGTGATGCAAAGACCCCTATTTTGATAATTGGTACAAATCTTTAAAAAAAAGAGTAAATAAATAACAGGATTGGGTCCATAATTTCGGACAAAGATGCAAACATGTGGCCATGCATGTAGAATCTCTTAAGAGCTGTCAAAATAAAACAAAACGAAAAACAAACAAACAACTATTTATATGTATATATTGTATACATATACATGTACTTATTTTCCTGTTCCTTTTAATTTTATCGATTGAAATCTAATGCACTTGTCGGTTAGGTTTTGAATATATTTTCACAGAATCATATAGAGTGAAGTCTGTTATAATCCTAGAGAGTACAGGCAGTCCGCTGCTCCATCATCAGCGATAAGAGTTCATGTTGATTTGATATAAAAATCGACAGTATTTGACAATGAGCTACAATTTTCCCAATACTGGAGGGTCAGACCATCATGATATTTATGTATACACAGCAATAGTCTTTGAAGACCCTTGGGATAGGCAAGGTTTGGGTTTGAACTTCTGAATAGGAATGTGTATAATTGTCGAGTCCAGACAAGCAGAGCGTCCAGACATTCAAATAAGCCTCGTGTGCCCAGGGGCCCCGGATATGCCGTGTGGTCGAACCCATGGCAGGATAGATAATAGTTTGCATCATACCAGCATACTTCTTCTTGTCGAGGGAAAATGATCTGCAAAATATGGGCCTATGCATAAGCCACGTGGGAAAAGGATAGGCCTATATGCTAAGATCCTTGGTTCAAATCTCGGACTGGGGCACTTCTGCACTGGGGGCCCCGTCGCCATTCTAGATTGCCAGTGTTTGCACACATAAACGAAAAAAAATCAAATAAGAATAATGATAAAGAAAGAAATGGTGACAGAAAATACTCCGCTAACAAAGATCCGCAAGGTCCTTTACTTTTTCAGGGGGGGGGGGGGCGCTTGTATGGAGTTTTTGACTGCAGGCAATAGGGACCGTCGAGTCGAAATCTACTCGCTTGTGGACAGGGAGGACATTGGGATAGGGAGAGAAAGCATAGAAGTCTAGCTAAAAAGATTTTGGATTTTGGATGTTTGGATGGGGGGGGGGGGTGGTCGACATCTCGATGAGTGGTCAAGGGTGGGATGGAGTAAGAAGTTGATGTGGACTAGCTATGGAATGTTGTCTGTAACCTATCATTTTGGAGAGTCCCCAAAACCATCAGCCCTTCATCTGGAGATAGACTCCTGGTGTGTTTGCACAGTGAGGGCCTATCTCAAACCTCGTGATGCACCACATCACAGAAATACTCGCATAGAAAGTGACCTAGCGTGAAAAGAATGCGAAAAGAGGGCTTTAGAAGATGCCTTTCGTAGATACAGTAGGAACCAGGGAGTTGGGAATGAAAACTCCCATCTCTCTGGTAGGAGGAACCATGCGTTTGCTGAAGAGAGGCACAGTGAGCAATGTAGAGAGGTTGAATTGAATTGTGTCACATCTCATATAAAGCCACTGTAGGGAAAAGCCCCCCCCCCCCCCCTTTTTTTTTTGTTACAGCCTTTTAAAGATAAAGTTTAGTTCTGGTCATGCAATTTCATTGCGGAAGGGGCGCCGATCCTGGGGTAGGAGTGCATTGGAGCATTTGACAACCCCCCCCCCCCCCCCCCCCCCCCCACCAAAAAACGAAAAGATTGAATTCATTGTCGAAAAGTGGACTGTTTCCCCATATTTGAAACGTTATTTCTTTCTTTTTTTCATAGTTAAACGAGTATTCATTTTTTTGTGTGCAGAATTCTGTCAGCACTGTTCTCTTTCAACGGTCAGGTCAACCTCGGGTCGTATGGTGTACAACACAACATTGACCTTTCGATTCTCTCTCTCTCTCTTCTTTCCTCTCTCCCTCTCTCTCCTTTAGCTCTCTCTCTCTCTCTCCTCTCCGCTGTCCGTCTCTTTCTCCTCTCTTCTTTCTTTTTAAAAATCTTCATCTCTGCCCTCTCCCTCTCTCTTTAACGGTCTCTCCTCTTTCTCTCTCTCTCCTCCTCCTTCTTTCTCTTTTCTCCCTCTCTACCATCTCGCTATTTTTTCTATACTCTCTTCTCCCCACTCCCTTTCTCTCTTCATTTCTGTCTCTTCGTCTCTCTCCCTCTCTCTCTCTCACTCTCTGCCCCTATCAGGCTCCCCCTTTTTCTTTCCTTCATTCTTACAAGAATGAACTGAATTAAATGAACGGCACACAATGCACCTTGTTGAGAGGGATTAGCAGCTTTCCTACGATAATTGTAAAGGCGCTCGAGTGCGCACACCATAAAAGGGACATGTTAGCTATTATGACTAACTCTAATTGATAAACCTTGATGAAACGTTAAATGTATCATCTCAACAATTTTATGAGGGTAGGATACAGATTACAGAAGAGCAAATCGATGGACAGACAGTTGAATAAAAGACATCATCGATTATATGGATAGGGAGAGAGAAACAGGACAGACGAATGAAAGAAAGGTGAACTATTATTACAGACAGACTATAATATACGAATGTATAGGTTTATGATTCGGAAACTTCGTGCAAAACGTTGGCCTACACCAATCGTTCTGCACCATCATTCATTTTCATTCACGGGTCATACAACTCATTTCTGTAAAATAGCGATCAGTCAAACTATCATTTCATCGATTTCATAAAAGCGATTAAAGTTCGAATTCCCTCTGTTGTCTCTCTTTTTCTCCTTCCCTCTCTTTCATTCTAATATTCAGCTATCACATTCTGTATCTTACGCCGTCCGCCCCCCCCCCCCTCTCTCTCTCTCTTGATTATATCACCTGCATGTATTCAAAGTTATATTACGTTTTTCTCTCTCAATCTAGCCAATGTTATACACAATCATTCGCAAAAACAAAACACTATATTCAATATACTACATCCTTCACTGACATAATAATCATATCGTACAATTATCAACTTCATTTCTTGAAAATGTTTATTTTGAAAGTTTTTTTTTCCCTTCATTTTCTCACTTTTTTTAAAGTTACGAGTAACAAAGTCTTGTATCAAATGATTTAGGCTCAAAAATATATTACAAATTTCATTAGGAAAAATTCACCATTGTAAATGACATACATTGTACAAGCACGTATTTGTCGCTATCACTGAATAAGTATCAACACCTCGTATTCATATATTACCGCATTGTTCATTGAATATTTAAAAAAATGACATCTTAAACTATCCTCGAAATTGGAAGTTAGACAAACAAATAATGTGTCTAGTTGGCTGGAAGTCACGAGATATAATAAAATGAATAAAATAACAATAACAATGACTCGATACTGCACTGGGATAGTATATACGCAATAACTTCGCATATTTGTGAACATGAAATCTGTTTCAAAAGGGGAGTAACTGCTTGCCTTATTTTTTGCTGCAACGAGGAGCATTTTTCAGGCAGTTTTTGAGGCAGATCTACGAGAATATTTTTGAAAGCGATGTGCTACGTTTTCACGCTATGTCTATGTCTTTCTACGCAAGCAACTTTTCCTTTGACAATCTGTAAGCTCTTTATTCTACAAAATATTTTATTTTCTTAAAAAAAGCTGAGTACGAAATTTTAGAAATAGGTTAGATAGTATCTCTATGTACAAAATAGACAGAAGAAATATATATATAAAACATCTACGAATGTACAAGAGCGTTAATAATAGTCTATGATTTTCCAAATAATCTGTTCTTTCATACAAAATATTTTCAATCTGATTTAAAAACCCACGGAATTTCCATAATAATACACCACCATCGTGTAATGTAGTCAATCTGATAAAATGTGAGGTTTTTAACTCAAATCAAACTTTCTATATTTTCTCTCAAATAGTCTTTCCTTTTTCAAATATCTTTCTCTTTCAATCTCTTTGCAAAATAATTTTGGAACTTTCCGGATTTTTTTCTCAACAAAAATCGAGCAAACATATCAGTTAGCTGGAATTTCATATCTAAAGCTATTCTATCACATAGTACGCACACTGCCTATGAAATACAAAATGTAGATGCATACATATAGCTTCACAAAGAGTACAACATATATTATTATACCTGTACAATTCCTTTGCATAAATAATATAAATATTGATAATAGGTGTCTGACTAAGAATGTATAATCTCGGAATTAGTAGAGTGCAGTCGAAATTTGTTCAAAATCTTCATGGAAAACAAATACTAGTAGACATCTATCGAATGAAATGCTTGGTAGAACATGCTTCAAAAATCGAAGTATTTATATCGAAACGATAAGAATTCGACACATAAATCATGTAAGACTTAAATTCAGTGATTAAATTAACATGTGTCTTATAAGCAATGTACAGAAACACCACATTGAATAAGTGAATACACCGCATTGTTTGATAAACGTTCTACCCCCACTATCACGGTTGAATAGCCGTTTTGTGTGGAGAGTTCACAAAAGGTCAGAGCATGAAGCTACATTGCAGTAAAACTCGGGACTTGTTCGCGTGCCAAGATTTTACTACAGTTCAAGGCTTTTTTTATATATAAATAAGTTCCTAGCTCCGTGAGGTTTAATTTTTGCAGCAATGAATGCACTTGTTTTTAGCTTCAGAGCAGAATTGTACTTCAAGTACAATTAAGTACACAGTAATTATTTTCTTTCTACAATACATTTTTAAAAATGCGTATGAGACTTTTCAACTGTAACTCACTGTAAGGACTATGTACAACGACGAATTGATAGTTGCAGAAAACTGTTCAGTCTAATGTCATTGTAAGGCATACTTCTTTCTTCCAGTTTTTTTAAGTGGTTGACAAAAAACAAACTCACATGAAAAACGTTGAGCACGACCATCGCCAGCCTGCAGCGATGACTCACTTTGCAAATAGTGGAATGGGAAGTTTTTATAAACCTGAATGTCCTTCAGAAAAAAAAATTGAAAAGTCATCAAAAAAGACTTTTCGGCAGGAATATATGTTCAAGAGTTGTTGATTTTTCCCCTTTTGCAGAAATGTTCAGGAAAACAAATTGTGCAGTTTTTAGTTGTAAGCTGAAATCATGGACGAAAGCAGCCAATCTGAGTCTATGAGTTCGCTTACCTCCGGCGTTGTGTAGTCTGGGAACTCGAAATGACTGCCGTTGCTTCCGACGGAATCGAGCGGGCTCAGGTCGTCTGGTAATGTTCCAAAATTAAAGTTACTGAATTCGGAACCAGTAAGTCCACCGGGGAAGACAACGTCTTCAATTGATTGCGCACAGTACGAAGATCCAGTCGACATAGACGAAACGGAGGAGTTTGTTGACATGGACGATTGCTGTGATACGTCTGACGATGCTGGACTTGAGCACGTTGTCGATGTAGCTCCGCTGGGGACGCCGAACTCGTAGCGCTGCATCTCGTATGTCTGCTGGATGTTCGCGTAATCCTCATAAAGGCTCTGCTCATTGCAAGGGTCCGTGTTGGAGCCTGTCGGGCTGGCGGGGACCTTGGCGGGAGGAGTCAGCTGGCTGGGCACTAGCTCCACAATCTTGCTCGCCTTCATGCTTTCTCGGAACTTCTTGTCGATGGTGAGTTTGAGCTTGGGGATTTTCTCGATGCGGCCGGATTGCACTATCTGGTGAGGGTTGTGCTGGTCGATAACGATCCCGTTCATCTTCGTCGACTTCGATGAGGACTTGGGCTTGCTGGATTTTGGTTTGCTGCTGGTGGTTTTAGCAGCTTCTGGCTTAGCGGTAGGCTTGGACTTCTTGCGGGGTCGGTACTTGTAGTCAGGGTACTCAGCCATGTGTAAAAGTCGCAGCCTCTCTGCCTCTTCCACGTACGGAGCCTTTGCCACCTCATCGAGGGTCTTCCACCGCCTGCCTAGCCGCTTGGAGATCTCGGCGTTGTGCATATCAGGCGTAGTCTCCATGATCCTTCTTCTCTCAATCTGCGACCAGACCATGAAAGCATTCATCGGCCTCTTGATGTGCCCGTTGTTGCCCTTCCAATTCGTCTGGCAGATATCTTCAGCGATATCAAGAGTCGACTGGCGAAGTTCTTCGGATGAGCCCGTTGATCCACTGGACGGGGAGCCGTGGCCGTTGGGAATTTGCTGTGACTGCATCGTTATAAGTCCATTTGATGTGAGGTTTTGAGGAACCATCTTAAATTCAGCATTCACTTTCGTGAAGTAAACGGGTGCATAAAATCAGCAAAGTGGTATAAATCCAAAAGCGTAGATTCAAACGTGAAATCTACGGCTCGACGAAATAATAATTTTGACTAAGTTCAGAGCGAAGATTCCGCAAGTGCTGTGATGACAGCAATACAGAGCATGCGGTTCTTACTCGTAGTAGTCGCCAAGAGAAATTATGATCCTTCCCGTGCACTCTGCAGTATTTATACCGAAACGCCCACACAACGCACAGCATGCGGTGCAGGTGCACTGTGTATACGAGAGCAAGGTTGATGAACAGAAGGCACGCCTCCGTGGGCGGAGCTTAGTAGAGTGCCTCACTCATTAGCATATACGAGATATATCTGAGTGCGTAACGTTGACTCATAGCCAAACACCGAACCTTAACATGTTAATCGAGAAAAATACCTAAATTCCTCGCTTTTATTCCAGTTTTAGTTGAAAATGTGTAGGAGTATCTTCTGAAATCAACATTTTTCCACAGCAATGTTTCCAACATCAGCAAAAAGCTATGCCATAAGACAAGATAAGGTGTATTCTATACACACATTGATGGGAACCAACCCTTCTGTGCCGTTCGCATGGTATAAAGTTTTATAACACCACCGCTCTAAAAGTTGATCACTCATAAAACGTTAGAGCTCTCAAATCGCAGGTGGCGGTTTTTGGTTAGAAAAACTTGACTCAACTATTTTTCTCGCCCATGTTTTTACCCCCTTCCCATTTTAAGTGTAATAATTTACTTATGGCACATTCTACCATAAATCATTTTAGGTATATTTCGACCGGAGTTTTTACGCTCCTATAATTTTCTGTTCAGCATAATTATAAACAATCACATAACATTCAAGTTGATTGAATAAAAGATGACAAAATGACGACAAGATTTTCACCTAAGAGTCGAAGAAAATGAAGATTAAAAACCGTAAGTAAGTATCAGCTTGTACATGTATAAGGAGAATTTAAATCTAAAGTCAATACTACATTTATCTTAATTCGGTAGTATGATATAAACGCTATTGCTTAAAACTCGTTAGAGAGATCCAGATAAACATGTGTGTAAAAAATATATATTTATTTTCCTTAAACGGAACCTTTATATTTTTTATTAAGTGTATTTTTATACTCACGAACCTAGTATTTCGATATTTGCTCTATCTAAGAACCTGCTTATTTACAAACGAATTCAATAATAATTATTGTTAGTTTTCAGGAAATACATTCGTTCCTAGTACTCCAGCACCTTGTCTTTGATTATACAGTTTGAAAATGAATCATCTTTATTCACCCTTATGGTCGTTAAATTTTATGTACATCTGTTTTTGGAATTCTTACCTGTAAGCCTGTTACATTGGAAGCGGTTGGAGCAATATGGGATATGATTGTGTTAGTCTAGTTTTTACTACCAGTAACTTTCTGTTTAGTTGATGCTTTGATCATTTTTGACCATTTTTTGACTTTATATGATTCATAGCTTTCTAAATTTACACCATTCGGTGAGTTTGATGCACGGAAATAGACTGAGATTGCATTAAATGCATATTTATGTAAACAAATAAAACGATAAAAGAAAATAGTTCAAGTATTCGTGATTTCAGTAAAATAATTTACGAAGCTGTGTACAGTGTAATGTTGCACCTAGGGTTGCACCGATCATGCCTGGAAATTCGTGTCAGTGAAAAATATATTGGACGATAGCGGGCGTAGTGCTTCCAAAGTTAGCGGTGCCCGAACTCGACATTTGCTCAACAACAAGCCGTTCGCTGACAAGGGTCACAATTCAAGTAGTGTTGAATATTCATGGGTAGGCGTGTTTTAGTTGGCGTCGCAGGCGCGGCGCGTGCCAGGCGCTCGCCTATTTTCATTACGGCGGGGATTATAGGCCCGCACGAGGGGGAAAAAAACGGCAAGTGAAGAAAAAATCTCGCTTCGTCGCTCGATAGAGATGGATAATAAATTAGGCGCTGTTCCTAGATAGTGACATCCACCCTCCCTGAGTGCCAAGGTGATATTGTGCTCCAGATACGAATCGAAACCGAACGATTTGATTGGTCGAGAACAGTTCGCGTGGCATGGTCGTGTGTCGGGGACTAACAACATTAGAAAAAGAGGGGAAATATATGTTCTCTGTCGTTGCCACACCCACCGTCAAGCAAGCTGGTATTGGAGCTATGAACTGCAAAAAGTTTGTCGGGGTTTTGGTGGCCGGGTGTTTTGATCGTTAGAGGGCACAATAAGGCACCGGTGTGTGGTGGTAGCAAATGTTCCAAAACATCCATCTTTACCGTGCTACATTGCACCAACATGTTGTTCTTTCCCACCACTGACTGTAGATTATGAAGTTATAAACATTAATTATTTACAAACTCTTTTAATGGTAATACTTGTTTTATTCAAATTTATCAGTCAGAATGACAAACATGAAATACAACAAGCACAAGGTCTCTAGCGGTTCTTTTTTCCTTCTTCTATACGAAATATAGCAATAAGGTAAAATCATGTACAACTATTATTGGTTTGTGGTAAAATAACTTTCTCGTGTAGACTCCTACTACTCAAAAACAAAATTATATTATAATTTCTTCTTTATCGATCGCTCTTTTGAGCTGTTTTAAACCATCATTTTGACATCCTGGGGGAGAGACATTGGCAAAACAAAAGACACTGGGAGAACTTTGGTCTGGGTAACTGTACCTTCGCAGTCTTATCGATTTTTGAACAAATACTACTTTTCGTTGAACAAATGTGAGTATGTGTTCTGTATCGTGGAATAGTCGACAAGCGGAAATTAGTTTTTTCTCTGTGTATTTGTAACCACTGCGGATTGTGAGGTATTCAAATTCTGTTTTAACCGAGTTCGTGCAGTTTACGAAAATTGTGAAAATTAACCTTGCACGTGCGGACACGATGAGAAGTTAAAAGAAAACAACAGCGTGTTTGTCATATAGCTTTCTCTTCTACTAAAAAATCGTCTGGAATTAGTAATGAAGAATGGCCATGATGAAAGTGGTTTTATAAGCGTGACTACAAAAAAAAAATTTGCAAGATTCTCCGACAGATGTTTCAATTAAGAACTTTCTGGGAATTTTTCATAAGTTAATCCGCAAATGTGCAACGTGTAGGACCATGCGATTTATTTGACATTAAAAGTCCTTTGGGACGTCTATTGACATGATTGAGAGGAAGAAAGGCGTTAATTATGAATGTAATTATGAGTTAAAATCATTTTGGCTCTAAACATACGGCGTTTGCCTGTAAAGGTATGATAAATATAGTTCCCCAAAATAATAATTCATCTAAATTTATATGATTATGACTTTTTTTTTTAAATTTACCAAAATAATATTCTACCCCCTTTTTTTTTAGAGAGAATTGCATGAATTGATGAAGTGTCAATAATTCTGGGCCTCGTATGAGAATGAAAGTGCAAAGCGACAACTTTTGGATGCAAAAAAGTGACAAAATCTTCGTGTTGCGTGATGCACGCGTTACACGCTGTCATAACAGACGAGCTTCCATAAGCGTCCGCGATTTCTCCCAAGTGTACGCGATGAAATTCACTTCGTAATTGGCATGAGTCCTAGCGCGTTATGTGTTAATCTCGTCGACGTATTAATTAAATTTTGTTAGTTTCCCGCATTATAAAATGTTTGCTTTTTGTATATTTTGGTGAATGGGTCATTATTATGATCATGAACGCATAATGTTCTCATTTAGATACGTTTTTCTTTCGATAATTATATTTTCAGATGATCAATAAAAGTGGTGAGCGATGTAGATTTTGATTTCGTTTCTTTTAAATATTAGCGTAGCGCTATAAAACTTCACCGCGATAAGTCCTTTCGTTTTCATATTTTAATCAATCTTTGGACACATTTGCTTTAGGATTTAACCGCAGCTCAACGTGATCCTTGCTTAGCAGCTGTCTGTTGCCCAAGGTAGCCAATTCAGTATAAAAATAGGACATGTGTTCATTAAGTTTTGTTCAAGAGCTGATTCAAACATTTCGCAGAAAGCATACTCTAACTTTATTCATCATTTTTAGACTTATCCACTTATCATTTTTTTTGTAGTGAGAGCTCCCCCCATCAGCGGTTCGAGTGGCCGAGCAGAGGCAGAGCGGTGTCGAGCGCTGAAACTATTATCCCCTCGGTCACAAGTGGTGGCGCTATAGCATGTATGTGGTTGATGTGCTCAACGGCTTGTGAAAATCGGTTTTAACTTTTATTAGAACTTTCCATGTGAAGTCACATACCATGCTTAGTAAATTCATATTAGTGTCTCTGGGCACAAAACGGGTAGCAACGGAACTGTTAATGCAATACATAATTCGACCAGGAATAAGTATTTGAACCAGAGAGAATAAATTATTCATTTGAAATTATGAAAAAGAAAAAGAAACTTGCGAAACTTGTGTTTTCTATGGATATTAAGTTGATTTATTCCCTCCCCCTCTTTCTCTCTCTCTCTTTCTTTCTCTTTCTCTATCTCCTAATCATCTCCCTGCCTTTCTCTGTCTCCCGCTCTCCCATACTCCTCTCTCTGTCTCTCTCTCTCTCTCCATTTCCCTCATCCACAAACTCACACCCCGTCATTACATTCCTCATTATAATTTACTCTCTCTCTCTTTCTCTCCATTCCTCCCTGATGTCCCACTCTCTCGCATTCCTTTTAATAATCATTGTTATTTGAATAGAAACAGTTATGAGATCTTGTTCTTACTTCTATTACTTTTGTTTTGTATTGTATTGCTTTTATATTGTTTTGTGTTATTTGTTTAGTTTTTTTGTTTCATTTGTTTTGTTTTTGTTTTGTTTTTCATTGTTTGTTTTTTCTTTAATGATTTGTTTTATTTTTTGTGTTTAGTGTGTGTGTTGGGGTGGTGTTTTTATTTTTTTTATTAAATTAATATTCCATACCCCAAAGTAACATTGATTGCATGCAGTAACATAAAAATGACAGACAGGAAAATATTTCTGTATGATTCACAAAAATGGATGGATGATCGGGGGCCGATACCGTATGGAAGAAAAAATTAAGAAAATATATACATTGGACAAGGTGCCGTATTGATAATTGTAGATAAAACGGAAAGTTAAAGAATAACTGATGAAGGCAAATGGTGTTGAATGTTATCACAAAGGTGACACGCACTCATAATTATCAGGGAACTGTAAGCGAAACTGCTCAGATAAGGAGTTATTACAACCCCTTGCTCAGATCATGGACCCTACCACCATGCCCAGATTAACTTTTAATTCTCTGAACAGGTTGTCAGGGGGGAAAGTGCACGGTAAGACGTTTTTGTGACAAAGAGCCTAGCAATTCCTCACATTAATTTTAGCTGATATCATCAATAATTATCTCTGAACTCAATATACGATGAGAACAATGATTGAATTTCATCGTTCATCAGTCAACAGAAAAAATAAGGGGTGGAATAAGCTACATGGAGAGATAAAAAATAAAAGGGGGAGAGAAGGGAATGAGAGGAAGAGAGGAGAGAGATCGGGAGAAAGTGAGGATAAGCTGATAAGAAAGGCATCAAGGGAGAGAGGGGGAAGGAGAGAGGGACCGCGGGACAGACGTGCAGAGAGATGTGAATGAAAGGAGAAGAAGAGAAAGGAGATATGTAAAAGAAAGAAGAGTGGAGGGACAGAGAGAGAGAGAGAGAGAGAGGGGGTGGGGTGGTAGCATGTCGAAAAGTGGAAGTTAAGGCAGCGGTAGTTTCCTACGAGTATACCGGTGGGAACATAGCCAGTGACCCCCGGAGCGCCGGGGCAATCTATAGCGCTGATGGGCCCGCAAATCAGCTCCCAATGAAATTTTATGGTTATGAGCGAAGATAAAATTGATGACACACGTTTCGCCCGAGCTGCCGGGCGCTTCTTAGCCTCTGCTCCCGCTTGCTTGCCGGGTGCACGGAGAATTTTCTGGCAAGTGCCAGAAAAACTCCGTGAGAAAATTCTCTTTTCTGCATGCAAAAAATCATGGTAGTTGCATTACCATAATTCAGCTTGATAAAGATTCGTTGCATGGCAACATTTTAAAAATGAAAACAGCTTCGAAATAAGAAAGAAATTGTCGCGAAAGCTTGCTTAGTAGACAAAAAGACGCTGGTGTTTGTCAGGATATTGATTGGTTAATGGTAATCGTATATTGATCGTAACTTATACTGTCACATTCTGTCTGATGTTGAATCGTTCGAAATTTCCATTATTCCATGTAAATTCTTGAGTAACGAGTGTCTGAAGTTTACTTCCGAGTGATATTTTGTTTGTCGCTTTTTTTTCTTCAATTAACATGTGCCTATTGAATGATACCTTTATACAAAACGAATATTTGCTATTTCTTGGCACTGACCCGTGGAGTCTCCATGAATGTCTTCCTACGTGGTACTCATTTATTACACCTGGGTGGAGAGTGGCAAATGTGCATTAATGTCTTGTCAAATGACTTTATTTCTGTGGCTGGGATTCGAACCCCATACCATGTGCATCAGAGACTGATGACTTATGCACCAGGGGTGTCATAGCGCGCTCCCCCCCCCCCCACCCCTCAGTTTCTTCGTACCTCCCCACGCCCCCCCCCCCTCTCTCTTTCTCTCACCCTCCCCCAACCCCATTTCCCTTTCTTTCATATTCGAGTTCAGTAATTCAATTTTAAAGTGACTCTGTATCTGATTTCTTGTTATAAGACTCAACACACTAATCAATATGTCTTCCAAATCAAACTTGTTCATAAACTTATTCACAACTGCCTCTTTATTATTCTCTAAAAAAAACACACCATGCTTTCACATTTATATTGATAGTACATTATTCGACAGCGACAATGCCGTACGTGATTCAAGACACCAAACATACCGATTTCGTTTTAACTTGATTATCTTATTTATTATCTATCTATCTACCTGCATACGCTATCAACAGCTGGGCTAATTCGTAGTGATTCAAATGTTTCTTAGTTTTTGTGTCTGATCGTGGGAATATATTTCGACATTGAGATCATATCAATCGGACATATTCCAGTTTCCCATGATATAACATGTATACTTAGTACACGAGGCACTGTGTATACCGCCAGATTTCTGCCCCATCTGTCTCATCATGAAAGAAAATACAAAGCTGTCCTTACAAAAGACATAAAAACGCAAGAAGTTTAGAAAGATTTTGTTCAATGCTCTTTCTGCAAGGTTTTGTTTGCGCAGTACGGGGTCTGATAATACCACTATTGTGTCACCCGGCAAAGGTCACACTAGGGGGCATTTGCCACGCGACCTCAAAATTTGCATGATACGGATGATTTGCATAACAATAGCTCTCTTCTGACTTGGAGATTTTTTTATGGTTCGGATATACAGGACCGCGTGCTGTGTGATTGAAAATAGACTGTGCTCTCTGATTCGTGTGTCCGTTTTCTTCTCTCTCTCTCCCTCTCTCTCTCTCTCTTTATGTTTTGTACATTTCTCAGCAAATCATGACACGCTCCTTGAAAAAATCAATATGAAAGAGAAATGGCTCTCTTAAGACGCTAAACCTGGTGCATGAAATTTTCCTTTATGCTTTTCAAGCCATTCAAGTTTAATGTATGCAAATTTCAAGTCATAATCCAGTCTTTAAATATTGCACCTTCTATAACTGAAAATGTATTTATGACATCCCTTGTGCAATTGTCTTATTTCACAGTTTTACCAGATAAATGGCTTCATTTTTCTCCCCTTCCTTATTCTTAATTTTCTCCTTTTTTCTCTTCTTCTTCTCCTTCTTTTTTTCCTTCTTCTTTCTTCTTCTTCTTCTTCTTCTTCTTCTTCTTCTTCTTCTTCTTCTTCTTTCTTCTTCTTCTTCTTCTTTCTTCTTCTTTTTCTTCTTCCTTTTCTTCATCTTCTTCTTCTTCCTCTTCTTCTTCTTCATCATCTTCCTCACCTTGCTATCACGATTATATAAGTTGTAGGCCTAATTTTCGTTTGAACTTTGAAAGATAAAATAAGATAGCGTGTCAGCAGAGCACAGACCACGCATTATCCAACTCATTAAAAAAGGAGATGCAACACTCAATTTAGAAAACAAAGAATATGAAGATCACAAAATATTATATATATTTTTTACAATCATTCCTGTTTCATTTCATTTTATTCCGGAAACTTTCACACGGGTATTATAGAATCCTAAACGAGATTAAACAATCACGGAAGTCCATTTGCAAATTAATCATGAGATTTAATACCCGCTTTATCCATCGATATTCGTGTTTTCGTCCGCATACGAGTAACCAATCGGCAAAGAATTAAACAAATTGCTCTGATCGCAAGCTCTGTAGTTTGGCTCTGATTTTGCCGGGCGAGTACAGTGATTAGGGGCGAGAACGGATCACTGTTATCATTTCCCACGAGGCTTATGAATTATATTAGCAAGATTGAGCTAATTACCCTATAACGGTCATTAATATTGGCCTGGCATACGCAGTCCGCGCCTGATTAATAATTTAATCAACTATTTACGCGCCTAAAACGTTGTGAGCACATCGTTACGAAATTATTGTCAGTTCGATAGTGTGTCATCATAATGTTTGAAATTGGCAATGATCACTAAGTAAAACAATATGTAAAACAAAGTTCGATATGCTGTATAACCTTGCATGTCATGTATGCCATGTGCAGATCTGCAAGTAGTGTATTTTCACCGTCGTTAATAGATCGATATATACATCAGGGCAATAAGATTTCGTTTTTCATAGTTGTCGAGATTCAAGTTTGCTATGAAAAGGGACATTCTATTCCAAATAAGACTAATTTTGTAGCTGTCTCATCGCACATGAAAATATTTTTTTTTTAAATATGCCTTATGTCTTGCTTATGCATCAATACCAATGCCAATATCCGCGCCACATAATTTTCATAATGACTGTAAAGAACGCTCGTTTTCGAAGGCCGGAAATTATTCCAACATTCAGACAATAATGATCATGATGACAGGCAATAATGTACAGCATTGATCAGTGATGGGGAGCATTGATTGGAATTATGCACCGTTCGTTGATTTTGCTAGTTAATTTCCGTATATGTCGATAATTTCTTTCATGCTCTGCCAAGTTTATGAAAAAAATATACCAGAGTGTTGATTTCATATAAAAATGAATAAACATCTTAATAGAGTATTAGTATTATTGAGGGTACAAATGATAGAGATCGCGCAATATGATAGAACTAATACATGTATAGAGAGAGAGAGAGAGAGAGAGAGAGAAAGAGAGAGAGAGAAAGAGAGAAAGAGAGAGAGAAAGAGAGAGAGAGAGAGAGCTTGCATGATTGTATGATGGACAGTTATGATGACTGAAATGATAAGGAAGAGAAATTGCGAAACGAATTCCGAGAACTAATGCAACTGTTTCAATGGTCCAAATATCTGCGAACGACAATTCAAAAGATTTTCTGTCACACATTTATATTAAGGCAGGTTTAAGAACTATTCAAACTGATAATATTTATGTTAAAATGAATAATGAATATTGTGCAATGATAGTCATTAGTATTGAGAAATATCGGGAATGTGATTAATGGAAAATGTAAAATACATGAATTTTGTAAGTTTTCGAACGACATTGCTTTGAGGATTATCACAAACGATTATACTGAAATCATACAAATGTATTTATATATATATATTAACCAATGTTAACGTAGACTATGAAAGCGTATGGGTTTTGTGATCGTGGAAAAATATCGCAATATCGCTACAAGCGATTATGCAATGGAGGAGAAACTAAAAATCAGGAGATCCACCATTTTGTTGCAGTGTGCGGTAGAGACAGGGAGAGGGAAGAGAGATGGAGAAAGAGAGATAGGGAGAGAGAGAGAGAGAGAGGGAGAGAGAGAGAAGGAGGGAGGGAGGGGATACAAAGAATCATGAAAATGGAGGGAGGAGAGAGGGAGAGAGAGTGTGTGTATTTGTACGTGTGTATGTTTGTGTGTGTGAGGGAGAGAAAGGGAGGAAGAAAGAAAGATAGAAAGAAGGAAAGAATCGAGAGAAATGGCGGGAAGAGTGAGAGAGACAGATCAAAATTTGTGGAAAAAAATCATAAAAGACGGTTACCTCACACATAGAAACATATTAAATAACACCATAAACATATGATGTTATACTTGCATGTAAACGATCAGATAAGAATATAACTGGTATATCCACGACTTTTATACTGGTATTCCAAACTGTTATCACGGTTATGCAAAATACCACAAATAAACCCGATAATATAGGATAAAATAATATATCGGGTATAGCCCGCACCTATATGCTTTGAAAGACAAAACTAATTCCTTCTATCATAAGTTTGCATAAACACGTTTCATTGTGAGATAAGAATTATAACGGGTATATCAATTTTGTGATTCAACTTAAATATAACTGTTCCTGCCCGTATAGTTTGGATTAAATCGATGTCGGCGATGAGAGAAATGGGTACATGAAATGGGAGAGAGAGAGAGAGAGAGAGATAGTCAGAGAGAGAGAGAGGGACACAGAGAGATAGATAGATAGAGAGAGATTGCGTGAGAGAAACAGAGAGAGAGAGAGAGAGAGAAGGGTGGAGTGTCGAATATAATAAAAGATCTAGTCGCAGAAAATGTTGATGTTTGATGAGCAGTAACACATTGCAAATATTTTGCTGGTATACCGGTACACTCGAACAAGGAAAATACAATAATTAGGTTACCGTAAGGTTTGTAATCTTGTTCTTATTATGTTTTCGTTTTCCATATGGTTCATTTATGATTGCTCAGGACTATGTATTGATCCCAGTACTATTGAAATAGCGTATCAATCCATTGTTGATGCATGAAGTATATGACATGGAGGAATAAACAGCGCAAAAAAGAGAGATGAGAAACAAAGATATAGTATTTCAGATTTCAGATTTAGATTTTATTTCATTACATTTCCATTTTTCAAAGTACATGTATATAGCAATATGGATTATGCAATTAACAGTATACAAAATAATTGACCACACAACTTAGTGCAGAAACGTTTTCGATCATTGCAATCAAAATAAAGTGCATTCAAGTTGAGTTGTAAGAAAAGTAAGAGTAAAAGTAAGTTATGAAGACTACGTTAGATTAATTTTATGAAAATGAGAATGAAAACAGAGACCAGCATATATACGTGATATAGAGAGGGATGTAAAGAGAGGGAGATAGAGAGAGAGAGAGAGAGAGAGAGAGAGAGAGAGGGAGAGAGAGAGAGGGAGATAGAGAGAGAGAGAGAGAGAGGGGAGAGAGAGAGAGAGAGAGAGAGAGAAAGGTTATCCATCTCATTTATTATGTCTTCTCTCTTTCTGTCTTCCCCTCTCTCCCTCTCTCCCTCTCTCTCTCTCTCTTTCCTTTTCTCCATCTCTCTCTGTCTTTATACATGCATGCTTCACCCGCTTATATTGTTGCCTAAACTTTGCTGTAGGATTTCCACCACACCCCTAATTCCTTCCCTTTTATTCCAGCTCCTTTTAAGCCATTTAGTATTATGGAGTAAGAAAGGTAACAAAAATGCCTGGTAAATATTTGATTTCAGGCACGCGCTCCGGCCTGCGAACAAAGACATACCACTCCCAAACGCCAATTCTTTCAAGAAGAAATAAAACGGTTAATTAAGACGTTCTTAACACGTACCCGTTACCTCGTTTGAAGTCAGTACAGTACGTATGGATACCCCCTTGGGGCCACCAAAACAACATATTTCTAGCAAATTGATCTGAAAAAACGGTTTTTGTTTGTCTGTCCGGTGGTCATGGTAGTGCCATTAGGATTCTAGCGAGGAAAGGATTTATAAAATACTTTTTGTTGTGCGAGTTTGTAGCAGGTTGTGGTGGTGAATCGTTAAGTGTAGTTTGTATTTTAGTTTTGTTTTCAAATCTTTACAGAGTGCCTGTACGCTGCATGATGCATGTATGCCAATCTGTTTTATCGGGCTTGTAATTATTCTTGGCTAATTCTGTAAAAACTAAAACTCCGCCTCAAAACATTGAAAGTTTCGGAGACTCATGCTGGCCATTCCCAAGTAACATCTGACTTTATAATCATGGAGTTGTGGTAACTTCAAAAGATAAGGATAACATAAATCTCGCGAATATATAGCCCTTTGCATAATTCTTTAGTAACAATAATGCGTCGAGTCTGAACAATCATATTATTTAAGATGCCCTTTTTACTCGAAAATGCTCTAACAAGAGCAAAACAACACAAGACAAATGGAAAAAAGTTTTCACATGTACAGGTCTATGATGTTGGGGAACAATTAGCATGATTAGGGGCACGTAAACTAAGGTATGCTAGATTAGCCCCCCCCCCCCCCCCCCGCCCATCTTCCACAAACGCTCGTCTACTCTTCTACTCACCTTCTACTCGACATATAAAAATACACCTGTATTAAGTAAGCGGCTACAAGAGCGCCACCGCCCCCCCCCCCCCCAAAAAAAAAAAAAAAAAAAAAAAAAGCACGAAAATAAATCATTGTTGTTTAGGGTAACAAGTTGATTCTGTTTTTGTGTGGTCCGGCTATGGTTGTCAAACCAAGGAGTTATGCGATACTTCCTTGGTCAAACATGATGTGTGCAAGCCGAGTTATTGGATAACACGCTCTATTTCCATTCACGTTCTAAATGGCTGTTTCTTCCCGAAATAAAAGAACTAATGAGAAATTTACGGACGATCAGGTTTGGGGACTTTTGTTATAGATTGTCCGGAAGAAAAGGCTCGGCACGCGAACCGTCTCGCATACGATTACCTGATTACGATTCAAGTGATACATTTCGAATCAATTGAAAAGATATTGTATCAAAAGTGAATGAGGGAATATTTCTATTGCTGTTGGGGTAGGAATTCATCCTAAAAATGTGAATTAAAAAAAGAGATTGTCATCATTTATCGTTATCATTCATCATTTTACAATTCCAGTTTTTTCGAGTTGATTTTGTTATAGATTGTTGAAAGTACAATAATATCATTAAAATTAAAGTGAGATAAAAACGCATTTCGGCACGCGAACTGTTTCGATTCAACGATTACGAATCAAAGTGTAAATTTGGAATCAATAATTGGAAGACATTGTATAACAAAACGAACAGCTCAGTACGTTTTGTTGTTCCGAGTTCATTTTAAAAAATAAAAAGAGCTTATCATCATTTATCATTTTATCATTCATCAATTTATCAGTCGGTTTCCTGTTTAAGTTTGTTGCAGACCGTTGAAAACACATCAAGTTTCTTTTTTTTTTAATGAGGGAGAGGGGAATTAAGGCTTGCGCACGCGAACCGTTGGTTTCGAGTCAGCGATTACGACTGAATTAATAAGCCCAGAATCAATAATTGGGAGACTTATTGTACCCAAAATAAGAATAAAGTGGCACTTTTTTGTTGTTCGTGGGAGCAGTTCAATTTATAATAAAAAGAGCTTATCGTCATGTATCATTATTCATTCATCGTTATGTCTTTCCATTTTCGGTACACTTTTATTACAGACTTTAAGAGAGAGAGAGGGGGGGGGGGGGAGCTGGAAGACTTGGGCACGCGAACCGTTTCGATTCCGCAATTTCGACTTAACTCATGCAAATAGCAAATCTACAATCTTTTGATAAAAATATTGGGGGGGGGGGGGGCAATACATTCCAAAGTAACATCATTTATCATTTTATCATTCATCAATTTATCAGTCGGTTTCCTGTTTAAGTTTGTTGCAGACCGTTGAAAACACATCAAGTTTCTTTTTTTTTTAATGAGGGGGAGGGGAATTAAGGCTTGCGCACGCGAACCGTTGGTTTCGAGTCAGCGATTACGACTGAATTAATAAGCCCAGAATCAATAATTGGGAGACTTATTGTACCCAAAATAAGAATAAAGTGGCACTTTTTTGTTGTTCGTGGGAGCAGTTCAATTTATAATAAAAAGAGCTTATCGTCATGTATCATTATTCATTCATCGTTATGTCTTTCCATTTTCGGTACACTTTTATTACAGACCTTTAAGAGAGAGAGAGGGGGGGGGGGGGGGAGCTGGAAGACTTGGGCACGCGAACCGTTTCGATTCCGCAATTTCGACTTAACTCATGCAAATAGCAAATCTACAATCTTTTGATAAAAATATTGGGGGGGGGGGGCAATACATTCCAAAGTAACATCATTTATCATTTTATCATTCATCAATTTATCAGTCGGTTTCCTGTTTAAGTTTGTTGCAGACCGTTGAAAACACATCAAGTTTCTTTTTTTTTAATGAGGGGGAGGGGAATTAAGGCTTGCGCACGCGAACCGTTGGTTTCGAGTCAGCGATTACGACTGAATTAATAAGCCCAGAATCAATAATTGGGAGACTTATTGTACCCAAAATAAGAATAAAGTGGCACTTTTTTGTTGTTCGTGGGAGCAGTTCAATTTATAATAAAAAGAGCTTATCGTCATGTATCATTATTCATTCATCGTTATGTCTTTCCATTTTCGGTACACTTTTATTACAGACCTTTAAGAGAGAGAGGGGGGGGGGGAGCTGGAAGACTTGGGCACGCGAACCGTTTCGATTCCGCAATTTCGACTTAACTCATGCAAATAGCAAATCTACAATCTTTTGATAAAAATATTGGGGGGGGGGGGGGGCAATACATTCCAAAGTAACCTAAGTTATCGTGTGATTTGGAATGACGTGTTTCAGTAGCCCACATGTGCTTAGCGAAAACAAAGAAAGAATTAGAATGTACAGCCAAACAGGAGCAGTGCATTTTGCAACTTTTTACTTTTGACCTTGCCCCTTATTCTGGTGTACTGCTCATTCCATTACTGCAAAATCGTAACAGATATGGTATGAATTTTAAACACACTCTCTAATGATACTTTAAAAAACACAAACTAATGATTATGCCATGGCAAGAGAGATATAATCAAACTTGACTTTTCAAACTCTTTTTTTAACGAAGGGTTTTATATGTACCATATAACAGAGATTCTCTCTCTCTCTCTCTCTCTCTTTCTCCCTCTTTCTCTCTCCCTCTCTCTATCTCTCTCTTTTACGGTCTCCCACTCCTCTCTATCTCTCTCTCTCTCTCTCTCTCCATCTCTCTCTAACTCCCTACCCCCACCACACATTCACTCTTGTTGTCCATCATCCCTCTTCTAGTTCCCCACAAGTGACTCTATAATCCCTCTCCCCTCCTGAAATATCAAACAACCCCTTTAAAGAAAAAAAAAATCCTCCAGCAAATATTGTCCCACTTCAAGCAAGCCAGGCTCAAGTCTTTCTCTACTCCGCAAATGCACCCTGCCCGCTTCCCGGCACGCGAGGTGTAAATCTTCGGACAATGGCGGGGGCGAACCTACGGGGTCGCAAATCAATATTCCCAACTTTACTTTCGTTTCTTCATGTTTCTTCGATCGTCCAAAAGTTTTTGTGTTTTTGTTTTGGGAGGTTTTGGTGGTGACCACGGCCTACTTCCATCCTTCATTGATTACGCTAATTTAATTTTTCGATGTCTATCTAGAGCCACATCGTGCAAATCGTTCGTGCCATTATCATGAAAATATCATTGAAAGGAATTATGAGTGAAATCTACAGTTCAGGGGCAACTGCATGCAAGAAAAGGAGAACAAATATAAACAAATAAATAACAATCATAAAATAGACTTGGGGGGGAATTTGGACTTAGTATGGGTCCAGCCAGGCATTGGGGGGGGGGGGGGGGGGGGCACTAGTAACATTGTGTCTCGATTCCGGGTTATCCCGTTTTGGGAACTCTTTGTTTTGATTTAATTTGTGTGTTGTTGTTCATATATCTTTGTGGGGGGGGGGGGATGACCGCATAGTGTTTCAACCGGTTTTCGGTTTCCATACTTATTGAGTCGCCCTTGTAATTCTGCTCACCCCTACGATGTAAACATGAAAAAAGTAAGAGGGATGATTTTTTAAACAGAAATACATTCATAGTCTTTTTGTAGTTTGTTTTTGGTTTCGTCAGCATTGTTGCAGTCCCCATTTTATTGCATTTTGATTGTCTGTATCAAGCCGAGCATTAAACGAGATTACTCAGATAAAAGCATGGCCATGGAGGGGGTAGTCCCTGGTTCCTAAAGGGATGCATTCTCTACACCCCTAATCAATTGACGAATCATAACATTGATAAAAGTCTGCTTTCGAACAAGATCTACGATTCGAAACAAATTTACAAAGACGCGCATACATTATGCATGGATATAAATATCCTTTATCTGTGTTTGAGGCGGAACTACCGCGATGAAAAATACGACGTTTCCTCTTTATATCTCTACATGGGGTATGTATTCTTTCTTGTCCTCATTTATAGTTTTAATCGATATTTTGATAATACATATTCTAAATGTGTCTGTTTAACAAAGAATATTGGAATTTAGGCAGTGATGTTTCTTTCACCGTATTATTTATATGGATTACAAATGGAAGTAATCGTCATGACCTGTTCGACCATAATTACGAGAAAAACATATCCACGCGGTTAGATGCAAGTTGAAACTTTAATAACATGTTCCTCCCCCATCTGTTACCATGAGGAAAAATACCAACAGACATTAGAAAATTGGAGCTGTTACTTGCTTGTACCATACCCCCCTCTTCAAAGGCATACCGTAGGAATATTCCAAGGAGTGCTTGCCTACTCCTTGAATATAGGCTTACACCCCCTTCTTGTATTGCTTATGGGGTATAGAGACAAGCCCTAAATTAAGCACCCTTTCAAAAAGTTCCATGGCCCAATCGTGCAGTCTCACGCTGTTATTCATGAAACTTTCCCTTTTCATGTACTCTTTTTAATCTCATTTGCACTTAATCCTTCCTTTCTTAATCCTTCCTTTCTTTTTTGTTTTTCCTTAAGCCCCTCTGCATTCATTATGCTACGGACGCCAACTTCCATCTTGATTCTACACATCCGCACACATTGATTAGAAGAACTCAAGTTTCGATCCCCATTTTCAAAAGGCCCCCCCCCCCCCCCTCACTGTCCCCCTCTTAATTCCAATCTCCACTGATCCCTTGATCGCCAGATGCCCCTCTCATAGACAATGCAAACTTGTTAATCCGCACGCGACGGATTATACCATCGCCATAGCAACGGGATTGTTTGTCGCGTGCGGTGGCCAAAACAATACCATCTGACGCGCGGGGGTATTCTTTTAGTTGATGAATAGAGCATATGACCAAGATAAATGGTCCTGGGCTAAAACCTATTGATTGGTCCTACTCGATGTGATATTAAATGGTAAATAGCCCAAAGAAATGTCCAAACTTGATAAATTAAAGGCAGGATCAAGATATCGAAGACACCTGGAGCAGGTGACAGCAAGGACTCGTTAATAACTGACTCTTCATCCCTGTATACCGAGATATTGTGTTTTTATTTTGTTTCGTTTTTGTTTTTGTTTTTGTTTTTGTTTTGTTTTATGTAGGGGCTGGTCACGTGTCACCAATAACGACAACGTTAACAACAAGTACAAAACTGGTCTCTTGAAGTTTATGTATAATTATAGCAAAGCTTTTGGATCCAAGAAATTCTGCGATGGAGGCTCATAAGCAAAAAAAAAAAAAAAAAAAAAAAAACCTGTAAGCAACTGCAATGTCCAACCCCTTTCTCACATGAATTCGGGAAAGCGATTTTACAGTGATCGTTATCGTTATTTTTATTTGTCATGTGGAACAGGCCCCTAATTACAGAGGATGATCTGATAATGGACGCTATTAGAATCGTAAGAATTTCATTGCTCGAGTATTCTTCCTACAGCACTGTCAATGATATGACCAACACCTGCTAGTGTAAAAAAAAATAATCATGATAATGATGAATATGAAAAAATAAACTACTGCTAATTAAGATTTCATTTAAACTTTAAACTGGAATAAATTCGTAATAACTAAAAGTAACAGGACTATCAGCATTTTATGTTTATCAATTACGGTACATTTATCTAGCTTGTCCTACAATTTCTAAACTTTTTGTAGGGTTAAGTCTGGTTAGGACCAAAGTAGACCCGGAAAAAACTGAGTTGTGGAAACATTATTTTTGATGTTACCTTTTTAATTACCTCAAATCAGTTTATGGTGGTGGTTTATTTCATGCCATGACAAATAATACTCAGTTGTTGTTGTTGTTGTTGCTGCTGCTGATGTATTTGTTGTTGTATTTTTTTATTTGCGTTGTCTTGTTGTTTACTGTGGTTTTAGAGTGTTCTTATTTTTGCATTTAATTCTAATCGAAAAATTCACGCCATGTTTTTTTTTTATTATTTTCTTTTTTAAAGTTTGGTGACGAGTTTCCAGATCCAGCACAGTTTGCAAATCCGCATTGACATGACCTATAATTTATCAAACCTCAAGGAAATAAAAACTTAATACCCTTCCCAATTTCGGACATTCTCTTTAAAGGAGAATTACGCTCAAAAATAAAGACGATAGTGTTCAAAGGTGTTATTTATTCCTACTTGTTAGACTATATGGCTTCGCGTCAAAATATACGAGATCGATACGAATCAAATTTTTCTGAACAAAATTTACCATCTGCTAGCAATATGTATCGTCTGCTAGCAGCACATGGGGGCTGCCATTTTGTTTAAGTGTATAAGAAGATTTTCTTAATCCAAATGCTCAATTGCCTTTTTCAAAATTAAAAACCCATTTGAGATTAAAAATATAGAATAGATATGTCAATTTATTTTTAAACTGAAGATTTCCTTATATATTTCTGTTGAAAATCGATATTCGCTTAATAGAAATCTATTTTCTCGATACTGGACGTATGGGACGGAGCAAATTAATTCAAATTTTATGGATGCTTCTTCCCTGAGCATCTATAGCGGCAAACTATGCATTCACCTGCTTTCGGATAATGGACTTGAAAAGTCAGAATGCATGCTGCATATATTATGTTCTGCTCTGTTTGGCAAACCCAAGAAAATAGATTTTTGTTAAGCAAAACCAGACAATTAAAAGTATTATTATAAAGATTTAATTTTTATAATACATGTAAACACCCACTTTATATTTTCCGTCACATATGGGATTTTAGGTAATGAAGAAAATCAATTTAGGATTTGGATTCAAAATATCTTCCTGACTGGAACATTTCTCAATGGTTCATGTACAACTCCAAATCAGCAAGAAAATGGCAGCCCCCATGTAAATGAGTAGGAGACGATACCGGGTGTTGGAATATCTTTATTTATACCCTTTTCTGATATCTTATTAGAAAATGATTTAGGCCAATAAATAGGAATATATTACACCTTCCAATATAAGTAAATTTGTAATCAGGGCTTAATTCTCCTTTAATAATCATTCAAATCGTTAATATGTGAGAGGTGTGTGCCCGTTGAACAAAATTAAGACACCGGGTGGAATGAATGCCCTATTCTCGATTTTCTTCTAAACTTCCTTTGTGGAGGCAGACCATCTGTTATCAAAGTTATAGGGTTGTTGACCAGCCTTCGCCCCTCTCGCGTGGCTATTGTTTCTGCAGAAAGTAAAGAATTCACATTTAATCGAAACACTTATCGGCACGCGAGACGCAATCGATAGAAACTCAGGGTGGGGTGTTGTTTTGTTCAAGATGCAAAACATTCTTAAGGCGACTTCAGGTCTCCGTTTGTTGCTTGGCGTAAAAACCATTTAGAAGTTCGCTACTTGTTAGCTCAGCATCTATAGAAATTCAGCGCGAAAAACTTTTGTGGGTTTCTGTCTAGGTCCCTTCCTATTGTTAAGACACGCGCCTTAAGGATGTTACGTAATAGAGGAGGCGCGTGCTTGTAAAAACCTAAGTTTCTTAATTGGTTGTGGAAGTCAACCTAGAAGAATACTTCTTACAATTCTGTGGTTTTTTGTAGAAGAAAGGGGCCAGGTTGCGAGGTATCAATCAAGTGTCCGTGCTATTTACGAACGGAAATGAGGGCCAGGTGTATTTAATCTTAAGCCAAAAAGTGTAGAGAATTTATGATTCCATGGCATGTAAAATATGTAGATGTCTTAACGTTATTTGCCATATTGATTTCATTCACAATCCTATGATGCATATGGGGCAATCTTAGACCCCGTTTACACAGAGACTGAAGTCGACTTTAGTCGAATTTGAACTCGAGTTCATTTGTGTGTAAACAGGGTAGTCGCAATTAGAACTCGAGTTCAAAACTCGAATTCGAATGACGACCCAGAGCAACATTTATCGAATTCAAACTCGACTTTTATCGAATTTAAATTCGCTATTTGCTGTGTGAACGGACACGTAATTGAAAGTCGACTAGCAAATATCCAGCCAGTGACCCCGTCATACGTCACTTCCGGTATTGCTAAGCAACGCGTCAGTATCCAACAAGTGAACCACAACGCACGAACGATCCTACAAAACCCGCCGAAGTCACCAGGACAATTCAGACAATACATCCAAATCAATAGAAAAAGCTGGCTATTTGAGCAATTTAGCTACAAGCAAATCTTTAAAATAAAATTTTATCCATTACGGCAGGTTTGTGGGAGCGGGTCACATATCGATTCTGACCCATGTACAAAAGGTAAATGTGTGAAAAACTGACATGGAGGCTTAACAGGTTGCTGTCGCTTATAATTATTGATCAGGATATTCCTATTCGACGTAAAATCATACGAAACCATATCAAAATGACTGCGCTTACAATACTCGCTACCGCCATTTTGAACTCACTCGCGGGGTTTTCACAAATTTAACCCGGAAGTTGATAATCACGATATTCCCACCAAGCGAGGGCGTAATCAAGTCGAATTCACTTTCCTTCTGAATTCGAGTTCGTCCAACGCTTGGTGTAAACAGCCCACCGAAAAATAATTTATGCTAATCCAAGGTCGCAATTGAATTCGCTGTCGAATTTGAACTCGAGTTCACTCTGTGTAAACGTGGTCTTAGTTATATTAGCAACATGTCCAATAATTTACAAAACCTATTCAACTTACTACATAACCTAATTTTCGAACGTTATTGCGACCATTTTGAACAGATATTGGGTAAAGTTCAAAGGAATCAGCAAACGCTCCTACAGAAAAAAAGATCACTTTCAAGTTTCAAGAACTTGTAGTGAATAAAATTCAGCATCATAATTATGTCAATAATGCAAAATTTTAAACCGCCATAAACCATGTCAAAAAGTGATTATGACTCTGGAGTGCACTTCATGATAAGTGTACCACCATATATATATATATATATATCTACCGACAGTTTTTGTTTCTCCTTTTATGATCTTGAAAGTTATACAGAAAAGATGTCAGATGGAAAACTAAACAGACCGTCGCGGTTTTCTGAACTGAGTGGGCGAATATAAATACGTTTCTTTTATGTGGTATAGATTTTGTGGCAATCTGTCTCGCGTGCTCAGCTCAAGACAAACTTGAGAGACCTTCTTCTTTTATTGTGGTTTTTAATACTTTTTAAATTCTGGACACATTTCATTTTCGTTTCTCTTCCATTCATTCTCTCCTTTTCATGTCAATCATATAATTCATCCTTGGATAATATATATAGTTTGGAAAAGAGTCGCGTGCCTCAACACGACGCTTTATCAATACAACTAGTTCCGCTTCGATTAAGACCTATTTTTTGTCCTTCACATTTGTCCATTATTTAAACTTATAGAGTCAGGTGCTTTAGAGAAAATATATCAACCTGAGCGATGACAATGACAGAAAAAACGATATATTTTTTAGAAAATTGTTCAGAAAAATACAACGAACTATAACTATGTTGGTAATTCAGTTACCATGTGCAGATGATCTGTCCGTGATGATGCTATAACATAACCATGGCACCACCATCAAATGCATGGTTACGCTATATAGCTAGTATCTCAACAAATAGCAACTTATAGACTCTACATTTGCTTAATAAATATATCTTTGTGATTTTTATAATCAGATAATCCTTTGATTTAACCCATATGGATTCAACATAAACAGAACAAAAAGAATATAGTATGATGTATTAATTGGGACCACAATAAATAAAATCTAGGTGATTAGAAAACTAAACTGGAAAAAATACAATTATGGAAAATGTATCTTGTGCAAATATATTTGAGGAAGGTTTTCTCGTACTGCAACTCACCATATCGGTTGCGCGAGTTTACGATTTGTTTTTATTTGCAATGTCAGTTAGTTATTAAGTAGGCTTTATAGAGGGTTACCAACTAACCATCCAACAGGTTATGTCTTGTTCAATGTGGACTTTGGTTTGTAATCTCGTAGATATTGTTGGATTTTCAGGATTTGGAGATCACCAAAAATGATGCGGATGAAAAAGGAGAGGTGAAATTATAAACAAAGAGGGGAGGATGTGGAGTGGTGCCAAGATAGGACGACTACCAAAAAGTAATGAGTGAACGCTTTAATATTAATTATTGATCCCAAGATTTACTCTGGGGTATCTGAAGCCGACCGCGCACTATACGATTGGTCTGCGCTCCGATTTCGGAAGAAAATGTAATAGCATTAGATCAAAACATTTAATTACATAAAATAGTTTGATCGAGGTTCTGAATAGTTCTATGGATCGAAAATGAGACCTAGTGCGAACTTTCTGGTCGGAGGAATGGTCAAATCGGCCCCGAGTCGTAGTGACGTCACAGCTGTCCTACGATTTCAAACTGATTTGGCCCTTATTTCTGGTATATTAAAGCGGACAGCACACCGAAATCCCATGTTAGGTAGTCATATCATTGTTCAGATTCAGGTAGTTGAAATGCCCATATTTAATGCTATTGCGATTTATTTCCGAAATCGGATCGCAGTTGATCGTATAGTGTGCGCTGGGCCTTAGACACCAGTATTACCACAGAGGTGAATGGGTTCTTTACAATGCCAACAACGAAACCAGCAACACATCAATACGAACCTAAATTTCTGTTTGGTGGGGATGGCATTATATACTTTGTAAATATCGTAAATTAACCCTGTAAATTTAAGAAGATATAATATAATCATGATAATGATCATAGCTTTATTGAAACTATTAAAAGCTACATCAGTGTTACCATCTTTGCTATGCAGATCTATTTGGTGACGGCCACAATTTCACCAGGGGAAGGGTGAAGTCTCCTTCCAGTTTCTAAACTTTGCAAATGAGCGAAGCTAGACACCCAACATCGTATGCTTCGAAATAATGATTGTAATATTGTCATCAAAAAATGGGCCTACTATAGATAACATTTAAAATATAAAAATTGACCACTTCGCTTTCCCGAATAATTTATAAAGGCGATAGGTTGCCGAGATGTTGGTAATTTCAAAATTCTCGAAGCGGGAGGGGATGGGAAATGCGGCAGCCCCAAGGCCCCGCCTCGTACACCTTTTTGTTGCCTCATTTTGCAGCGCCGATGGGTGAGCCCTCTATGGATTGTTACGATAATAAAAGATGACGTGTGAAGAGCCCTCTCCCAGCCGGCGGCTGAAGTTTGTTGGACAAACTTTGAAAGATAGGAAAACATATAGGCACACCGGCGCGTGCCGCAGGTGCATAGGTTCTCATACAGGTGACATTTTCGAAAAGGTAAAGATAATAAAATCTCGGCACATCTGGAGTAGCTCCCGTGGTCCATACTTCCCTTCACACGTAACAAACATAACTTTTCAGGGGCTGGACAAACATTTTTTTAAGGGAGAGGGCCTTTAAAAAAAAAATCAAGATTTATCCCTAATTAAACTTTGCGAATCTCTGATTGTTCTACAAATACTTCCGTTATAAAACAGTTTTCATGTTTTTGTCAACAGCGTTTCAGTTGCACGCTAGAATTTGCCAACAAAGTTTATGGGCGAGGGATCAGGGAGGGGTGCATCCCCACCCCCCCCCCCCATGCCCTCTCGCTACAGGCTTGAGCACAATAAACTTTGTACGATCCAAAAGTACCTCCTGCACCCTTCTGTTGACATTCAACAATAAACATTCAACATTAGTACAGATTGTTGTATTCTAACATTCTACTTTATGGTTGCATGTATTTAATAATTGTTGGTTTCGTTGGCAAACATAATTGACAACCACTCAAAATCGTAAGGAGCAATTATTGTGTTTTGAGATTATTATGCGAATGATTTGAATACAACATTGCGTCTTGTATAACATCGATCTAATTAAGTAATGTAAAACTTCTCTGATAGAGTCGGTTCGGTTCAGTCATACAACTTGTTATTTGAAAATAAAATACAAAACAAATTTTAAGGGAGGTTTGAGTTCTGGGAAAGGTAAAAAATAATTTGTGATATTTCTCATTCTTTTTATGTTCGTTTGGAAGATTATAATAGTAGATATGTCCCCCTGAAAAAGATTGCTCTTCAATGGTCTCATACTCAAAATATGACAAGAAACAGCTGAAATGTTCGGGTCGAATATTTGTGTGTAGTCCCATATACACATTTCTGTGTGCAGTGCATGTGACTCTCAGCAGGATTGGGTCAATTTCTTATAATTTGGTAATTCCAAAACCTTACAGCATATACCAATTCTTATGTGCTAGACAGTTTATTTCACAATTCAATCTCATGACCAGAACTCAACTTTATCTTATAGCAAATTAAAAAAAAAACGATAAAGTTTCTCATGTGAAAGGACCACATGTTCAAGCGACACCGAAATTCAAACTCTACCTGTATATCCCAAAAACGAAAGAAAAGTAAGAACAGGTTGTTTGGATTCCGAGCTGTGATATCTTTCATTTCACAATCATTTAGAATAACAGACAAATTCAGTTAGGGTGGTGGTGCCCACTATTGGCACCTCTCCTTTATCTTTTCATGGACGAGAAAATTATGATAACCTTAATATTTTTCCAGTTAGAATTCGTCATACAGCTCAGATTTGTTTTCTTTATTGGTTGTTTTATTTTGATCAGAGAGTCTGCTTTTTGCGCTTTTTATCCGGTTCATTCAAACAGCTGTTTTTACACGTTCTCAAAGACCATGAATGGGCCGTGACAAAATTCATTCAAACGACCCTCATTGAGTGCCTACGTGTACAGTATATGATACTTCAGTTTTTTTTTCTGAGACTGTCTGCTTGTCACTTTCAACATTTGCTATTAAAAACAAAAATGTACACTGAATTCGAAAAAAAAATAAATATGCAATTAGTTTTCATTTTATTTCTATGATCACAGAGGGGTCAGTTTTCAGGGTTTACATTACACCAGCATTAATTTATTTCTTGTAATTCCTCTTTCTACCTAACGAGATATTCTTGTGTTGCCCCGTGATCCCCACATACTGAAAGTGACGTTGTGTATTGATTTTCTTTTGAGTTAAATCTGTGGATTTTTATTATAAAATGTATTTTCATATTCAAATATTCTCTGTCAGAAGAAAAAAAGTTTCACCCTATATGTTCCAACATTGCCTTCACTGTGAGCGAAACTACGTAAAACCACCATCTCCCTGCTCTATCCAGGTATGGGTATATCATTATTATTGTCGTAAAATAGGGGCGTTCCGAACATAAAGCAAATAAATGTGTTGAAACCTGGGGAGTGTTTCATCAGGTGTCTTGTCAGTGATTTTTCCCGACAGATTTGCTGTCAGCCAATCAGATGCAAGGATTTCAGTAGCTTATAACATTTGTCGGTAAACATTACTGACAAAACGCTTGATGAAACGCTCCCCATGCAGAAATGTTAAATTCCCTCTTCAAACTCTTGAATAGAGTACTATGAAATGATTGTCCAAAGTTAATGTGACGCCGATTAAGATAAATATAAAGTCCACTGACGGATCCATACGAGGGGAAAATCACCTCGTCTCCTAGAAACAAAATGTTACATTCGTTAGGTATATTGCAAATAGACCAAAATGTTTCATGTTTTTAAATTATTTCACGTTACGATATCAAAATGCTCTTTCCTTGTCAAAAGAGAACAAGCAAAATACAACACAAAAAAGAAAGAAAGATTGAATACTAAAAAAGGAAAAACGAAAGAGAAATGAAAGGCTTAAAAAATATGTATTTGTTTTTCTTTACATAGTTTTCTTCTATTTTTGTTGTTGTTGTTGCTTGTCAGAGTCTCTGACAGAGAATTTGGGAGTGAAACGGCACCCAATAAATGTGAGTTTGTGTGGACCCTTTTCCCCTTGTCCTAGTTGTTTAGAGTGGAAATGTCGCTCTCAGGTGCCTGGGTAAACCCAACCCCCTAAAAACCAAACTTGTACGGACATGTTCACGATTTTAGCTTTTACCTATTCTGGCGATTTTCCCCTTCTTTTTTTAAAAGTTCCTTCTTATAATTATATTACAGAAGTATGTCGTTGACAAACAAGATAAGAAATGGTGACTGAATGATAGGCCATTTTAACATGAACATTGGAAGAGAGAGGGAGAGGGAGAGAGAGCGAGAGAGAGAGAGAGAGAGAGAGAGAGAGAGAAGGGGGGGGGGGGGGGGGTGGAGGCGCTGGACCCTTGAAGGGGTAAAGTCTTATTGTTAATCTCCGGGCCATAGTTACCTCGACAAAGTGAGGAATTTGGGCTATTGTTATGGAGCTCTCCGGCGCGTGGGCTAAGGCAGGTGGCTTGCGACAGAGTATTCAGGAAATCCAGACTTCTGATTGGCTGAAAGGTTTACTTTGCGTACAGCTGTTCCCTGCCTGGCATACTTCGATATCAGGGCAGACATTATTTTCTTTGAGCTGGTTCGAGTAATTTTGCCCGTTCATGCAAACATGATAAGCTTGCTACATTTTGTGAAATTATCATTTCATTGCATTTTGAAAATGGCAGATTATTTAAGAATTTCTAATCTTGTCATAATGTTTAATGTTACTTAAATGTTTGCAAAGTATAACGAGGGAGGTGGAAGAGGTATAACGTATTACGTGAGTTTTAAAATTTGACATTCATAATACATATAGAAAAAAAACCGCCTCTAACGAAAGTTGGAATTCAAACTTTACAACCAACCGGTACATTGGTCTTTCATGGCAAGCAAACTTACAATCAATACTGATTACCAACTTGTTCATTTTTGTTGGAAACATGAAAAAAAAAGAAGATTCAACAGTGCTATTTTTCAACTCATAATTTAATTCATCATTCGTCTTAAGTACCTTTGCATAGTAAAACACCCAATACCATTTCCAGTGAATTTTGATACAGACTAGATGCTGACAGTCGGGATTAAATCTGCCCTCATGACATGACTATTTATTTTATAAGTATTATTTACAGACTGATTACGGTACCTTGATAACCTCAAGGTAAAGCTGATTATAATGTTTCTGCATACTGCGTTTAATTTGGCACCTAGTCAGATTTTTTAAAATGTATTTATTGAATTAGTCAGATTTAACATTGTTTGCATAATATTCCATAATTGTGACAATATAACTTATTTGATGTATCATGGCTGTTGTTGTTGGTGTTGTTGTTTAATATTTATTTGATATTTTTCAGATATAGCTGGCATCAGTTGGAAATTTGTGTGAAAGTGGAATCCGAGGCTTGTTTCATCAACTGAAATCTCCTTCGATCTGATTGGTAATTAAAGAGATCGGATCGATTTTAAGCTTAATCTTAGGCTTTATGAACGTGATAAAACACCACTCAAGGTGGGCGGGGTGGTATTGAGAGGGACTATAGCTGCCCTGTGTTTGGGCTAATCCTACAACTGAGAGAGGCACACTTCCATCCAGGTAACTCAACAACCAATGAAAGAGACTTTGGACAGATGTAAATCAAGGGGAATATTAAAAAAAAAAAGACCCAGGGAGGTTGAGGAAAATAGGAAAAAAAAGATCCCGAAAAATCACTTCCAAAAAGGTGTTTGTCCTAGCCCCAAGATACCTGAGAGAGAGAAAGAGAGAGAAGGGGGTGGGGAGAAAAACTGAAGTACTATGGTGAATAATAAAGTTGACCCAGACATAAGTGATTTTATATCACCTTACCTCGTAATGATTTCTTTTATGATGAAAAGGTGAACCAGCGGTCAGAATGGGGTACGAAATTGCACCTCTAGATAAGTTTGGTCAGCGCGATGTTAGTGGGGTTTCAATATTATTCTTTATACCTTTCCTTCGTTTTTTTTTATCAACTCTATCAAAAGACTGTTTTGCTGGAGGTTCGTCCAAAAGTATATTACACTTTGAAAGGGTCAATATTTTCATATTGGATCAATCGGGCACTCGGAAATTAAGACGAGTTTTTGACCTTTTTTTGTACGTGATTATGGTCAAAGATAACATTGATGGTATCACTTTTCTCGAAGTGGTAATTTGAAAGAGCGCATAGATAATGAAATATGAACCAAAAACATTTTGGCCTGAGTAGATTAACCTAAAATTAGCCAAACTTTTTTCTTTTAAATAGATTTTTTTATAAAAGAAGTATGATTGGAAAAAGATAAAAGAGGTCAAATGCACGTCAAATCTTTCTAGAGTAGGAATGAAAGGTAATGAAGAAATTAAGGGGGCGGATGGAGATGTATGGTGATCATGGTGGTCTTGGTGTGGACTAGTGTTATAGGGTGGTTTCGGAGATAGATGGTGGTGGAATGGTGGTCATGGTGGTAGATGGTGGTGAATGGTGGTGGATGCGTGGAAGATGGTGGTGGATGGATGGAAGATGGTGGTGGATGGGTGGTAGATGATAGTGGATGGTAGGCAGATGGTGGCGGATTGGTGGTAGACGATGGTGGAGGATAGTAGACGACGGTAGATTGGTGGTAGATGGACGGTAGATGGTGGTGGATGGGTGGAAGATGATGGTAGATGGGTGGTAGATGGTGGTGGATGGTAGGCAGATGGTGGCGGATTGGTGGTAGACGATGGTGGAGGATAGTAGACGATGGCAGATTGGTGGTAGATGGACGGTAGATGGTGGTGGATGGGTGGAAGATGGTGGTGGATGGGTGGTAGATGACAGTGGATGGTAGGCAGATGGTGGCGGATTGGTGGTAGACGATGGTGGAGGGTAATAGACGATGATAGATGGGTGGTAGATGGACGGTAGATGGTGGTGGATGGGTGGAAGATATTTGTTAAGATGCATTGTAGGATTTACACATTGGTAGTAGGGATCGGGATGGATCGGTCAAAGGGGTGATCGGATGATGGTAGAAGAGTGGTATAAGGGTAGATGGTGATGGGTTTGTTGACGATGGTGGAGAGCTGGTAGAGGGTTGTGTAGGGTGATAGAGGGTGCTAGACTGCATGTGGTGATCGTATTAATTTTAAGACGACTTGATTCTCCAAAGGCAATGAAATTAAAAAGAGTACCCCCTCCCCCAAACGGGTCCGCTCGCTATTCATAAGGACCGCTATTCATTTAAAACGCGTTATGAATAGCGGTCCTTATGAACTGTTATGAATAGTGGTCCTCATGAACGGAGGTCCTTATGGATAGCAAGGTAATTTGTCTATGGTTTTGCTCGCTCTTCATAAGAACTGCTATTCATACAAAACCGCTATTCATTAGTCACGCGTTATGGATAGCGGTCCTTATGAATAAGTGGTCCTTATGAATAGCGGTCCTTATGACTAGCGAGGTTATCCCCCCCCCCCCCATTCGTCGACTGGCATTCGTCGACTCATCATAGGAAATGGATGAACTCAAATGTTGATAGAGATTTTTGAGGAGTGAATATTCGTCTTCAAACGAGGAATTCATTTTGAAATGGACACTTTTGTTACATTCATGAGTGCGCTAAGCACGAACATACTGAATGATCTTTATAAAGATTGAATCAGAACAAAATAAAGGACATATTTCACACAAATATGTAGACCTATAAGTTCAGACCCTGCTTTGAAAATGGATTGATACGTCGGAGAACCCTCGACCAAACTACTCAGTCGCTATTGGCATCCTCGATAAAAACATACACAGAAAGGGGTCACCGATTTGCCCCCTAAAATCTCCCTTCACCAAATATTTGGGGGCGTGACCATTATCTATAAGATGTTTTTAAACAACGAGGGACCGCCACACGAGTTGGTTATTTACATATTGGTTAATCTACCCATTTTCACTTCGCCCTACTTTTTACCCCCCCCCCCCCCCCCCCCCCCCCCCATTTGGACATGTTGGAAGGGAAGTGTAAACACGGTTGGTGTAAATAATGTAAGTGGACCTGGACCAAGTATATAGAGCAGGTCATAATGGACTGGAATGGGGGCAAATTATGACCCCCTCCCGACTTTGGATAAACTGGCCAAGTTGACGAAATACCACCACTCTTCAAAGTCTAACCACCACAACACAGAATCACTGATGTTGATATCGTTTGCGAATTGGAGTCGAATGACAAGATGCTGAACCAATAATATTAAGGACTTAAGTTTTGTTTAATTGTTCTTCCCTCTCTTTCTCAACACATTTCCGCTCCACCTGTACATTCCCTTTTCTCTTCATCTTACCATGGACCTTACCTACCACACATCTCCTTCAGTGTTATGGTGCTGCCAAGGAGCTTGCAAACAATCTTCTTGGTACAGAACTCTGTGTCTGTGCCTGCATGTGTATGTTCCTGTCCATCTGTCTGTCTGTCGTTTGTCACTACCCCCCCCCCTCTCTCTCTCTCTCTCTCTCAAATAACAATACTTCTGCCTTAATTCATACCAGTATCCTATCGCACATAATTGTGTCTTCATAATTCTGAAATACATACGTTTACCCCTCCATAATACATCCCTGGTCTTCCTGTGCTCTGTATGATATGCAACCACTTCCAGCCTTCTATCCCTCCATCCCCCATTCTCTTCAGTCTTCTCCGATGTTCCCTTTCTTGCGAGGTCGATCTGTCCTCGTACCTTTCACCCCGATCCGAAATCCTCTCTCCAAATCCCCCTCAACCGTCGGCGACCTCGTTGGCCATGACGGCGGAGGTTTACCGAGCTGTCTGCTTACTGACGACCCTCCGTGCCAGGTGGTCGCGCGCCCGGCCGAGCCCCGCGGGGAATCAGCCAGCACGCGCCTCACACTTTCATTCAAATCCCCTCGCCCCTCAGGGTTTGGAAAATATTATTTTCAAGAAGAAAAACAGGTAAATCTGCCAAAATTAGGTCCGGTCACCCACTTATACCTTGATCTAAAGAGGTAGTTCGGTAAGGGTAGGTGAGATCCATGACGTTTTAATCAATCATCTTCAATTTCCCCCCAAAAATGTAGGCACTATAGTACAAGGGTGCTTTAAGATATTTAGAAAAGATTATTTGGTACTTGAAGGACACCCCTCTCTCTCTCTCTCTTCTTCTTCATATTTTGCTGATCTTTTACTTTGGGATTTCGTTCCCTGTCTCTGCACTATATACTGGGTATCCATTCCCCCCCCCCCCCCCCCTCCCCTCCCCCTCCCTCACGCTCTCTCTCCCTCTTTCTGTCTCTTTCTCTATATTCGTCTTTTCTTCTCTAACCCCTCCTTTCCCCTCTCTCAAATCTTATCCTTCCTGTACTCTACACCATTCCTTTTCTCTAATTTTCTCTCACACAGCCTGCCTTCTCATTATAAAAGCGCTACAATTTCATCCCATTTATTTCTCTTCAAGGACTATACGATTATGACCAATAGTTTTTATTTTAATTATTGTGAGCAGTATAAAATGTGTATGAGAAGTCTGAATTTTAATTTAATCATGTCAGTCCCAGGTGATTTTCTGGTCTTGTTATTGAAACCACTCTAAAACTGTTCTTTATTCCGCCCCCATCCCCCATCCCAACACCACCACCACCACTTGCCCTCGTGTAGAATTAGAAGACAGAGGCCTAATCACAGATGATGAAAGCAGGATGGGCTCGTGAGAGGGAGGGATGGACCGAATTGTCATTGCAAATGGTAGGAAAACATCAATATTCCTAGACTTGGGTCTTGAAAGATGGTCTTGAGAGACCAGGCATCATTATCTCCTCGACAGATGGGAGCGATTTACCGAATTACAGCCCATCACAAAGCCCCATCAAACACCCCCCCACATCAACCACCGACTCAAAGATGAAGGGCGAGGGCAAAGGTTAAAGGTGAAGCCATGCAACCTCGGGAGAGAGAGCGTTTACTTCCTAAATCCTTTTCTTCTATTCTCTGCATGAGAGTGGCACGCGCGCACTTTAAAGGGATTCGGTAACTTTGTGGAGGTTTGATTTCATAAATTGTTGAATTTTGATATCTGTCTTGTATAATGATGTTCAGAAGGATAAATAAATAGCCAGGCATGGAAACACTTTCAAATATATAACGCTATTAATAAGATATCTATGACTGAATACTCCCATTTACGAAAGCGTATGGCCATACGCTCTAGTCTAACACTGAGTCTATGGGGAAAAATGAGTCTGGCATTTCCGGTCACTTGCATATGTTTACTTTTGTGAAGGTTATGATGATTTTGAAGTGCTTTTCCCCCTGGGCTTCATTTTTACACCATATTACATACACTGATAGCATGTAAGGCCAGGCAGCTCAGATTTTATGAAGCCTCTACAAAGTTACCAAATCACTTTAAGAGGGAAAAATATTTTAAAGAAGAGAGAAAGAGAGAGAGAGAGAGAAAAAAAAAAGATCCAGGCAGATTGAATTGACATGATTACTGGAAGATGGAAGAGGGTGGAGGCGGTCGGAGGAAAACTTTTCAAAGTGGGAGGGGCAGGAAATGAAAAGAAAAAAAAAACATTCACCAATGTCCGGAAATGAAGAGAGGAGAGGGTAGCTGATTGGCATAAAAAAAACCAAGAAAGTTTATTGGACTTTTTTGTTCTGCCAGCATCTGCAAGTTATCCCGGCTTCGTATATCTATGTAATTCGAATTCTTTGCATTGATCTTATCACGTTTCATGAGGGGAGAATAGAACATGAACAATAGCCGAGTAGTTTAATAACAGTAAATAATAGAAAATAATGATCGCCATCATCATTCCAGTAGTATTGTGAAGTTTCCTACATGGTCTATCACACAACCGTGTAACTTCTTTGTCCGCTCTGTTTACAAACCTGTCACAGTTCCAAGCATTTCTTTTCCAAATTACTAAAGAAAGAAATCGTCTTGTTCTAATTACCACGATGTCTCCATTACTCGGCCTTGCAAGGCGGTGGCTCGCACATTTGGAACGTGTTTAGGACTGTTTTATTCCGCGCCCATTCTTTTTCTTTTTACTTTATGTGATTTTTGTGCAGACTGGCGAACAGGTTGTTGTACTCCCAGAGATAGAGCACGCCCCATTGGCTTCGACACGCGCGGAGAGAGGATGAGAGAGATAGAGAGATAGATAGATAGACAGGTGGTCGCGTGTAGGTTTCTTCCGCCGGGACATCACGGTGAAATATCGTCCCGAGCAAGAGGCAAATATGTGGCCATTAAACTTTCTTGTGATCTGCTTTTCTCTATCTTCTTCATTAAAACAGTATCCATTCCATTTTCAAAGTCGTATGACCATGATGATAATCGTTACCACTTGTTGTTTGGGCGCTCAGTCTTGTGTACAACTGCTGAAACTCATTCTTAGGAAGAAAATCAACGGAAAGAAGTCCCTTACTGTCCCTTCTCTTCAAAATGCAGTCAGTCCATCATAAGGACATATATATTTTTTAATTATGTGTTGAATTGACCAGACACGCGAACAGGTGGCTGATAGTAATGATCGAATCACGTGACACTCGACTCTGTATACCTGTAATCTACCTCGCTAATTGACTCGAATGGAATCTGCGGTCAGGAGGTCCTCGCGTGCCAATTGTCGAGGGGATTCTCGTCCTTGGAACTTTACAGTCCTTTTCGATGGACTCGTGAAATCTGAAAACTTAAATATTGCAAAACATTTCATTCTAAATTTTATATTTATCTTTTGTTTTAATAGCCAGTGATTTTCTTTAGTGTTAATATCTTTTGAAAGAATTCTTCTATCAAAATATTTTACAGATTCCGTTTTTTAACGCCCCGCTCTCTCTTCCAGAGCGAAATTTGACAATATAACCGGGATTCCTCTGCTCATTACCATGATTATTTCGAAAGATGAATAATCTGAGGACTGCATACACTGATCTCCCCTTCCGTTACTCCTCTTTATATTTTTTTTTTGTCGCTCTTTATCTCTCTCTATCCGTATCTTTCTCTGTCTCTTCCTTGTCTACCTCTGAATCTCTCTTTCTCAGTCACAGGGGCACATCTATTCATTGGTATTACTATTACATGAACGCTACAATGATCTTTTATTCTTTTCTGTTCTTTCAACAACGAATCTATATTTGAAATCATTTTCCTTTCATCGCCATGAATGCACTAGATCTAGCCGTCAGTCGTCGCGTGCCATCGGGGCGTGTCGGGCGGGTTTCCGGAGAGCTGATTGCCGAACAGTCTTTCTTGCTGTCGTCTGCTAGAAAATCGGTGAGGAACATCGGTTATCATTCGGCCTAAAATCGACAGAACCCGCTCTCTAGAAATATACCAAGAAAAGCGGTTCAAACAGGGACGGATCCGGGGTCCTGACCCCTTTTTAAAAAAAAACTTATAAGACATTTTTGTGGATTTGCCCCCCTTTTCCTGATGCTTTTGTTTCCATTTCTTCTTCTTCTTCTTCTTATTTTGTTTGTTGTTGTTGCTTGTCAGAGACTGGGGGTTGGGGGTTGGACCCACGCCCCCTTCAAACATGCCTTGATCCGCCCCTGCGTTCAAAGGTTTGCACAAACTTATTTCATTATATTCTTTTCTTTTCAATGATTCATAGATGATTAATCATTGCTCGACCTTGGTGTTTGTATTCTTTTTTATCTATAGTCCAATGATTTCCAGTGAATAGAAAACTTTACAAATCGTATAGCTCCAACATTAGCTAAGGTCTGTTTGTTCAATATTCATATCTACTCGTGTATAATCGTCTTTTGTAAAATGAGAATGAAGCAAAGTTAGATTGCAAAAAAGTGCAGTTGCTACACTGATTGTGATTATTGATTTCAATGCGTTACAAAGTACATCCGATTGAGTCTTTGAAACAAGTTCCACGATTAATCGGCTGGTTATTTCGAAGAATGAAGATGAACAACGGAGTTGGAGGGGGGATTTGAAAATGACTCGGAAAAGATGAAAGGTTATGAACGTGTATAGGCATGATGATGGTGGTAAATAATAGAGTAGAGTGAAGCCGAAAAAGGAGAGATTTAACGGCTTAAAAAGCAGGTAGAATTCTAAATATGATAAGAAATAGCCGAAAAGTTAGGCCCAAACCTTCCTGCCACAATTGTGTTTAGTCCCATATACACATTTCTGTGTTCATTCACTTCATGCAGTGCACATGTGCGGTGACTTTTAGCAAGATTGAGTCATTTTCAAAATCATGTTGATGATTCCCGAACCTGACGATAAACACCAACCTTTCTGTAGCCACATAATCAACCTTTTCCAATGGCTTCCTGACAGTTTCTTTCAAATTATAATCATTAGGAATCATCTTTACACTTTTAAAAACGTCTAGTCAGTTTTGTGACCAGATCGCTTGGTCACATTTTCTTAATCAGATTCTAGTATTCTGTTCATTCTGACCAGGATTCTGTTCATTCTGACTAGGATTCTGTTCATTTTGACAGTTAGGATTCTGTTCATTTTGACAGTTAGGATTCTGTTCATTTTGACTAGGATTCTGTTCATTTTGACTAGGATTCTGTTCATTCTGACTAGGATTCTGTTCATTTTGACTAGGATTCTGTTCATTCTGACTAGGATTCTGTTCATTTTGACTAGGATTCTGTTCACTTCAAACCCAAAGCTGTTAGTCATTCTGAATCTATAGGATTCTGTTCATTCTGACCAGGATTCTGTTCATTTTGACTATAGGATTCTGTTCATTTTGACTAGGATTCTGTTCATTCTGACTAGGATTCTGTTCATGCTGACTAGGATTCTGTTCAATTTGACTAGGATTCTGTTCATTTTGACTAGGATTCTAGTCATTCTAACTAGGATTCTGTTCATTCTGACTAGGATTCTGTTCATTTTGACTAGGATTCTAGTCATTCTGACTAGGATTCTGTTCATTCTGACTAGGATTCTGTTCATTCTGACTAGGATTCTGTTCATTTTGACTAGGATTCTGTTCATTCTGACTAGGATTCTGTTCAATTTGACTAGGATTCTGTTCATTCTGACTAGGATTCTGTTCATTCTGACTAGGATTCTGTTCATTCTGACTAGGATTCTGTTCAATTTGACTAGGATTCTGTTCATTTTGACTAGGATTCTAGTCATTCTAACTAGGATTCTGTTCATTCTGACTAGGATTCTGTTCATTTTGACTAGGATTCTGTTCATTCTGACTAGGATTCTGTTCATTCTGACTAGGATTCTGTTCATTCTGACTAGGATTCTGTTCATTTTGACTAGGATTCTGTTCATTCTGACTAGGATTCTGTTCAATTTGACTAGGATTCTGTTCATTCTGACTAGGATTCTGTTCATTCTGACTAGGATTCTGTTCATTCTGACTAGGATTCTGTTCATTCTGACTAGGATTCTGTTCAATTTGACTAGGATTCTGTTCATTCTGACTAGGATTCTGTTCATTCTGACTAGGATTCTGTTCATTTTGACTAGGATTCTGTTCACTTCAAACCCAAATCTGTTAGTCATTCTGACTATATAGGATTCTGTTTATTTTAACTCGAATTCTGTTCACTTCAAACCCGAAGCTGGTAGTTCTGGCTAGAATAGTGCAGGTGCCTATGCATGGGAATAGTTATTCTAGTCAAATCTGACTAGATTCTAGTCATAATGATTTAACTAGCTTGTTTTTAGAGTGTATATCTTTAAGCATTTAGAGAAATGGGAAGAGATAAGATGAGAATGTGTTGAGATGTGAGGATGGATACAAAAGACAGAAAGGGACTGTATCATAGATGGACGGAGAAAGAGTTAAAGATTGAAAGAGAGAAAGATAAGGAGATTGATCGAGGAAGACAAGAAGCGAGTGCACATAAGGTATACAGTGCGAACTCTGATGTATATCACTGAAGCTATATAGGTTCTTGACTCTCATATACGAGAGAGGTCCTTGGTTCGATTCGTGCTCGGTGCTTATTTCCTTGGGCAAGGCGTTTTAACCCACATTTCATCCCTGTCGACCCAGGTGTACTAAATGATACCTGGCAATGCTGGTGTAATGATAATAATTGCAGGATCCTCAGGAAGAGCAGTGTTGGTACTAATGAGGCTACCTCGCAAAGACCATGGACCTTCGTAGTAGGTCCATGCTAAGGCCCAATGCAAGACCATAATGAAGAGGTCTGGGGTAAGTTGTGGCACTCTTTCTAACTATAGCTTCAGTCTCTTGCCTGAAAGTTTTCCAAACTTTTGAGAATCATACAAGTTGACATGAACTTTCCTCGTTAGGTGTTCGTATACAAAACGAGCTTAAAAGCCTAACCGCGACGGCGGAAGGACACGAGCAGGCTATGTATATAAAATGGTACAGAAGGAATATTGTGTCCAAAAAAGACTCCATGGTGTTTTATTGTTCAGTGGTTTTGGAACATTTCTATACCCCGCCTGCAGGGAGCAAGAAAATCAAACTCAGCGGGAACAAGAACACGTCGTGCCCCTCTTTTCATCCCGAAAGTGCACGAGACAACATGAAGTCATGCACTTTGCTTGAATTAGGGGATTATATTAGGCAACTTTTGGTGACAAAGCGATTTCTCAAATCTCCCATGAAGGGTCTTTAGAGAAACGGCATCGGGTTGGAGTCAGAGGAACAAGAGATTGAAACTGAAAGCTAAATTCTGATGGCGAATACAGTCATCACCATAATCACAAGGCCAAAGTTATAGGACTAGATCGTGAACGATTACATGCCTAGGGCTCGCTTAATGAGAATAAGCTCCTAACCCTATAATACCCGTAGAATAATTTTCAGATTTCAGTGTTTCAGAAGCAGGGCAAAGTAATACACTAATCGAAAATGCAGTACTGCTATATATTGACTCTTTTAAAATGATGATTTGAGTCATCTTGAGACAAAAAGATCCATGTATGAACACCTCACCCCTCCTTAATGGTTATTCCGGACAATGAAAAAGGGAATCCGAGAAAATTTTCATGAATTAATATTATATTCAATACTCATTATGGTCCTTTGGTTAAAGGGTATGTCACCTGCCCATGGGAATAAAGACGGTTACAACTTCTAGTTTAGGTTTAAACCACGATAGCTTGGTCCACTGGTTTCTGGAGCGCCGGTTATTAGCCTACTCATCTTGTTCAATAATTATGTTAATAAAATTGATGTAACTAAGGTAATACTATATAATCCATTAGAATCAGGACATGTCTGTCTTGTGCTTTGGGCATTCTAACAGCCTTTCTGGGGAGCGTTTCATCAAGCGTTTTGTCAGTGATTTTTACCGACAACTGTTATAAGCTACTGAAATCCTTGCATCTGATTGGCTGAGAGCAAACTTGTCAGTAAAAATCACTAACAAAACGCTTGATGAAACGCTCCCCAGAGAGTTCACTAGACGGACATTGCAGTCTCGTGGGCTTTCGGTCTCGTGGACTGTCTGTCCCGTGGCTGGCCGGTCTCGAGGGCTGTAGCTTTTGATTTCATGCTTGATTTGATTTGATATACTGATTTCTTTACAGAATTACGGTAATTAATATCATAATATGGACTCGAAAGATGAACATATGGCGCATCATCATAAGCTGCATGGAAAAAGACTGCTCCAACTTCTAGAATGCATCCAGATTTAAGATTTAGAGATTCGTTTTAACACAAGTGGGTCAAGCGTGAAGACGAATTCTTTGTTTAGCATAATAATGTCTTAGGATTTTATATGAAAGAAATGTAAATCAAGTAAGAATTTATGCCGATTCTGGATGAAGAGGAGAAGGTAAAGGAAGCGATTTTTCTAGTAAGAAGAAACACATCTGAAAATCATCGTCGAGTCCCTCAAAGTTCCCCGCCTTATTTGCATGACTGACTACAGAACGAGTTCGCTTTAAAGGCTTTAATTGTTGAGTTCTAATTAAGGTAAAATATAGTTGGTGAGCTTTCTTATATACTCCACAGGTTATATCTATATGGAAGAATATATCTGTAGCGACGTCATATGTATGGAATGCATTCTTCTTGAATTTTTAAATTCATAGTCCGAATATAACTGGAAAATTAAAACTTTGGACCAACGTTTAAGTTTGTTTGTACAGTCCGATATACCCATATCTGTGTGCGGTGCCTTGTATATATATATAATTTTCAGCAATATTTAGCCAATTTTTAAAAAATCATTTTGATAATTCCAAGACCTCCAAATACACAGTTATTCTGTATGTACTACATCATCAACATGATTAACCCTCCAAAAATTTTTAGGAAGTGTCTTTTTACTATCACTGATTAGCTCAACTTTATCTTTAATTTTTTTCTTCGCGTTATTTGCTTGAGTGAATTAACACGTACGGACGATCTCAACATCGTTAGTTTGAAGGACGTAAGATCCTTGCCATAAAAGTTAAATATTTACAGGCTGCCTGGCACGCGACAAACAACACTAAACGTGTCATCGGCAGGAAATCGGAACAAAACTAGTAAATTTTAGGGTCATATTAAGGTCAAAATAACACGATTAGGTCAATAAGATTTGTCGTTGCCGAAGGCTGAGTTTCCTCATTTGTTTGTTTGTTGGTTTATTTATTTCTTCGTCTGCAATTACTCTTAATATTGTATATTTTGAAATGATTATAGGCCTAGTAACAGAATCATATCAACAAGAAACGACCTCAAGAATACAAATAAAACATTAAAAGATAACTGCACATGTGCACAAAGGCCCATAAAGTATAATGTTATGTATAATTTCTATTGGCCCTGCAAATCTGCAGATATACCTTTATCCCCATACTACATCGGTGATTTAGACATTGGTCTCGGTTTAAACCACTTTCGTCAACTCTGGCCAGTACACAACGATTCTGGAAAGACTTTTGTTTCTGCTAACAAAAACAAGAAAAAGAAACAAAAAATAATAAAACACCCGCGCTTTTGCTGGAAGTATTACCCACCTATTGCGAAATCTCGAATTCAGAATCAGTTGGCAAAGAAACGTAATCATTGACGTATTAATATTCAAATAATCGAAGGCCAATCACGTCCCTCAATCAAATTCAACCGATTGTGCTCCAATATTTGCTTTCTGATATCTTTCATCTTACAAACTATACAGTCACAGATGCATCAATGTGTATCTTTACAACGTAAATATTATTTTGACGTAAGCAAGACATCGCCAGCTTTTGAATTTCCCATAAAATGAAGAAAATTGACATTTTTTTTTTCATTTAAAATAAACATAACAGCACCTGGGGGATCTTAAAATAAATCCAACCATAAAAGACGTCAATCTTTTGTCTTATTTTCACCTTTAAACTGTTAAGTGTTTGTTGTCTGGGCTGCGAAGTTTACCGTTGATAAATAATCTGGGTTTTTTACCGAAAATTTGAGCACTTATGTGATGATAACTGAACGAGATATCACAGGATATGGTTTCGATTTAGGCATGATAAATCGCAATCCCGAAATCCTGTGTTTTTTTTTTAACTTTATGGTGTGATTAACAGGTATGTTAATAGGTACATAAAATAAAGTAATGGAAACTGTTCCCCTATACTCAATGTGATTATTCCAATTTTTGTTATAAATATCATCACTTCCTAAAACTTGACGGAATACAAATCAGATATCAATCCAATGCAATTTGTCACTCCGAACTGCAACTTGACATAACTTAGAAAATGATTTATAAGCAGCAGATTAGAGTGATGGGAGTGAATTTCTTGTGATTACAATATATTGGAACATTCCATTCTTAAAAATTGTTAAAGTGCAATATTGTGGGTCAGGTTTTCCAATATCGATTTTTAAGAAATTATATTTTTGTCTTTTAATGTATTTCTTGAACTATGATTAAAATGAAGTGGAGGTCTCTTTTATAGGCTATATCATGTACATTACAAAGGAAACTGCTCGAGCACGCTGTCGGGGTGTAGGAGTATATGCCAATTTAGGAAATGTGTAAGTTCAGGCCAATTTATCTCAGTGAAAATGAGTTTAAATGAGACTATTGTGGGCTATAATTCCCCCTCAGAGGAAAAATGAGAAAGGGGCGTTGCAAAATGTGGGAGGGGTAGCAACTATTCGACCTGGAATCCACGTTATATACATGGCACGCGAACGGCAAACCGGTTCCTGGACGGATCTCCAAGACCAGGGGCCCGTTGCACAAAACTTGCGTTTGATCGCAACTCCTAAAAATCAAATGCAAGTCCTGAATGCGCACTTCTGATTGGCTGAAAATAAAATTGCGTTTGATTTTCCTGAGTTGCGTTCAAACGCAAGTTTTGTGCAAAGGGCCCCAGAATGAAACAAGGCAAAGGTGATCAGATTAATCACTTATTAGTTGGGTCAAGTGGATTGCAAATAGCTTGCATGTACCCTTATCAGCATCCAGATACATATTTACATTTGATTGTAAATACGATAGCCGTGGTATAAGATTATTGTTTGGGCATGCTGAATGACTACATAGTTGTAAAAGTAATCTTTCGAACGGATATAAATATAGAATGATAGCAATAAGCGTGAATGATATCATGGATATTGGAGGAAAAGAAGATCAGTAAAGAAAAGAAAGAAAAAATATCTCACTTTCCGAATTTTGACGAGGAGGTTGCAACCGATGATTACACCCCAGACATACCAACGAGACCGACAACAGAACAAACATAAAGTTACATTACCCCGAATGGAAAATAATCGATCGGTTTGGCATCAGTTTGACGGTGTGACTGAGGTATTACTGTCTGAAATCGAACCTGGAATATTTTTTGAAAAATAAATAATGGTCAAGTAACCAGTCCTGCAGCAACGTATCCAGGATTTCCCAATAGGGGGGCGCCAGGAATTATTGATTGCCGTCATGTGGGAGAAATTGTTGCTTCTGAAGAAGGGCTGAGATGCAAAATAGTACTATATAGTGCTATATTTTTTTTTTACGACGGCCAATAGGGGGGGGGGGGGGCGCCTGTTGCGCCCCCCTGGATACGCCACTGAGTCCTGCATTATGCATTTCTCTGTCTGTATAAGTCATTTTCAGGTAATAGGACTGTGAGATTTTCAGCCAGATAAAAATTGAAATTTTGCCGTATTTTCAGGATTTTTCAACCTCATAATGTGAAATCCCATGATATCACGCGTCTGTAACACAATAACAGACTTTCTCTCGAATTTCTATTCGGGCCAACACCGTAAATTCTCCCTTCATTTGAGGCTGTATTGATTACTCCACAAGAATGAATGTCCAAGAATGATTCGTCAACAAATCTAACACCAAAATCAGCAATAAATTACTAAGGGCAGATGGTCAAAAATCCATACCCCAAAGGAGACGTGAAAAATCAGTAGCCCCCCCCCCCCTCCCCATCGAATGGTGCAAACAATATTGAACTAATAGAGACACAGAGAGAGAGAGAGCGAGAGCGAGAGCGAGGAGAGAAAGAAAGGTAGATGGGGTGGATGGCAATGTGCTAAGAAGATGCACGCCACCCCCATGACACCAGCACCCCTGAGTGGTTAAACCGACGCTACGCCCCTGGAAATTAGCCTTCTTCATATTATTTTACAGGGTTGGAAAAAAGTTTGGAATATTTTTATTCCAAGAATTATTTCTTGTCTTAAACATATCCCTCGTCATTTTAAGTTCTTCTTTGAGGTTCAAATAAAAGATATGTGTCCCTTTTTAACTTTAAAAGCACAACATTAAAAATCAGGCTTATCACACAGTGCAGAGGTCCACTTGGAATTCGGAAGCGTATATTTGCTGTTTTTGCAAATGTCTAACGAAAAAGTTAAATAATCAGATACAGTTTAATTGCTATACCGAAGTCCTCAAAATGACTACAAACTGCACGTAGCTTTTTCAAAATTCCACGTGAAGTACAGAAATGTATAACAAGATGTTCAACCACAAATAGAGCAAATCTGACAACATGTGGTTCATTGGTCAGCCATTGTAACATGTTTAACAATATTACGTAATCTTTGGTACAAGATGGAACAGTAGACTTCATTCAACACAGTTAATCCGATTTGGATGAAATATTCATCACAATATAGTAGAAACTAGCATTTAAAATCAGACATATTCATCGCCAAAAAAAATATTCCAAACTTTTTTCCAACCCTGTATGTTGCTTTGATGCTGATATGTTGTTTTTCGACATGGATATTACTTTGAAGGGTAAGCCCTTATTAAATCCATGTTTAAGTGCATGGGGGTATGAGCCACGCCGTAAATAGAAAACTTACGATTAAAGGCCAAGTCCACCCTAATATCAAGTTGATTTGAATAAATAGAGTTTTGCATTATTTCATGAAACAGTGATATGCATAGCATGGGCGGTATGCAAATGAGTGAACCGATGATGTCATGCAGCACTCACTTTTCCTTATGTATTTTATTATATGAAATATCATATATTTCATTTTTTTGCTTCAATAATGTAAAACATGGTTTGGCTCCATATGGAACATGTAAAATCATCATTATTGTAACTTATTTTCATACAAGGAAGGGATTCTTTCTTATCACATCTATAAAAATTGAAATATTTGAAATTTCATATAATAAAATACATAAGGAAAAGTGAGTGTATGACATCATCGGTTCACTCATTTGCATACCGCCCATGCTATACATATCACTGTTTCATGAAATAATGCAAAACTTCAAAATGCCGTAACTTTCTTATTTTACATTCGATTTCAGTGAAATTTTCACTGTTACGCTTGTTTAATTTTACTCTATTATTAAAATCAACTTGATATTAGGGTGGACTTGGCCTTTAAAAAAATAAAACCTATATCAGTACGTTATAGGTCTACTGGACATTGCCTATATAGGTTTGTAATTTGAATTTAAATCTGGATTTTAATATATGTTTTAAATAAGAGGAATAATGTCCGTATCAGAACTTAAATTCGAGTTTGATTTAAACTTTACTTAACCTTAATCAGAGAAGGTGATCGTATAATTATCATGTGAAAAGGATTAATACAATTATCGTTGATAACCCCAAAATCTGGTGTTAATTTTGTCCAAATGAGTAATTCTATTCTAGGTGAGGTCAATTTCGGTAAGAACTAAATGGAAGAACAGTGAATGGTTGTGGCTTATTCAAAGCAAGCTTGATTTGGCACATCTTAGGAATCTGGGTGGGTTTCATAAAGCTGTTCGTAAGTTACGCACGACTTTACGCACGACTGGTGATCAGTTCTCGTGCTAAATGATTGAGAATCTGATTAGTATAGCACCCAAGAACATGTTCCAGTCGTTCGTAAAGTCATTCGTAACTTTACGAACAGCTTTATGAAACACCCCCCTGGGCGGGTTTAGCATCTCACTTCATTAGGTTTATCATTGTTACCGTGCATGGCTATATTTATACACTGCTTGTCCATACCGAGCTATTATTTGAATTATGAAAAAAAAATGGCAATTTATTTCCGGTTATAGATTCTAACAAAATATTACTATGTTTCTTTTCTTTTGCTCCCTCCAACAATAGGTAGTACGTCTGGAGGCTACGTACCACCTGGAAATTGAATGTGCGCGTTCACTGGGGAGGTTTTCCTTGAAAAACCACCGTTCGATCTGACCCACCAAGTTGATCCCTATTCTACCCCTTTTCGCTAGAGTTGCAAAATGTCTCATAATTATCACATATTGAGGACAATTATAAAAGCAGACAGCCAGCATAATCGGCTGGTTTGCGGTGTTCATTCGCCTCTTTTATGAACGAGGTTGCATACATGGCAAATATACTTGAACTTAGAACCAAAGCGTATTTGCCAATCTACTTTCAAAGCGCCCACGCAATGACCTTTGACCTAGTGGCGCGTGACTTCCACGCGCTTGGCGTACGAATTCATTCAGCTTTTTTCTTTCTTTTCTTTTTACTTCTCTCTCTCTCTCTCTCTCTCGTTCTTTTTCTAATCTTAAAGTCGAGGCGTCAATGGTTTCAATTTGCTCAAGAATAAGATTTAATCTCGTTTTGGCGTGGTTTTACGAACCTTTTTTTTGTTTGAACTATGTGTTAGGTTACTGCTCTGTGTAGACTTACTTTAGACCGAATAAAGGTATAAGCACGTATTTCACATTAGCTATAGTATTGCCGTTGTTTGATGTGGAATAAATGATTTGCCTCGTCTGCATTTCTAATTCGTTTCGCGGTCTTTTCATGTACAGTAATAATTGGGGCTCAAATTTCTTTTAAAATAATTTTGAAGGTTTTAGTTCTCTTTTGATATACATTGAGAGATTTTATTTTATTTTTGTTTTGGAAAGACACCATAGTTGTTATTTAAATAATAATTACTATGTTAAAAACATGGAAAGATTCATGCATAATTATACCCCATATATTTCTGTTAAAGCTTTCAACAGAAGAATAACACTATCTGGTGCCATGGGTTTCTATAAATAATATATACTAGAAATGTATATAAGGAGGTTTCCGATATAATATAGCATCACACAAAAGTACGCAATTATTTCTGTTTATCTATATTTGATTTGATTTGATTTGATTTGAATTTATTCTCATATTTCACAAAATAAGTAAAATATTAACACAATATAAGACAATACATTTGATTATAACAATACAGTGTGGCAAAGTAATTTCAGTATAGCAAACAATGACAGTAGATTGTAACAATGACAATAAATTAGTTCGAAATATGAAGGAACCTGCATAAAAAGCAGAGCTTGTAAAGTCTGCAGGTTACTTTCCTGATGGCACCATCATGACGATGAAATAAGTCTATATGATTATGATGACTTTTTAACAACCGTGTTAAAAAGTTAAAATAACACGCATGAACAAGAAAAGAGACACACAAGCATATATGGTAATTCCCTTCAAATATTTCAAAACAACTAGGCTAAACAAAACCAAAATTATAAACTAACAATATTTCCGCAACCACCTTAAGCGATCATTTCCCGCCGAGAATCGATACCGATACCCGATTGTGTACAGAAATTCGTGCAGGTGCTGATGTGTCTTATTGATTACGAAGAAATCAAATCTTTTCGGATTTGATTTCGGAGTCATTAATTGATCTCAAAGAGCTTGAAAGTGATAGTGGTATTTCAAATCAATAGTTCACATTAGCTTTAATTTTATTCGGGGGAAATCCAACAAGGAAATAAGCTGGGAGGTTTCGTAAAACATGTTTAAAGTATAATAATTTCACCGAATAATGTTAGTCTTGGCAGTGTTATTAGGTCAAACGTTCAAAACCCTGAAAAGTGTCATTAGCAGCATCCCTACAATTGTAGACGATGTATGAGAAGGTTTTTAAAAAATAGGGAGAAGGGGGGGGGGGGTAAATTCAACACTGGGTGAAATGTTTCAGCAAAAAAAAAAAAAAAAAAAAATATATATATATATATATATATATATATATATATATTTGTGTTTGTAGGTTGTAAGGGCATTTTAATTTTCTCAGACAATAAACACTGAATATGCGGAGCAAAAATCTCTCTTTGATCACACTACACGATAATCTTTGTTTTCTTTTGTTTGTTTTTTGTGCGAAATCTTCAAATTTGCATTTTAAACCTGTTAAGCAAGAACTACGGATAATTACCTTTCAGTTTCACTCGAAGATTGAAATAGTACATACTACATAATTATAATACGTTAATTTATTGTTATCCCAGGATTCGTCATCTACCCCCCCCCCCCCTTCTCTCTCTCTCTCTCTCTCTCTCTCTCTTCTGTTTAAAAAAATGCAAATAAAAAACGTTTTCTCCTCTGACAGTGCTTAGAAATAAAGTGCCACGCAATGACCCGATCCAATCCTTCAATTAACTCTTTTTCTCTTGAAGGTGTCATAAGTTCGGGGCTCTTTTTTAAAAAGAAAATCTCTTATTTCTATTTTATCCAGCCCGGATTAAAACTTCACGTGCCAGACCCCAAAGGGAAGGATTAAGCGCGATGAAAGAATTTCTTAAAGTGTATGATTGATCGAGAAAAGGCTCGCGGAATTAGAGGGAGAAAGAGGCATCTTCTAAATCGTACGCTGCAACCCGCAGATTAATTTATGATGTTAGATCGACTATTCTTGAGAATGGGGATGATGAAGCAGCGAAAGTAAGAAAATAAGGATGATTGAGGAGAAGGAAAGTAAGAACAAACGACGGGGTAGGATTTGATTTTACTGCAAGGGCTTTAAGGAAATACGCTGCGGGATCAAATCGTTAAAATAGTTTTTCAGTCAAATTGTCTTTTCATCTCAAGAATGAAAAGTGCACGCGTGACAAGTGTTTTCTTAATGAGAGGGGTAAAAGAGAAGAGAGGAGAGAGAGAAATATAAGAGAAGATGAGAAAAAAATTAGAGAAAGAGAGAGAGAGAGAGAGAGAAGGGGGGGGGGGGGATTAGAAGTAGATGGGATGTTGAGGAAGGGAATAAAGTAAGCACTATAGAGGGCACCATACATGCCATAGAAGGTACTAAATCATGATGATTTTAAACAAAGGCAAAACCAAGATCGGGTTTTTTTTTCCACTGATTTTTGTTACCGCCTACCCAAATCAAGATGTGGAAAATTGAAATAGGATTTGCAACGTAGGTTTATCATGTTTATGAGATTGTCATCATCATGACATGTATCGAATCTGGTAGCCTGCACAACATATTATATATATATGATTGTGCGTCTCTTTAATAGGTATTTGAAGACAAGCGTTTTGAATACTTCATGTTAATTTTTAGAGCATAATGTAATTATTATCATTCTAGAAGAGTTATCAATACATTCCCAAGAATAAGAATAAGAATAAGCATGATAAGGATATCAGAATATGATCATCCATATCATGCAAACGTTTGGTAAGTTAACGATATAAAATGCTGCAATATAGGATATGATTACCCCGGAGCGCTGGATGTTTTAAAATCAACGATGAATAATGCTTGGTAAATAAATTGGTCATTGGATATTCAATTATTTGATCAAAAGCTTGCTTCTTTCAACTAGTGCACCGCCCTCAGTTGACCAACTCACTTTATCATTAATATCCCGGTCAGTCTCTCGTTTCTTTTTTTTTCTCACTATTTTTTTTTCTCTCTCTCTCTTCTCTCTCTCTCCATCGCTTTCACTTCCATCCTTTCTCTGTCTCTCTTTTTTCACCCCCATCTAGCCCAACTCCATCTTTTTATTACGACTCCGTCTCTCTGTCCATCTCTCTCTCTCTCTCCCTCTCTCTCTCTCTCTCCCTCTCTCCCCCTCTCTTCCCCCTCTCTCTCTTCCTTTCTCTTTCCATGCCTCCAATACTTTCCCCATCATTTTCCTATTTCTCCATAAACCGTCTCCTTCTCTTTATAAATTCATTATACTCCATCTCTCCACCTTTCTACCCCTCTCTCCCCCTTCATCCCCTCTCCCTCTCTCTCCCTCCCCCTCTTCCTCTACCTCTACCTCCTTCTATCCATCTCTTCCAATCATCATGTTGTTTCTTCTCTCTCTTTGGCTGTCCCTCATGAAATGCTGTTGTCGGTAATAGTTTTCATCCATCCAATTTCAAGGCGTAGCCTTTCAACCATATCACCCCATAGCTCGGACACGTGCGCCCCACACGCTTGGTTTGACTTTCTATTTTCATGCAAATTCTCCGGTTTTCACCATTTTCATGCCGTCTACTTCTCTGACATGTCCCTGGCACCTAGATGATGGGATATGCAATGAAGAACGAATTATAAAGAAAATTGACTGATCGCCATGATCAGAGGAGAAAATAGGAGTTGGGACTATGATAGTATTCAATGTTTTTTTCTGCTCGTTCCTTAATTATTCCCCCATGCATATTAATGGTGTTCAAAACAATTCTTTGTAATTAAATATAAATACGTATAGAACATGTTAATTACCCTTTATCATTTTTATATAATAGAATCATGTAGGTCTAATATTAATCTAAAATTAAAATTAAATTACAAAGATTTTTTTGTAAATGTAAATTTGAAAGTGCGAAAACTAAGTCACGAGTATTTATTTGCATATATAGATAATGGAACAACATCAAAAGATGGGTAGATATAATTTTGCATTTAGGATGAACATATTCAACAAACAACAAATCCCATTTTTATCCCCGTCACATCAGTCCTTCGCAATTACGTTTATTCTTAGCTGATAGATTCACGTTTCTACAAACCATAACCACATTCCAACCGCAATATACCACCACACCTATATAATTCAGTCTATTTATTATTCTAATAACAGCTATACATCGACCACACCCATTTCACGGCGACCATTGGACACCATGCAGACCCATGCACAACCATTGTAGACATCCGCATAACATCAATTGATGTTGTATTGTTTGTTTGTTTGTATTTATTTCCGTATTAAGAAAACCACATACATTTCATAAAATACAACGTATACATGAGCTTAAAAAACGGAGGATGACCCAAATTCAGCAGTATTTACAAAATGCCGCTGTTCTTCCTTGGGGTCCCACTACCATAATATCATTCATGGTATTGGTAATTATATTCAGGCCTATTAGTACCATGCACATTGACCACCACCACCACCGCCACCACCGGAATTGTCATCATCACTATCACCGCCACCGCCCACCATCACAACTAACGACAACAACAACAAGACCGTCAACACCACCAGCAACATCGACACCACCACCAACACCACCACCACCACCATCAATCGTTTCATGTCTACCAATTACAATCAGGGACCACACCCGACCATTGACATGACTAACCACAGATTGCAGAAGAACCGTATACATATCCGAATAACAGCCACATATTATAATTACGTAACGCACATAAGCTACTATTACCGATATAAGTTATTATAAGTTATTATTACCGATTCCACAACCATCACTAACATCACTATCACCACCATGCACCATTACTCTTACTACCACCACCACCCACAAACACCATGACCATCACCACCACCACTACCATCAGGCACCTTCACCATTACTATCACCACCTACAACCACCATCACCATGGCCACAACCACCATCACCTCCACCACCACCACCACCGCCCCTACCACCCACAAATACCATCACCATCATCACCATCATCATCAGGCACCTTCACCATTACTACCACCACCCACAACCACCATCACCACCACCTCCACCACCACCACCACCGCCCCTACCACCCACAAATACCATCACCATCATCACCATCATCGTCAGGCACCTTCACCATTACTACCACCACCCACAACCACCATTACCACCACCTTCACCACCACCCACAACCACCATCACCATCACCACCACCATCACCACCACCACCACCATTATCACCATCACCATCACTATCACGAAGACATGAGACATCCCAACAGTGTACAGAACTTTGGTAGCCTGTGTCATGTACTTTATTCTAAAACCAGTCACTTCGAGACAGTACGAAACAGTGATAAATTCTAAGAAAAAACTTTGAAGTGAAATCAAATTAAGATATTTAAACAATTCATTCAAATGACATGATTGAATAAATATTCTTGCTTCGGTCCTTTAAATCCAATTCCGTTCTTTTCAATGGGATGCCAATACCAGTAATTTGGCTTCGGTCCGCTGTTACAAAGTGCAAGCACTCACTTATGCCCCAATCTTTCTTAAATTTTGATCAAAAGAGAGAAAATTATGGTTTGATGAGTCAGCAGTTGAGCATCTCAGATGTGGAGAATATGACAACATCGAAGCAAGGGGATCGGAAAAACAGAGGGGGAGAGAGAAAAAAAATGGATGAGATATTTGTGCATGAAATATGAAGTAGAAGATTAAAGCGTCGAGATGGGAGGCGGGATGGAAAGAGAGAAGTGGGGAGATGGAAAGATCGCCTGAAGGTATCTTTCCAAGCGGAGAGACACTGTATTGGCTATCAGTGAAGATTGGAGGCTTGCATGAAAATCGATTTTCTAAACAATCTCGCTCGGAAAGAGGGGAAGTTGGACCGGCGAGTCAGGGCAGGAGAGGCCGCGGAAAATGCTTGGGTCGCACCGCTAAATTCACCCTCACCGGCGGGGGAGATTACAGCGAGAAAAAGAGAAAATAGTAAGCCGCAAAATTACACTCCACTTTCGGCTCCATTCCTACTTTCGCACGAACGCCACACGACTGACAACCAATCTATCACGAAAACGAAAAAAATAAAACATGACACCTAATTGACCAATCAAGTGCCGAGGTCTTCTCCCCAGATGCTAATTTGCATACGAAGCGTACTTTTTAAGCCAATCAGCGCGTGAGGCTAATCCGGCGGTCGCGTGTTGAGCGAGGCCGGCAGATGGTTTCCTTGCTTCAGGCAAAACTAAACGGGCGAACGCGCACGCGTATTGGCTGATCAGGAGGGGACACTTTCGGGTGCAATCTATATTCCATTCTCACCCAAAAATTTTACAAGACATCTCCTTCACATTATACCCCACCACCACCCCACCCTCTGTTAGGAAATCCTTTAAAGTTGGAAGAAAACCCCCAACTTATCGTTTTTCCCGATTTTGAACAATCAATGATTCAAGACTGCGCGAAAATCCGCTGCGCTAATGAGCCGCGCTACCCCGAGGAGTAAGCCGCAAACACAGTTGCCAACGAGCTCAGAATCTCTACAAAATTTAACTTTAAAATGGTCTAATTGTTTAGAACAGATCGCATGGGAATCACACGTTCCAAGCTTCATAATCCTGAAAGCTTTCCCAGACTCACAGCCAACCACACTACACTCCTCTTTTCTCACTGGAATGATAGAAAAATATGAAATTAACACCTACAGTGACAGAATCGCTTTATTCTAGAGATTCTTTCATGATTAATAATTGTTTTAGAATCATAATTTTGTAATGTGCTTGAATGATAACTAGAGGCATTATCGAGTCAGCAGAGATCGATTAACAGGATTAATGTTCTTGATGATTACTTCACCCGACTGCGGGACGGCAAGATTTGTGCCAGGGGACCTACAACTTTAAGTCCTATCATATAACCTCCTCCCTCTCTTTCTTCTTCTTCTCCTCCTTCTTCATCTCCTTCTTCCTCCTTCTTCCTTCTTCTGTTTCTTCTTCCCCTCCTTCTTTTTCTCCCTTCTTCATTTTCTTCTTCTCCTCCTCCTTTTTCTTCTGGCTTCTTCTGGCTTCTTCCTTTCTTCCTCTGCTCTTGCTAGCTCTCTCTCTCTCTCTTATCTATCTTTTCTCTCTCCAACTTTCTCAGATACTTCATGTATACACATAACTTTCTTATCAATCATCATGATCATGGATTTAACAGAAACCTTTTTTCTTCCTTTTCCCTTTCTCTCTTTATCTCCCCTTATTACCCAGTGTTACAAGCTCCCTTACCCCCCCCCCCCTCCCCCTCTCTCCCTCTCTCTCTTTCTCTCTTCCATTCTCAGGGCCGTCACCAGACCACTTTGAATGGGGGGGGGGGGATTTGCCGAAGGTAACTGGAAATTTTTTTAATTTTCCGACAAGTTGTCGGGTTTTTCAAATTTGCCAACATCTATTCAGATTACTTTCAGCCGATAGACATGACGAATTCGCCGACATGATATTTTAGTGAGGGAGGGGGGTTGTCACATCCTTCCCCCACTCACCTTTCTAACGCAGCTTCTTCCCATTCTCTGCTATACTCCCGCTTTCTCTTATACCCTTCATCCTCTCTATATTACCTCATTCTTTCCATTCACACCCTCTTCTGTTTACCCCGGCCTTTCGCCATCTTTGTTCTTCAATTGCACTATTCCCAAGGTCTATGGTGCTCTGATGTCGATCATGTATGAATAATGCAAACACGTCTTCAACTGGAAATGAAATTTATCAAATTGTCAATAACCATGATAACGCGTCTTTTTGGAAATAATTTTAAGGCTTCGCAGGAAGTATTCCTCATCTCTCACCCATTATGAAAGTCTAAGTGTATTCAAGCGTCACCGAGTGCGAGAGTTAACCAGTATTACGCTTTTGACACAATCATCTTTCGCATATTTTCTGACAAGTCCTCAAAATTAAGTTTGAAAATACACTGCACTTTCTGCTCTCTGAAAACTAAACGTGTTGGCCTTTTTTTTAAGGAGCATCCTTCAAAAATAAACTGATGCATTGCAAAACAGGACTAATGTGTTGGAAACGTAAATTTTTCGAACAAAAAATAATATCGCATTTCGTCATTGAGGACTGTGAGAAAAGAATATTGGTTTTGACGAATAATACCCGTTACCCGTTGCACAACAAAGGTCATCAAATTTTGATGGTTGCATGCATGTCGTTTTCCCGAATGTTCGTAATTCCGAAGTTTCGTTTTTAGAAGATTCGTTACTGTGACGGTTCGTATTTCCGTAAATGAAATAGGGTTTATAATTCCGAAAGTGCAAAAGGGTTCATATTTCCGAATGTTCGTAATTCCGAAAAGTTATGTAGAGCTCTATTGCATTTTCGGAATTATGAACCCTTTTTCATATTCCGAATTACGAGCCTTATTTCACTTTCAGACTACCTTCGGAAAAACGAAAGTCAGGTCACTTACTAATGTTCTATTCATTCATTCCCTGCATATTCTAACAACATCCTCTTTTCTTCACCGGGATTCGAACCACGCCCCAAAAATGCGGCTTCTTCTTGACTTTTATTTTCAGTCGGTGTTTCTTTATTTCACACCTTCAAAAACCACAGTAGCAGTGGAAATGACGGAGTTAATCGAACAGATAATCACCGCGATTGTTTCCCCTCTATTTTCGCAGACCATAATAAACACAATTTTCTGGAGTGGTTTATCAATTCATTTGGTCATTGATGGATGGTTGTGTGGTAACCCAAATGGCGTATAGCGAGTCCGGTGTATTATGGCATTTTTTTTGACGATGGCTGATTATTTCATTTTTGTTCTTATTCAGATCAAATTCTAAATTCTAATAACAAAATTCACCTGGCTAACGATGGGTCCGAAGCGGAAATGAATATTGTACACCTTCACCGTTTTAGAAAATATTTATGTGGCAACAGTTTTTTTTTAAATTATTATTCTGAAGACGCTCTTGTACGTTCTGTGGATGTTTGGGGACTCGAGGCGCGTTCACGTAACGCCCTAGTAACAGGAGAGAAAAAAATCCAATCTGCATAATGCGAACAGTGTATTACCATGGAAACATACATTGTCATTATTTGAAATATGCGAGGAATGCCTGCCTAGGCATATTTCAATTGTGCAAATATACAACTTACAATCAAACACGGAGTGGTTACCAGGCACCTCATTTGCATACTCAGCTGACCTCGGAAAGGGCGGATCTCCGCGCTCGCGACCATGATATAGACCACGCCCACTCACGCGACCACTGCCCGTGCACCTGCGCGTTTCTTTTATACAGCGCCAGTGGACCAGCGGACTCCAGATCAGACCAATTATTACCAAAAAAAAATAGCCATGAAAAACGCAGATGGCTTTTTAGCATTTAAAGATGAGATTTTTTTTTAATGAAAAAATAACAAAGATGTCAAAGTGGGAAAATGGACATGTTGTTTTGCAAATGTTGATGTCGAACAATCTCCGATTCATTCATGATTAATGGGAAGAATGCCTCAGTTGATACAGTTACCCATGAATTATGAATCAATTTATAGCGCTTCCATTTCCAGAGTTATTGAATCAGTTGGCATTTAATTTTCATATTCAGTAACCATGACAACTGTTAGCTGTTGATTATTGAAATTTCTATGCGGAGGAAATTTGATTAGATAATGATTGGTTTCTGGTTATTGTTTCATATATCACATTATAAAATATCATTTACATATACAAAGGAAATAAGCTGTGTAACAGAAATGGATACATCAAAATAATCATCTTGTTTGTTAGCATATAGATTAAACATTGGGGCTGAATAAGAGTGGAATAATAATATTGTAAAGCCTAAAATAATGCTATATATATAGGCTCGAAAAGGAAATATATAATAAAACAAAGTGGTTGCGGTTTTTTTTTAGACCACCCATGTAAAATGTGAATTTGAATATTTGTTTTAAAAATGAACTTTATCAGCCAAATTAAGAAACATAATACTAGTAGAATAGTAAAACTATTTATTTTATCTCTCTAAAATGTTCATGTTTTTGGCAAACATAATTATATTCATTAAAATTATTTTTAAGGACAAGACGGGGAAATCCTGAGTAGTAGAAAAAAAAAAATCATTATTTACAAGGCAGAATTTTCCTTTTACTTCATTTCCTTCAAGCATACCGTAACTGTGTTTCCCAAAGATATTCTTCACAAAAGATCATTTTTAATCATGCATGATAACAACGTTATTTTTCCATACTTAGTCATAATAATTGATTCGGGAAAACAAAATATAGAAAATAATTAGATACAACGAGATTTTATCAATCAGGCTTTATACTTGAAAAGGGATCGGGAGATTGCAATTATCATTATTTTTTGTACGTCACATATTTTATATTATTCATTATAGGATAACTACAGCTTTCAAGACCATCGCTGTTTTGGTTTGTTTGTAGTTTCCTTTTTCTTTGTCGCTGTTATTTGAAAAAAAACGATCAACTTATGCATTCAAAACAAAACAATATGACTATGAAATTAACAAATAGAAATTGAAATTAATCTTGTTTGGAGATGGAAAATTGTACTGAAAACATGGAAAATAATTATGGTCGACAGATCCAACTTGAACTCGATCACTGTGACCTAGTTATCAACCAGGCATCATAATCAAATATGAAACTCCTACCAATATTGACAGTTGGTACAAAACACCGAAAGCGCGCAAAATTCAAAACAGGAGGGGGCAACGGTTGGAAATGTACAATAAAAATCCCCCAAACTTTGAAACCGCAGGAACCCTCTATGACCGTCAAACAAGTTGGTTACAATAGACCGGTCACGCGTGCCTTCCGCAAGTTTTGATAAACTATAGGTCTAAATCCCAGACCTTTTCACGACTATTGCTTATCCTTTTGCAAATGAATAAACCCCCGTGAATATGTGGTTAATTTGAGCTTTGTTGTCTCGTGGTCAGAGGTGAGTCTGGGGGTAAAAGCCGGTTTTCTTTAGGTTGCTTATTCTTTTTCTTGGTTTAAAAATAATACTTCTTTTTAAAGGAATGTGTTTTTTCATGGACTGACATTGCGCCGCTCTGCATTGAGCATCGGACACCTGCTCGTTTTTGCGCCGTAGCTCGGGCGAGACAAACTAACAATACAAGGTGTCAAGAGGTTCTCACCGTTATGACCAAAAAAGACTCCAATATCACAGACTGTAATATTTTCTCTGAAGAATATTGTTTATATTATGTTTTGTTTTCATATGTTATTGAATGTCTCGTTTTGAGTATTGACTGTATTTTTAATGTACACGTAGTTTGCCCTATCTGTTTCTGTCTCTCCCAGAGTCTGTCTGTCTCAAAAAAGTCTTTCCGTCTTACTCAGAAATATTCATGCATCCCTCGATTTATATCATCTAATTCAATTTGATTTGGTAGGATTCATTAGAAATCTGACGAAGATAATTCCTGAAAGAAGACGGTTTCATTTTCATAGAAAAATATAACAAACAATAAAGATATAGCTTTCCCGATGAACGAAAGCAAAACTTCCAAACTCATCAAATATTCTTTCATAGGAAAACTGATCATTATTTTTATTATCTTATAGGAAGCAACTACAGATGTAACCAAGACCTCATATAGTCACATTAGAGGGCATACATAATTTGTGATGGCATTATATAGCGCAAGGAAAAATGCAAAATTTTTCGAAATGATTTCTAGTATCATTAGACGTCAGTAGATCTTCTAAATTACCATTGCGAATAATTTTGAGTTGATGTTCATGCATATTGTTTGTCAGAAAGGGGAGACAAGCAAGTTCAACGAAAAAATGTTTTATGTTGTTTCCATAGAAAAGAAAGAAAGAGAGGGGGAGAGAGAGAAAGAGAGAACAGAAGTATTTTAAAAGGTATAATAATCTGACTTTGTGGGAAAAGGGGGGGGTGATTAAATATCCAGAAATAAGCTAAAATGACTTTGTAATAGAGAAATAACAGATTGAGGGTGAGAACCCCCCCCCCAAAAAAAAAAAAAAAAAAAAATAATAAATAAATAAAAAAAATAAAAAATAAAAAATAAAAATAATAAATAAAATAAAATAAATAAAAATGAATACAATGAAATACGATAAATGAATACATCAAAATAAAAGGAAAAGGGATCAGAGAACGAAATAAATAAAAAGAATCAGAGAGAGAAGTGGAGAGAGAGAGAGAAGAAAGGTGAAGTACGAAGATTGGGCAGGGCATAATTTTATAGCCCGTACTTCAAGGAAATAGATCCCTGAATCCAGGTACGTATAATATATGATGTTCGCCATCCACCACCGATTTTTTTTATCCATCTTTATTTTTGTTTTGATGGCCTTTCTTTCCTCCTTTTTTTCTACCGTGCACCTGGCTTATTCTTACCTTTCATAATAATGGCACGCGACCACTCACGAAAACGCAAACAATTTCATCATTCCCAAAAAAGAGAACAATAGCCCCTCCTATAAATACGTTTTTATACCCATTTGGAAAGGGAGGTCAGTTGGAATCAATGCAAACTTTCCTCCTCCAACCCTATATAAGAAAAGGAAGACTTATACCTGGGTCCCGTTTCATAGAGCTTGTTATCAATAACAACTGCCGCAATTCTATGACAAATTCGCTCTCAGCCAATCAGATGCAAGGGTTTCAGTAGCTTATAACAAAATATCTGTAACTTGTTCTTGATAACAAGTTTTATGAAACGGGGCCCACTGATGCTGAGCACATGGCTAGGTGATTAAGAAACCTATAAAATGCAATTTTTAATTTGTTTTTGAGTATTTAGTAAGTGCAGATGTTGTCCAAAAATGCTATCTAATCAGCCAGCTGTAGGAGATGAATTATTCTCGTGATCTATATATAATTTCAAACTTTATATCACAATGATTATAACGCCCTGTCCCTTAATTTTGAATCTTTCAAAAGTATGCTTCGCGTGCTCTTTCTGTTTTTCAAAAGGATAAGTGTTCATATTATTATTATTATTTGATAATGAAAAAACTATTTTCTCTAAAAAAAAATAAAGAATAAAAAAAAAAAAATAATAAAAAAAAAATTATTGTGTCACTCATTGGTCACTTGTTTACGAGTGACTACTGATTTATTTCAGAGTGCTCTATGAAAAGAAAAAGAGTGAAATTTCACTCTATTTCACTGTATTTTTAATCCCCCGGGGAATCTTGTCAGCAGGGTCAGTGTCTACTTTAGAGTATACAGTGCTTATATAAAAGACCAGGTTTTTGTCAATGTGCTTTGGATAAACATATTTTGTGAACTATTGTAATTCTTAACTTCGTTTTGGCTGCAACACCTTGGAAGTACTTGTGAGTAAAGCTAAAAAGCTTACATTAACAATACACATTCTCAAAGAAAAACCTGAAAGCAACATGGCAAACGTTTCATGGTCTGGTTAAAATCATAAATGTTTCTAACATAATGATATAAACCCCTGATGGGTTTGATGGGTTATTTTACTTGACTGCTACAGTATATAAGAAAGCATATTATTGTGTATTCTTGTAAATGAGCAACCAGGGGACCGACGGCTTTAAGTCCTCTCCGAGGATCTTGGTAATGAGGATTAATGCCTTACCAAAGGGCACTAGCGCATCCACTTGGTTTCGAACCCGGGTCCTCCCAGTTACGAGACCACTGCTCCACCACTGAGCCATCGCGCCTCCTCAATCCCTACAGCCGTGACCGAATGGTGAACCCTCTGAAAATAGCCCGGCCAGCTTGAATGGCCCATTAATATGTTCACCATTTTATATTAATACATCAATGTATTATCATAGAATTATATCCTAAACCGATTCCATATTCTAAATCTTCTGATGCAACACATGCGCAAAGTGATTCTATCAACGGCGAAGAAGAAAAGATTAGGGGGAAAATCGGTCAATTGGTGACAGAAAATAGAGCTTGGTAATAACGAAGATGTCAGCAGAAAGATATAATAGCTGATTCCTTTATCTCCTTTCTCTCTTTCTCTCTCCCTTAAGCTTATACTATTGTGGTTTTAAAATCATAATTGGTTGGGCACGCGAAGGAGATAATTCGTCGCTGAGCAGAGATTAGTGCAGATTTCGTCCCTAATATCTTTATATTGTGACTTTTGATATCACAAATGAATGACACGAGCTCGGGGACTCAATAAATAGACGCCGCACTCATAGGCCCCGAGCGCATTCCTTACAAGAACTATATTCTACAGATCGGAGCTTTACAACGCTTTAGAAATAATGAAAAGAAAATTAGATTCCAAATTCGATTTCGACCCGAAAAGCAATCGCAGTTTCCTCAATGGAAAGATATTTTTGCTTACAAAAGGAACCTAAAAGTCAATTACTTGGCCCTGAAGTTATCTTTATGTAAATAAAACGGGATATAACCACAACTGAAATTGATTGCGCTATATTAGGCGTCCCTTATAATTTAATACAATTAGCCGAATGATTATCATCATAAAAATATGCCTGTTAACTATACCCTGATAACTTATAAAGTGAAATCGAGTTTCAAATTGTCTAATCTGATGACAATGATTTCACAAATATGTATTTTCTGACTTAATGATTTTGTGAAATTTGCATAGGCCTATTAAAATAAGTGTGCGTGCCATTTCGCAATCATTTCATTTGGTACACTCTAAAAAAACGTCCAGTCAGTTTTTGACCAGATCACCTGGTCAGATTTTCTTACTCAGATTCTAGTCATTCTCACTAGGGTTCGAACTGTTCATTTTTTTTTTACTATAGGACTATTTTTGACTATAGGATTCTATTCACTTCAAACCCGAAGCTGGTATTTTTGACTAGAATAGTGCAGGTACCTGTGGGAATAGTTATTCTAGTCAAATCTGACTAGATTCTAGTTATATTTAACTAGATTATTTAAAGTGTACCATGTTACTCACACAAGACGCGTCAGAGACCTCACCAGTCGGTGACAAAGTCTTCCACCATTACTCATTACTGTTGCGAAGTTGTTATATACATGTGCTATTTGCAACTATAGCCCATACGGCAGTTATTTACTAAAAGCATTGTTTAAAATATGAATTCTGCACTCATTGTACAATTGCTCGCAAATATGGCGTCAAAATACCACACCATAGAGTACCTTTATATAGAAGAGTAGCGACATGGACGTCTGACTTTTCTGGACACAAAATGGCGTTCGAATTCTTTCTATTGAGAACACCCAGGTGCTCATCGGAATTGAATAGAAATGTTACGTAATAGTGGACACAAAATGGCGTTCAAATCACAGGTTGTCGCTACTCTTCTATATAAAGGTACTCTACCCACAGAACTTAGGAGTTCTGTGACTCTACCACACCAGTCACCGGTGCGCCGCCACACGTCAGTTAAATTATCAACTGACGTCTCGTGAGAGCGGGCTTACAGTTCGGAAACATTCGTTATTTCCGAAGATTGCCGAAGATGACTGCCTAACGTCGGTTCATTGTGCTCTCGGGTATCATAATTCCCCGTAATATTATGAATCATTCATTATCGCCTGCATCGATAATGACAATCAGGGACAATAGCTCGGAGATTCTTTACTGGATGAAGAAAAGAGAGAGAGTTAACCTATAAATGACTTCAAATTGAATATCGATCCATTGAAATTGGAAAGAATATAGACTTATGACGATTAAAGTCGATAATCATCAATTAAAGTTCAAAATGGATTAAAGCTATGATATGGCCAGTTTAAATTTAAAAAAATGAAACACCTGTTCCGTTCTGAAGGTGTGTAAGTTTTAGGGTCAAAACAAGAAGATGGACATTTTCAGGAATAACGATTCTTTCACGAGATAGAATACATTTATTACCAAGAATATCCATGATGAGATTTTCATACCCTGATGACTACCCCTAAATGTAACTATCCCAATTACCCTGATACATCTATATTGCAGTAGCCAGGGGAAATTGTCATTGGGATAGTTGTCGGATGGGGGGGGGGGGTAATTGTCAATGATAGTTTTCCTTATGGGTATAGTTGTCCTATAGGGATATTTGTCTGGTGGTCGTTTTCTGGGGTATTTTTTCAAGTGGTAATTGTCCTCGAATCATATTTCTTAAAATTGTATGCTTTAACATTAACTGAAAATACATTCTGCCCTTTAACACGTTTAAAGTTGGATTGCGTCAGTGGAGATTTTCATCGCCCAACCGCACAGCCCTATAAACTTCTGAATCGCAAGAGCATGAATGGTGCCATGTCTTTGAAAGGCCTAACAATGATTACAGCGTATGGCGGGGTCGAGAAGGGGTAAAGCGGTTCGTTGCATTGTTGCTTTAAATCTCAGATAGACCACAGAGTCAATTAGACAGATAATTAAGTGGTTAGATGAAGTCATTGCCGATAAAAGATGTTGCTTCGGGATATATTTCTGTTACCAGGCTTGGGGGTAAAGTTGACTCAGGAAGAATTGTGTCAGAAATAGACGTTGAGAGCTAAATGACAACTGTAGAAAATATTTGTGCCAAGCAGTTTCATTTCAATTCGATACGAAATTATATGTATTTTGCTCTTTGGTGATTACCTATGCAGTACGCATAGCGAATACTTAACCCATGATGTCATGGTGTATACGGTTATTCATATTGTGTTTCAGTTTTGATTAATGAATGATTTTAGAAATTCTCTGAAAAAATAAAATCAAACATCTTTTCAATACCACCAGTCTATTATTGAGCCCCCGAGCTTGTGTCATTAAATTGTGATCGATTGAATTGGGAAATAATGCATTTATGACGATTAAAGTTGATAATCAAAGAAAGTTCAAAATGGATTAAAACCGTGATGTGCATCATGGTCATATGTTCACGGAGTATGTCACCGTTTCCGAGTCCCCCTCCCCCCCCCCCAAAAAAAAAAAAAATCCATTTGCAATCTTTTCAATAGATCATGAATGGCATATGCACCCCTTCTTATTCAGTCTCTCCTTCACTTCTTGAATGTAGCCACTCGTATTTTTTTTAAATCATTTTTCTTTTTCTTTTAATGTAGGTCTATCCATCCCTTATCACTCTCCAACTTATATTCATATAAATCATTCTGCTTTCTTGACCTTTCCTTTTATCTTCTCTTTCCGTATCCTTTTCTCAAAGCATATTGTTTATTCCTTATTATTCTCCCTGTCATCATGGTTATCTCCAACCACTCCTCTCTCTCTCTCTCACTCACACTCTCCCTCTTTCTTTCTCCCTTTTTATCAGTTTCTCTTCCCCCTCCACATGTTTTTTCCATTTTCTGTGTCTCATGTACTTTTCCTACCGTTATCTTTAATCTCAGATCGAATCTTACTCTTTTGCTCTCTAACCAGAATGAAATCAAACTAAACAACAAAAAAAGTAAGTTCCCCCTAAAGCAAAATGGCGTAACTTCTTAACGATAAGGTTTAAAGCAAAAATAACTTAGCAGGAGTGTTCCTAGACTTCTTGACTAACTTCTGTGTGAAAATGAGATTGATCCATTGAGTCATGCATGAGTGAGCACACATTAAAGGCAAAATGTTAACTTTTCAAAAGTCACAAGAGTCACTTTTGGGGGTCATTTGGGCGAATTCTGTTTTTGGTGTATGTTCAAGTGCTGTAGGTGTTTATCATCTATCGTTTGACCCCTTCGCACCTATCGTGACACTTTTCGTGTTTTTGCACGGTTTGGTGCGCACAATTTTAGTGGAAAATTGCGATGATCAACCCTCCTAAATTTGAAATTGCAAAATCCATTCGGATTATTGAAAAAAATTAACATGAGATATTGCTACCAGAATGTCTTGTCAATTGGTGTCTAAAAACAAGAGGGAACTGTCGTTTCATGGTTGAGTAAGCACACTTTAAAACAAAGCAAAAAATCCTAAAATTCACTATTGCAAACAAAAAAATTACTCCTGTGACTTTTGAAAAGTGACAATTTTGCCTTTAATATGTGCTCACTCATGCATGCTTACTCATGCATGCGTGACTCGATGGATCAATCTCATATTCACAGAAGTTAGTCTAGGAACATGCCTGCCATGTTATTTTGCTTAAAACCTTTTCGTTAAAAAGTTACGGCATTTTGCTTTAGGAGGAAATTTTGTTGTGTTTACATGTAATTCACAGTAAAACATTATTCAAATGATAGCATTATATAGATTTTATTCTGAAATTCCATTACACAATAACTCTACTGATCATTTACAATGTGATTCAGGATTTATACTTTGCATAAATCAAAATATTCACTGAAGTCCAAGTGAAGTAAATTAAAGTAGCTATTCAAAGAAAATCACAAATATGGCAATTAATGTATCACTAGAAACTGGGAAGCTTACAGATGACAATCGTATAAGTTTTATGTCAACTGCGTATCTGATGATTATAAAAACAACACAAATAAAAGCTCTTCTCAGCATCTGGAATATCCGAGGATTCGCCAGAAATATAGCGATGTTTTGATGTCGTCACACTCGGGATCGACCCTGCTTAAGCAGACGACGTCCTATAATGAATGAACGTAATTGCAATGCAATTATTTATCAAATTATAAAGAGTTTGGTGTATTTAAACATGACCTTACTGCACACCATTATAAAGGGAAAGTGAAACTGATTCTGATAGCTAAAACCGTTTGATTGTAAATACACAGGAGAAGGGTCAATGATCAATGAAATAAACCCCACTTTCAAATTGAAAAGCCCTCCGAATAATAGCAGGATGGTATTCGTTCCCTCTTGAAACGCCGAACATGCCCCGGTGCAAGCAGCTGAAAATACAATGGCGTCTTATTTTGTTTACAAGTGACTGATTCCTTTATTTTTTTAACGCTGCATTTTTCATCAAAATAATACCATACACGAAGTTAAGAGTGAGGCAACAGACTAACATTAAGACTGACGCTAGTGAAGGAAGAGAAATAAGTGAAGAGGAGATGACAAAATAGGCTCTGAAAAATGTGTAAGATGTTATGGGACATCGTCTGCTTAGACAGGACTGGTCCATGGTGTGTCGTCACATATCTCAGCAGCGTTCGAGGAGCTCTTCAGCTGCTATATCGGGGGCTGTATTTTACCGTTTTATAATTGATAATAATCATTACTTCAAATGTTTCCAAGCGTTGAATTTGGATAACCTTGTTTAATTTATGCCATCTATGCAATAATAAGTATTAAGCCAATATTTAAAATCATTAAAGTTCTACTTTAAAATGGGTACCCGGTAGGAAGAAATTCCTTGAATGCTTTAGCACCTTATCATGGCAGCTTGGCTAAAGCCGGGGTTATAATATGACTCTTAGTAAAGCGCAGTAGAGTATATTTCTATAGTAGCTGCGCTATATAAATGGACAATATTATTGTTACATGTATTATACATTATTAATATACATGTACATTATTATATATACAGTTGGGCAAAAAAAATTACATACACAGGGAAGAAAAAAAAATTTACATGACATTTAATTTTCCCCAACTTCACTTATTCTATTTAGGAGTCATATACAGCCCTGGAAAAAATTATTAGACCAAGCTTCTGTAATAAGGGTACTATAATATGCAAACAAAATTATAAAAATGATTTGTCTTTGTATTTCATTGAATGAATACCAAATTCCAGCAATTATACCTTGCTTTTATGATATTTTATTTCCTTCTTACCACAAAAATAACACTATCATTAACTATTCTTGGTACTAATAATTTTGTCCATGGCTGTACATGTCTCAGAGTGGTTTCACTTGATGTATTTATTATATACATTAAAGCAGAGAACAGACTTCTTTGTCCTCCTGAGGAGATAAGTTTGCAGGAATGAGTGAAGTTGTGAAAATGTATATCATTTTTCTGCCAGGTGTATGCAAACTTTTGAGCCCATACGTGTATCGCTCACTTTAATAATGTTAAAGCTTGCAAGAGTAATTTGAACAACAAATTAACAAGAAATTTGACCATTGAACTCTAATAGTTAAGACAATGGCAGTTGATTAGCATTATATATTGTGGATATATCAACCGCATATCCCATGGTCTTAAAAAAAAAATTTAGATAAGAAAAAAAAAAGGTAAAATCTTCTGTTGATGCACGGATCTCCTAAAAGTAATGTGTTTATTTCATCTGACTTTGGTGTTTTACATGTACATGAATGAAATGTTCTGATATTTCCCCCCAAATAATATAACAGATTAATGTACAATAACAAACAAGAGAATACCCTTCCCTCCTTTGATTGAGTCCGGCCTCACTGCACGCTATTCAAAATGCTAACAATATTTTCTATAAATTGGGGTACAATTTCATCATTCCTGTAGTAAATCACCGCCTGTCAGCTTCAATGAAGTCCAAAATATAATATAATAATCATAACTCTGTCAGCAATATTGCTCCCCTACGAACTAGTTTGACAACTGGACTTCCCTATAAACGTTACAAGTGGGAGTTAATTTAAGCTGATTGCATGCAGGGGTCAACCGACAATTCTTCACTCATAATTCAAAATATTTCAGTCATCTTGAGTATATTTTTAGTACCAGATCACCCTCATATCACAGACTTCTTGTCAATTTCATTTTATAGTATAGAGGTGAACTGCACATTGCATTAACCCCCCCCAAAAAAAAACCCCCAAAACATATGCACTGAATAGAATACATATTTGCTGAATAAAATACATATGAGTAAATTTTAAGTACCGGTACAATTGAAGATCACTCCTAATATATAATATCTGTCACTTTTGTGTATTTATTATTTCTAGGGCCCAAATTCACCCTCCTGGGTGTTTTAAGTGTACGTGCGCACGGAATCCAATCCAATCATATATTTTCTTTGAGCGCGCGCATGGGCAATGTGCGCTTATTTACGCTTATTTCATTACACTTACGGAGGTTTAAACCTTACCCATGGTTTAAACCTCCTTTGTGAATTCGGGCCTAGGTGTTCAGCCTATTTCCTTCTTTTGTATCAAATAAGTAATAAATTCTTCAAATTTGCTCCAACTAGAGAAGCACAATTTATTATTTCTCTTCAAATTGTTCTGTTTCTCTTACTGAAATACATGTATAAATATTGTATACATAGCACAAGTACCACTTGCTCCCTTAGAATAAGCTAGTGACACGATAGCTTTTTTTACATTCTTCAAATTTGCTCCATCTAGTGAAGTGAAGTCATTATTTCTCTTCAAATTCATTCTTTTCTCTTGTTGAAATATGAAATATGTAACATAATTATCTGAAGATGAAATCTTTTGAAAATCAAGAAAAATGTCAGTTTAATGAGAAAATGCTGATTCGTACATAATTCCTTACTCTTCTCCATGATGAATTACAAATTAAATGAAGTTTAAAAAATAAATGAGCTTTCCCCAGCAATCTAACTGATGAAATGGATGTTTAATGCTTAAGTAAATAATAGACAATGATGTAATTAAAGATACCCACAAAAACATATTGTGTGACATTCCAAAAGGTGCACTCAGCCCTAAGTCATTGAAATCTTGTGTTTAAACATGAAAAACCTCCAGAACCACATTGAAATGTCAAATTGGGATCACTTTATACTGGCATTTTTATTTGAAGCTATTCTTTCTAATATGAAATGATGGGGGTATTCAATTTTCTTTTTCAATTCTGAGAAACTGATATTTTACGACTACTTTTAAACACAACTTTTAGCTGTGCAGAATCCCATGTTTCTATCAATGACGTAATCCTTTGTAATGTACATATTAATCACAGAGTTGAAATGCTCCAAGAAAAGAACACATTATGGTAATGAGAATGAACAAATACCTCCAGAGTCAACCCCAAAATCCAATAAAGATGCTAAACTTATCCCGAAGATTAAAGAAAACAATTTAAGTCCATCTCTCGGGAATTAATCTTTAACTACCCTGGGACGTCGACTACCACTGGGTGACTAATCAGAAGGATTCTACCGGATGCCGTAACTCCATCATCGCAACACCGCATCCCCCATCTCGCTGATCCTCTGGGGGAATCTTGAAGATGGGTAGGAGGGGTAAAGAGAGAGATCCGAAGAAGCGAGAGGCGAGAAGTTTCCCCTCCAGCTCGGTGCGTGCGTGACGAGCAGAAGCAGATGCCTCAGTTTCATCTTTCTTAGATTTCACGCATCTCGCCGCCGCCGCCGCCGCCACCACCAGATCTGCAAAAATAAAGAGCGGGTGAGAGAGAGAGTAAGGATATGATTTGGCATGATTGCAGCCTACCTTAATTGGTTGTCATGGTGATTGGATGATGTTTGGTGATGATGATGAAGACCAGTGATGGAGATGGTGGTGGTGGGATGACTTGATGGATGAGGAGTGAAGATGGTTAGTGGGTGATGGAAAAGTGATTTGCAAGATGGGTTTGATAAGGGACAAGGTTTGATGGGAGACAGAATGGAGAGAGAGAGAGAGAGAGAGAGAGAGAGAGAGAGTTAGAGCAAGAAAGACAGAGAAGCTCTGTTCACATCTACCACCTAGCCATTAAATCGCCCATAATGTTGCTATATTTAACTGATATACTACCAATAGTGGCAGGAAATGAATGGGCACCACCAAATAATTCAATACTTTGCTTCCTTTATAGCTATTTTACAGCATTTGACCCTGCGGGGACCTACATGTAGGAAACATACTGTATTATTACCAAATCCTGGCTGATTATATGTGAACAGTATCTTCAAAACAGCTGTAAAATATTCATGGCTTGTGCAATGAAGCAAAATTTTGAATCAGAGGGTGGGACCCTTTGCCAAAATGTGCATTGCATGCTGGGTAACCACAATGCAAGGCGGTGCTCGCTGATCGAAACAAATAATGTACCATATTATTGCTGATGCTCATAGGCGCATCTGGCGGAATACCACAATATTCCAGTATCATTGACATATTATATCCCTAATATGAACGGTGACGAAGGAGAATGTACATTGGCAATATGGCGTTATTCACAGATTTTTGGTGATCCAACATTTTGCTCTGGGCCTTCATTTCGTCAAAAAGTAAAGGTTTATGTTTAGGGTTGCATTTTGGGTTTCAGATTAGGGTTAGGGTTTGGGTTGAAGTTGGGGATTCGGTTTGCACGTTAAATTGACCACAGAGAAATTATCGCAGAAGCATGTGCCGTACAACCGCAGATATGAACGGGGTTGTTGATAAAGATCAAGCGTTGAGAGGAGACAGGAGGAGAGAGACTGACAGCTAGAAGTGTAAAGGGATGGCATCCCCGGTGAAGAAGAAGAAGACGATCAAACGTTGATTAGATGGAGCGATGAAGTGGAAAGAGAAAGATGGGAGATTGGTTAGATAAGGCACCTTACGGACGGACGACAGGGCAATCTACGATGAAACTTCAATTTAGGTTGACAGGAAGGCAATTCCTAAAATTGAACAAAACACCCAACACCTCAACCAAAAAAATCCTGCTTATGCTGATTTGTTGAAAAGATAAAGATAATGAATAGATGATCTGATGCTGCTGATAACAGCACAGATAAAGAAATCCTAGGTCCTTAAAAATATGCGATCGAATTTCTTAACAAAGAATATGGTGATCATGACAACTTTGACTCTACTAACCAAAAGAATACATTAAGCTAATGGGGGGGGGGGGCATTAAACTTCTCAGATGTGACCATTGATAATCGCGGAAGATCACTATTAGATCTTGATAGATTATTTGATTCCAGAAAAATCCCCATTCGAACACTGATCTTTTATTGAAGGAAAAAAAAATCAGATTATTTACAATACAATAGCTAATCATCTGCAAGGTCAGAAAAATTACTCAGATTTTTAAAAATCAATTTGTGCTCTTGCTATCATTTGCTTAAAAATGATGAAAAAAAAAAGACATTTGAAGATCACTAAGATTCTTACTCAGTAAAAGTTTCTACTTTTTTTTTGAGTGAATCCTACCAACATGGTAGAGACATACATTGTTTGCTGAGAGCCAAAAGGAGTTAACTCCTATCATTTGACATAGAGATAACGTCCTTATGACTCTTAAACAGACAATAATGTAGTATCTTTCAATCTCTCAGAATCTAGCATGGGCATACACTCACCCCCAAGCCTTTCACGCTTATAAAACCTCTGGGTGCCCGTATATTGAGATGGCAGGAGTTTAAAAGATTCATCAATTTCCGCTTCATCTTTACTTACAAATCCTAAATATCTGCTAAATGCCCTCCAGGTATGATATTGATTTTTGTGCAAGCGTCCACAATTGCGTGAAGAAGCTCAAATTTCCAGGAAACTATATCTTATTTTTGACACCTTCCTCTCTGCTTCTTCCCAACGAAATTGCTGACCTATCTCTCAGGTGCTGATGGGGAACTGGGAGGTGTGTTTAGGGGTGAGGATCGTTCACACTCAGCTCATGATACGGGACGTTGACTTTGACGCTTGCACCATCAGCATCTGCTGTTGAAATGGGGGCAGTTTTAACAACCGGTGAATGATTTGATGATGCATTTAAAGAAAGAGCATCGAGGTGGATAAAATTGCATGTTGAGAGCAAGAAGGGCTTTAATTCTGTGTTGAAGCATATGAGTTAATGCCCTTCTGGAATTAATGATGACATTACATAGCCATGGCCCCTCTCTTTTACACACTTGCCATTGTTCCGGATTAATCCCAAGGCCTCAAATCTATCGCAAGTTTACAAATTCTTTCTTATCTCTGCAGTACAGAGTTGTGATCGATTTGAATCAATTACACCAGTTTATAAGAGCCTTGTGGTGAAGGTTCAATCAATGATGATATCATTCATCCCGATGTATATGGTGTTGTTACTTCAAATTTCAAATAAAGTGCCTCACCACCTTGCACTGGTAGTGAGGATGACGAGAAGTTAAAATGGTATTTCATAGAAGTTTTCATAAGTGAATAACCTAAAATATATTAAGGTCGCCGTCTAATGCAGAGTTGGGACTGATCCCAGTTTCAAATTTGGTTGCTATGCTTATCAGTTTGATTGGATGGCTTTTGATTGATTAGGACCAATCACAACCTCCATAAGACAGGGAAATGAACATTATAGATGCCAGTGTAAAACACCAACGTAACTATACATCACCATCACAATGTCTACAATGTGCGTTGGCTGTGGAGATCCAACTGAATGTGTGAACAAGGCAGTGTGGACACCCCCCCATTCTTGGATTTTTAAAGTTAAGAGAATGATAAATTCAGCATTCATTGTCCACTTGCCGTTCTGTTCAGATCAACCTTCAATCAACCTATCATACACCCTGTCCTTAGTCATGACAGGGTCCAAGCCCATTCAACCATCAGCATAACTGTTCGCATTATATCCCAGATGAGGGTTAATTGCTACCATCCATATTATGACAAATGTGAATGGTGCATCACCACTACAGGATAAAGGGAATGTTCACCTGAACCACTGCTGACTAGGATTATTCTTGCAACATTTTAAGGTTATTTGCTAGAAGAAAAAAATGGAAGGGCAGATAATGATTCTGAAATACAGCCATGGAAAAAATTATTAGACCAAGAATGGTTACTGAAAGTGTTATATTTGTGGTAAGAAGGAAATAAAATATCATAAAAGCAAAGTACAATTGCTGGAATTTGTTATTCATTCAATGAAATACAAAGAGACATCATTTTCATTAGTTTGAATGCATATTATAGTACCTTTATTACAGAAGCTTGGTCTAATAATTTTTTCCAGGGCTGTATATTCAGATTTTTGACAATTATATTGGGCATACTTTAAATCTTATGCCAAATTGAAAAGTGTTCGAGTGACCTCTGAACATCTTCTGTTTCAACTAAATGTACACTTTGAATGAGAACCAAAATATTAATTCTTCAAATTATATACTTTTTTCTACCATCACTGCTTTATCCAACAGAGCCCAGTGTGAACACCCCTCCCTCCTCCTTCTCCTCCCGGACCATTTCTACCAGCCTCCACCCCTGTTCCATTCCCAGATTAGAAGCATGTAGAAGGGGGATGTCAGGCTCCCCTGGGGGGCCTAGCTCCGGTGAAGAGAGAGAGAGGGGGTGGCATCCGCAGAAGAACCAACGCCAAATGCCACTCACCACCCTGTAACCCAACCCCAGAGTAAATCTCGTAAATGGAGTCGACTTGATGTATGTACTCCGGCCAGCGAACAATATCGCATGACAAATTACATGCATATTTCATTTTGGGGCATTTCTCTTTTTTTTTTCAATGACACAAAAAGGGGAAGCAAAAGAAGAGGGGAGATCTTGTTAGGTATGATTAAAGATGCCTATTTTGTCAAGCACTTTGGGGGATCCATTATTTGTTGTCATCTTTTTCTTTTTGCGTTCCATGAAAGAGAATGAATTCGCTATCAAATAACATGAGAGTGAGGGTATGACTATTTACTGTCATCTTTTAAGTGTATTCCTGTACACTGCAGCATGGTAGATTATCCTCTTCTCTTGTAATTAAAGTGATGTGATTGATTAGAAGATGAGAAGGCACTTCTGGCCAAGCTGGCTCTCTCAACCCACGGATGATACCGCTGTAGAACCAGAATCTTCTTTTGTGAATTGTTAACGGTGGCCATTTTTGCACCAAGAAAATTTGCGAATTGCACAAATTCAGCAAAGTAATTCAGTCATTTTTATAAATGGCAGGCATGCATCGTCATGTGTAACATCTCCTGCCAACTAAAAATGTACACTTAACTGCATGAGAGTACCGTTTTGCTAATTGAGAACAAAGTGACCATCAGAATACCCCCCGGACCACACACAAAATTGGTTGAAGGATTCGTGCACGCCAAAAATTTCTACTTTTTCATTAAGTTACATAAAGACCATTCTGAAAGGTAAATTGGGATATTTAGTAATGTTACAAGCGTAGCGAGTCTCAATGCTGGTCAGATACCCTAGCACATGGCATTTTATCCAATGTTGCCTTCCTCAACCCAGGAGGTGGTAATGTGACTTAGATAGGATATAAACTTCCTTAAGGCTTAGCTTAACCCACTGGCCACCAGCATGGTGTGAAACCTGTATTAAAGCCTGTACGATGGGAGAATTCAGTAGTTCATGGGTTAAATAAGCTCACACAATTGCAAACAAGGTTGCCTGGATGAAACAGGACAAATTAGAGTCATTTTCAATACCTGTCCAGTAATTCAAGATAGAGGCACTTCAAGGTGCTTCTCTTAATCCATTTGCAGGAAAAGAGTTGTCAGCTGAAAGCCACAAGATTATTTACTCTTGGTAAAGACAGAAACAAAGATCTCTAGATGGAGGCCGAATATTGTCCAGTATAATGTACATCCCAAATATTGGCTACTGTCCATGAGACCGACAGGACACTAGACCGATGGTCCATGAGACCGACAAACCACGAGACCTACATGTGGGTCTCACAGGCCTTCTGAAAACCCTTCTGAGGGTTCACCAAACCAATGTTGTCAATCTTGTAGGATGTCGGTCTCGTTGACTGTCGCTCAGAGAATGGTTCGATGTGGAAATTTAGAAACACAGATCCAAAGATTGACTCGTAAGTAGTGACATACAAGCATTATTCCATGAGACCGACAGCCAATGAGACCAATGGCCAAAGAGATCCCCCATGAGACCATCAACACGCTAGACCTCTGGCAACTATTCCGAGGGTTCGACATTGTCAATCTTGTGGGATGTCGGTCTCGTTGACTGTCGGTCGATCCGAGAATGGTTTGATGCGGAAATTCAGAAACACAGATTCAAAGATTGGCTCAAATAGTAGTGGAATACAAGCATTATTCCCACAGGCATTGTAAACTATACAAGAAGTGCACAGTATACAAGCGATAAAATACAGGAAACTAAATATCAAAACAAAAAGAAGGAACAACAAAAAATGCATTAATACTTTTTTTTGGGGGGGGGAAGTTCCAGAATGACTGAGTGCTTTGAGTGGGTGGGATGAAGAGAGTGCAGCCCTATTTGTCATTTTTCAAAAGAAATATCGTAAATAAAACTTGACTTTGAGGAAATATTGTCTCAGCTTGACAATGCTGATCGGAACCAGATGTTAGAAAGCACATCACAGGACTTATATCGCTTGTAGAGATCCAGCCGGCAATATTTGGAACTTGTCCCAAATTCAAAACAAAGACGCATCACTAGGCCCATTCACACAAGAAAAATTTGAATCCTTCTTTTTTGAGCCTTTCACACTAGGGTAATATAAATTCAATCTTCTTATGTCGTATCTGCTGTCCTTATAATATAGAGCTAGCACTCCACTGAACTTCATGGAAAAAACAGCACACAGCAATTATTCAAGGTTATTCACGATAAAGTGCACTAAAAGTGAGATTGGAATTCTGACAGGAATCTGGTCGAAGTTGAAATATAGACTTTTGAATCGCACTGACTGTCCTGTGTAAATGACCCTATAATTTGCTGGAGTTGTAGAGTACATGAGTGTCTCTTGGGAGATGGTGCTTTGCCCATTGAAGAATGCTTCATTTTATACAACATGTCCTTCCAATCTGTCTTTCATTAATACAGATACAAATAAACAACTTTGTAGTAAGGATTTGGAAATGATGGTAAGGGGGAACTGCCGAACAATTTTTTTTTTCCTTTTCTACATTTTCCCTCCCACTCTTTTACCCTGATTTGATATTTCATTATTTTGTTTTCCAGGGATTTGGAAATGATTGAGGGTGGGGTGGTGCTGTAACATGATTTGTTTCTTCATTTTCATATCTTCCCTCCCATTGTTTGTCCCTAATTTGGACACGCCTTTCTTTCTCTTTGCTTGTCAGCGAATTTGGGAGTGTAAAGGCACCAGAAAAGCTGATGACCGTATTTTTATTGTTGCTTGTCAGAGAATTTCAAGCAAACAGGTATCCCTAAAATCTGACAACCTATTCCCCCCCCTGTCAGATATCTTTTTTAAATATTGTGCTCCCCCCCCTCCACGTACAAAGTGGTGGATCTACCTCTGGTCCTCACATCCATTTGCAATTCTCTTCAGGGCACATTTTAAAGTTTACTCATAAGAGGTCTACACAATGGTAACCAGATCATGTTTTTTCCGATCAGAACTGACCTTTTGCTCTGCTCTCTCTCGCTACAGGACCTGCTATCATCCGGGATGCGGATAGCATCTTTGTTGCCATGGGGATAACATCCAGCACACGGTGATGCTTCGGTTGCACTCTTTACAGAGATGTGCAGATGGGGTTACTCTCGGTTGGTCGGTCAGTGTTATGAGGGTGGTTACAGATGAAGCTGTGAGTTACTGTAACCAAATGAAATGCATAGAGCAAATTTATAAATATTGTTTTAAAATTACATATTGTCAACCATTCCCATTCCTTAAAATTTGCAGTATCTTTTCAAACATTGATTCCCACTAGATTTGAAGGCAAGGTATTCTTGTTGTTGTTTTTCTTCAAAGGTATTTCTAAGCAATCTAATATTGTGATTACATCGCCACATATTTACAGAAAGTATGTGTTAATAGACCTAGGGCATTTTATTATTCATACTGTCTCTGTTTAAAGTTTCTGGCGGAAAATAGCCTTCAGTCCTGTCAAGTCTTTCAACAGAAGATACCAACCAACCCATGGTAGTAAGATAAAAACTGACCTTTTGCTCCTTTCCTTTCTGGCTTCAAGTCCCATTCTCCTAGATACCACCCTGGATGCGGATAGCATCTTGGTTGCCATGGGGATTACATCAAGCACACATTGATGTTTTGGTTGCAGCCTCAAATGGGATGCTCAGATGGGTGGTTACTCCCGGTCAATGCATGAGGGTGGTACCAGATGACGCCACGACTGTGAGTTACTGTAGCAAAATGAAATGTGTAAAGCAATGCTGTAATATTGTTGAAGCAGAAAGCGTAGAACAAACTGTTACAAAAACAAAAATAATAACTAACCACTGCACTCCTGGAAATCTGCAATGCTTCACTGCACATTAAGAATTGATGACAAGAAATCAATGTAGCATTTTGTTGCTTTCTTTTCACATGTAATTTCCAGCCCAACTGGAGTAAAGCAATCATGTACTATGATGTTATAAATTGCAAAGTAGTGGCCCGACAAGTTGGAACCTGGGCATTTTATTAAGTGTTATCATAGTGTTATTTATAGTCGATTCTTTTAAAGTACGTGGGGAAATTGCCTACAGGCCCACCTATATTTTCAGCGGAAGAAGCCAACCAACGGTAACAAGATCATTACTAACCTCTTGCTCCTCTCCCTCCTGGCGACCGGTTCTACTCTCCTCCTAGATACCACTATAGATGCGGATAGCATCTTGGTTGCCATGGGGATTACATCAAGCACACATTGATGTTTCAGTTGCAATCTTGATGCGGTTGCTTGAAATGGGATGCACAGATGGGGTTACTCCCGGTCATTGGATAGGAAGTTTCACCTGGGAGGCTAGGAGAGTGAATTCCTGTTCAAAAGAAAAAAAATGAAAGAAAAGACAAAACACTTTTAGTGATTGCGTTATGAATATGCTAAAACAGGGAATATGAATATTCATGTACATTTCAAATACCGTCATTGCGTTTTCTGTTAAGCAGTTGGTACATGGGAGTCATTAAAACACAGATCGGAGACATGGTAAAGTTTGCTTGATTTTGTCATTTTTCATCATGCAAATTGATTTTGTTTTTTGGGTGTGAGGTGGATCTTTTCAAAATATAGATGCCTTGCATGTATGTAAAACAAAAGGTATAAAATTGTCATTATTTTGCACGATAAGAATTTGAAAAGGAACAATTATAAGAGAAACTATTAAAAGAAGACATGAACCTATACAATATTTGCATGTAAAATGGCTTCTAATTGTCCTCAAATTGCCTTTGTATCTTAATTTTTATCTATTATTTCCATTACAAAAGAAACACGCATAACATCTCTACACAGTCATAAAAAGTTACATTTTGGCAATGAAAATCAAGTTCAAGAGGCAGGTTACTTTCATTCTGAATAAGATGAAATTGAGTTTAATGATTAAAGAACAAATAGGTAGAGGAGGAGGAGGAGAAGGAGAAGGATAGGAGGGAGGGGGGAGTGAGGGAGAGAAAGAGAGAGAGGGAGTTTAAATACCATATAATTGCAAAAAAAAAATTAACAAGATTGTGAGAGGATAAGATAGAGAAGGAAAGAGAGCAAGGATAAGACAGCAAAAATATGAAGTCAATAGACCAGCAATATTAGAAAGAGAGGGAGGGAGAGGGAGGGAGAGGGAGGGAGAGGGAGGGAGAGGGAGGGAGAGAGAGAGAGAGAGAGAGAGAGAGGGAGGGGGAAAGAGGGAGATTGAGAGTTGATAGAAATAGAGCATCAGATAGAGATAAAAACAAAGCAAAAGCAAGTGGGAGAGAAAGAGAGAGAAGAAAATTTTTTGAAAAAAAGATAAAATTTTAATACACAATGAAGTATATTATCGGGGGGGGGGGGGGAGTTAAAAGAGATTGGTTATAAATCCTGGAGTTCAGTTCCATATCCAAGTAAATTACAAACAAAGACTGCAGATAAGAGAAATACTTATGCACAATCTTGTCTTTATTCGTAGGCCAGAATGCTACTATAATCAAGGATAACTCAATCATTTCTCCATCAAAAGATCCTCCCCCTTCTCATAATGCAAAATAGAGATGAACAATCGACAGAAATCATTTTCTGGCTTCCTGGCTTGCAATGCACAAATTGACACTGGTGGAAGGGTTATTATTACAAATGGACAGCCTTTCGATTTCATTCGCTTGGTTTGCTTTCACAATCACTCAATTTACCCGCGAAGCACGGCCAGATTCGCCAAAATAATTTCCCCTGGATTTTCTTCCCAAAATTTCCGCCAGATATAATATGAATGGCCTGTTATCTGATATTGATTTTTTTTCTCTCTTTCTTTCTTCTGCAACCGCATCGCTCAGTTCCAGCAAGTCCTCAGGAATGAATTATATCGCTGTCTTATTTGATTTTTGGAAGTAGTAATCTGTGCATATTTGATCAACGATTTACAGAATATCAGAGTCTTGTCCAACCAATCGCAGAGGAGTAACCTAACACTTTGAGGCCACTTACTTTCAGCTTTTTGTTTCATGTAACCCTTTGCACAACAAACTCTTTTCTGCACAATGCTATGTGCGTGTAAACGTTTCATCTTTACATAAAATTCATTTTATGACAAAGATTCCGGAAGGTAATAAAACCAAATTCCACTCATGTACATGAACAAATGTCTTGCAGATCATGATTTCAATAAGCCACTGTTTTGTGTTAAAACACTTCCTTTTTTTTTAAAGGTGTATCCGAACATAAAAAACAAACAAATATCAATTTTCCACCACACTCGCAGAAAGTTTTTAGGTTGGTTAAGATATGAACCTACCAACTGTTGGTTTAAATAAATCCCCATATGTTTCACATACAATTTTTTTTAACCAACAGTTGGTAGGTTCATATCCTAACCAACCTAATGATTTTTAACCACCTTTTCCTAGAGTGTAACAACCATCGTGAAACATTAGGCCTATTTAACGTTTGCTACTTTACATGGAATTAAAATGATTCAAATTCATAGTTCTTTGTTGTAATAAGACAAAAATAGATCTATAATTTGTTTTATTTGAATTTTCGAGAGGATATTAAAGTAACCAAGGCAATTCAGAGCATAAATGAATTATCGTCCTTGCGGCTTAAAGTAACTGTATTGCTAAAATTATTTCTTATAATCATTTAGCAGAAGACAGTTGACCATTTCAGGATATTTGCGAACAACCATTGCCCCAAAATCTACACTTTAATGTACAATATCTAAGGCAATTGGAAATCTTTTTACTACTACGACACTTAACTTTCATCATAGGGCAGCTGAACTGCAGCTTGTACTAGCCTGCTCACCTTACTGCAAATGATCTTACGGAAAAGAGGGCTTTTAGAGTAAATATTAAAATTCTGGGTCGTTTCGAGGTAATCAAATTTAGACCTCTCTGTTGAACGACTCGTGGCCTTCTGTGATAGAGGTGTCAATTTGATTGCCAAAAGCAGAAATGGTTTTTCCACAAAATTTTGTCACATGTCCCTCACTTTTGCAAGGAGCAAATATGATTTCAAATAATATCATTGTTCATCTTGACATCTCTAGGGTTAATAGTGGGATTGATAAGGACATTGTAACCATTGTGGGAAGCATTTGATAAAACTTTCTGCTGGGTAATTTTATTGTATTGTAACTTGAAACATTTACTAAATAATGTTGTAATGTTCACCGTAAGTCAACTGGCTATAGTCTTTGTACTGAGCTGTTTAATATTGCATTTTAAATGGCATAAAATAAAACTACATGTATAAGTGAGATTACAGATCTCTTTATTAAAGGTGAATGAATACCACACAATGTTTCCCATCACTCCTATTTAAAAAAATTGTCAATTTGGGTTTGCAATTTGTTAGAGGCCATTTATAAAAAGTGATTAAATGCAATACTTTTCTTTCAAAATTGCATGCTGATTCAAATTTCATAATTTGGCATGTCTCCTTTCCCTTCCCCAGTCCTCTCCTCCTCTTCTCCCCCCTCTCAACCCCTCTCTCTCTCCCTTTCTCTCTTTCACCTATCTTCTCTCTCTCTTGCTCACCTTTCCCCTTTTTAATTTTTTTTTTGGTTACTGCTTTAATATCATGTCTGTTCAGATCATATTCCTATTATTATTTAATGTCTTCATTGTAAAAAAACTAAATACATTTTAATCCATCTATAGAATTATCTTGTTCTAATATATGTAAATCTACTTTATAGTTGTGGTAGAAAATGATTAAATTGTTTTTATTCTTCGCCCACATCATAACAGTAAAGTTATATTTCTAATTCTATCTATTTATCTCAGAGCAACAGAAAGAATTTTGTATGTTAATGCATCTCTCTTCTGCCTTTTATGTACGTACTCTCTGTATATGTTTATAAATGAATGAATTGAATTAACCTGTATGAGTTTCAAGGATGTATTCTCAATTGTTAATCTGATTCTAGAATCAGTAATAGGGAGTAGCCCCTTAAGAGAAGTAAATACGGTAATATATCTAATCTAATAATTATGCCTCTGCTGCCACGAGCCTATCTCCTCTCCAATCAATAAAGCCTGTTTCTGCACACTGCTTTCTCTCATTAATGCCATTCAGTAATCACACAAGCATAAGACACATCATAGACACTGCCTTGGGGGCGACAAACGCCCGAGATCTCCCCCACTGATATTCCTAAATATGTTTTTACTCGAGCTGGAAAAATAACAGCGATCGTGAAATTGCCGCTAAATCGGTAGGAGCGCCTCGGCCAGCCCGCCACACCTGGATGAACAATATAGCAGCGTTGCGGGGGGAAAACACTCTGCGATTGTTTTGATTGTAAATAAAGCCCGGCCTACCACAAGACAATTGCGCCCCCTCTCTCCCACCTTAAACCCATCCATTAGCAACACATGTTTACGTTTGTCGCGCCTGCAAATTTGCCTTGCCCCGTCCCCCTCTCGCCGATGTCTTCTCACCTCTCAATCTTGGAATGAAATGAAAGATGATGAGGGGAAAGTAATAATTGGCCCCCAGAAAGAGCAAGCTGAGTCTTGGTCGGCTTTCCCGGTGGATGACTTAAAACTAAAATCCCCAAGAGAAGAAGCTCCCTCTCCCGGAGGGGTAACTAAGCGAGATGCGTTCTTTTAGATGGTGTCCCTAGCGACCAAGGGATGACTCAAGTCATCATCTTGTGAAGATCTATGCCAGGTTCACACTCGGTGTTTAGGCTCGCAGATGACTCCAATTTTTTAAATTCCAATTTCCACAGGTCTCAATTGATTCCATAGGTGATCTAGCTATTACTCGGTTGACTACTGCTCTGGACTTTGTGTCACCCCTTTCAAGACGATTGACCACATTTTTGGGTTTGGCTCAATAACTTTTTGATTCAGACCTCCAAAAAATATACCAAATGCATGGGTATAAAGAGCAAAGAATAAGCTTTAAAATGCTTAAATTGGCAACACATTGAGAGGTTCAAAACCATTGTTGTTTTTATTAATCAAAATAAACAATTTTTTCAACTTTGACAAAATTATTAACCATGTATATTGTTTTCAAAGATATATCAGCCTATTAGAACCATGCAGCACTTAAAATAAAAATATTATTGTTGCCAATTTGAATAACAAAATGTGATCAATTTAGCCTTAAAAAAAATTCCTGTAATGAAAGGGTAAACAAAGATAGAGTTGGGTTTAGAGATGATGTTGGGAATTTGGTTTAGTGTTAATTGTCCCTTTGTAAAAACATGACTCTGTCCTAGCATCAGGTCCAACTGAAATAGTAAAATAGGGGCCGTAGTGTCTGAGCTTACAGCCTGCATAGACACAACTTTCACTATAAAACAGAGCACTGATGAAAATGGGGCTGCTGTGCTATCCATAGAATCCCCCTCTCTCTCTCGGGAATGGCCCCTTCATCCTCTTATAGGTGTACCCATGCATGTTTACACTCTCATGAATGGGGGAAGGGGAAGAAGATGGCCAGGAAATTAGACCCACTTGCCGTCCATTCCGCAGGTTGGATTTCACTCTCCGACGTCGACGCCGTCCCGATGGTGCAACAATGATCAGAACGAGTGGGGGAGATCTGAAGTGGGTAAAAAGGACTCGTGTTCATAATGTAAGGTCAATGCCAAGGCAATTTGGGAAAAGATGAACTTTTCTGTCCATAATCATTTTTTAGAATGTCAGAGTATTGTATTCTGCTTTCTGTCCTTATTTGTGGAAATTATACTTTCTGGGAAGTAAAATTTACCTTTTCGATGCCATGGGGGTGTCTAATCCCATTAAAGAATGGACTTATTCTACTGCAAGTTAGGATAAAAATATGCTATTTCTTTCTTCTCCAAACAAAATCTGGTGTTTTGCGCCGTTTTTGGTTTTACAGTAGCTGTTATCTCAGTCATGGATTAAGGAACATTTTATGGTTGATCTTTATCTCAGTCATGGATTAAGGAACATTTTATGGTTGATCTTTATCTCAGTCATGGATTAAGGAACATTTTATGGTTGATCTTTATCTCAGTCATGGATTAAAGAACATTTTATGGTTGATCTTTATCTCAGTCATGGATTAAGGAACATTTTATGGTTGATCTTTATCTCAGGCATGGATTAAGGAACATTTTATGGTTGATCTTTATCTCAGTCATGGATTAAGGAACATTATATGGTTGATCTTTATCTCAGTCATGGATTAAAGAACATTTTATGGTTGATCTTTATCTCAGTCATGGATTAAGGAACATTTTATGGTTGATCTTTATCTCAGTCATGGATTAAGGAACATTTTATGGTTGATCTTTATCTCAGTCATGGATTAAGGAACATTTTATGGTCGATCTTTATCTCAGTCATGAATTAAAGAACATTTTATGGTTGGTCTTTATCTCAGTCATGGATTAAGGAACATTTTATGGGTTGATCTTTATCTCAGTCATGGATTAAGGAACATTTTATGGTTGATCTTTATCTCAGTCATGGATTAAGGAACATTTTATGGTTGATCTTTATCTCAGTCATGGATTAAAGAACATTTTATGGTTGATCTTTATCTCAGTCATGGATTAAGGAACATTTTATGGTTGATCTTTATCTCAGTCATGGATTAAGGAACATTCTGGGCATACACTGCAACACTTCTCATTCTAATGTGGAGCATTCCAGTCAGGAAGCAACATTACAGTCCAGCTCATGAAAATTCAACCACAATAACTTTTGCATCCTACCCGGTACCCAATCAACACCTGGGTGGAGAGAAGCAAAGTAGATAAAATGCCTTGCTTAAAGACATAAGTGCCATGCAAGGGCTTGAACCCACGACCTTCGCATCCCTGGTCAAGTGATCAGACCACTTGACGATGACATCTCTCATACTGTCTGTCAGATGATACAAACATATTGTCTGTTTGGAGCCAGAAGGGCGTTAACCCATATACTTTTACACAGAGTTAACGCCCTTCTGGCCCTCAACAGACGACATATCATACACAAACAATCATGAGTAGATATGAAAACAGTGCTTCTGATTTTTTTTCATTGAGGAAAAACCACAAAACTGGTCTTGCCTAAAATGGTCTTGCAATCCTCGTAAGAACTCAAAAGGCCAATCGTCGTACCATGACCTCATCCATAATTCAGCGGTTAATGTACGATGAGCTCACAGTCCCACATATGAAATAATTTGTCTGTGTCATCCCACAAACATACATTACTCATGCTTGTTCAGGGTATCAGGTTACACATAATGGCCTTAGAGTCGGTGATAATGGCAGCCGGCTTCTTAATTAAGTCGGGGAAACTATGATGATATCATCTTTGATTGTCCGCCAGGGTGTGTGTGTGTGTGTGTGTGTGTGTGTGTGATAGAAATGTATGACCTTGGGGAAGTACATTTTTTCAGCCCTGGCAGAATGTATTTTTAGTCCACTCATCAGGATAAGATAAGCAACATGACATGTTTGTTTTTGCGGGTTAGTATTTTTTACCAAAAGGTTGGCAAAACATATCATACATCACTCATCTTGAGGCAAAAAATTCAAATATGAATAAACAATGGGTAATGAACTAAATATTGAATGTACGTGAGGAATTTGCCAAGTACATGTAGCTTATAGTGAGGAAGATACATATTCATATAGGCTTCAGAACATCACTAAAAATGATGTATTAGCACTTGCTACTGATAGAATTGATTGGAGGAGATGGAAAGAGAGAGAAGGAAAGAGAGAGAGGAAAGGAGAGAGGAGGGAAAGAGAGAGAAGGAAAGAGAGAGAAGGAAAGAGAGAGGGAAAGTGAGTAAATAGAAAGAAGAGAGATGGAAAGAGATAGGGAAAAATAGAAAGAGAGATGGAAAGAGAGAAGGAACATGAGTAAATAGAAAGAAGAAAGAAAGAATAGAGAGAGAAAAAAAGAGATGCATGTGGAGAAAGAGAGGGAGGGAGGGAAAGAAAGAAAGAGAGAGAGAGAGAGACAAAGGCAGTGTGGTAAAGAGAGTGATTAAGGGGATAAACAGAGATAGCGGAGAGGGTATGATATACATGCAGGAAGGTGGTAGGATAGACTAACATAAATACATCTTTTATATCATGGGGGCATTGTCCTTGTACTATATCTAATCAGCATTCTGATTAATGCTTGTGTGAATACTTCTTCTAAATGTTTAAGTATACATCCATAATTAATTGAATGAGCTATCAGCATCAATATTTTCCCAAATTACTAGCATTTCCTTTAAAAATACTGTGATTTTAGCGGCCAATCTGAGTCGATATGTTTGCGGGTTACTGTTTTATCTCAAAAACTAAATACTCTGTGATGTGGATCCAGTACATAATTAATTGGAATGATCTACATGTGTGTGCACCAATCTCATCCCAAATCGCTAGCATTTCCTTCAAAAAGACTGTGATTTTAGCGGGCAATCTGAGTCAATATGTTTGTGGGTTACTGTTTTATCTCAATAAACTAAAGACCCCGCACTGTGGATCTAGTACTTAGGCAATCTGAGTCAATGTATGTGTGCGAAAAAAAGGAGATAAATGTGTCATGTCCGATACGAAGACCCGAGAGGTGACGCACGGAGCAAATATTTTGAGAAGACGAGCGGGACGGTATCGCGTTTCATCGCTGTGGATACGGAGATATGAGTAGGGAGAACTGGCAATTAGTGAATGAAATGCGGGATGAGTGTACTTCTTTTAGGTCCTCCCATCTTACTCTTAACTTTTGTATAGATGGGCTCATTCTGGGCTATTTCATACACTGAATCATGCGTTCCTTGCTTTCCATCCAAAAATGAAGTGCATTTTACGTAAACAAATCTCAGAGGCATTTCATAATCATCCCCTTACACTTAACGACCTACAAATGTAAAACGGTATAACGGTAGTTGCTACAATATGAGGCAAACTTCTTATCACGTAAGACTAGACAACAGTCAACAGTTGGTTTGCATTCCAAATTTGCAATACTCCTTGTATTGATTAGGAACTTCCTAATTTTGATATCACAATCTTCAATTCACAGCTGAAAAAATAATGATTTTAAGATAATTTAATTATAATGTGTGTTTTTCAATACTTTCTACTATACTATCATCTAAATGTGATTAGACATTTCCCCGTGTATATTTACCATGACATATTCAATCGATCTGTAACTATCTCCCACATTTGAACATACTGTAGAATCTATTTTTAAAATTGAGAAATGATTGTCTTTTCTCTTAAAACTCAAATGTTTTGCCAGTTTGATCAAGGAGCTTTGAAGAGCTGGAGTCACAACTGGCAACAAATTAATTCAAGCAGCTGCCCCTTTCTAAGGATGCACAAAAGAATCTACAGGTGCACTGTTGCCTTTGATGTCTGATGCCGCCAACTTCATGGTAAAGCTGAGTAGTGATTTTTGTCACAACTTAATTATTGGGAATTTTTCACTTTTTATTTCAATTATTTCAATAAACAAAGTGAAAATTGAGCAGATGATAAGATATGCATACAAAAGCCTAATTATGTCGAGAGATTTGGCTATATTGTATGATAGTAGTTGCAATTTTTGAAGAAAAAAGGGACAAATTTGACAATCCAAATATTTGCAATGTGACACTCTTCCGACAAACGAAAATAAAAAATGCAATTGTTCAAGTACAGTTATTTATGATGTTATATGTCAGAATAGTGTCCAGACCCGTCAAAGTCAAGTAATTTTGATTTATATTTCAGGAAATTTTGCATCATTTCTTTTCGCTTGCCTGCAGTAAAGGTAAACACTGTGAACTGCTCATATTACACCAGTGAAAAGCGAAAAGTAATTATCATTACAAAAGCATATTTCCCTTTGAAAATGGCCCGTAAGGTAGCAGCCAGGCAGAAATCTTGTCTTCTTATCTGCAAGGAAGATATAGCTAAGTACATGCCTGACATAATTTTTTCCTGGTGGCATCGAACATGGTTCAAAGGGATTGAGCTACTTGTGACTCCTGGGGAGCATTTCAGCAAGCGTTTTGTCAGTGATTTTTACCGACAACTGTTATAAGCTACTGAAATCCTTGCATCTGATTGGCTGAGAGATGAAACGCTCCCCAGCTCTTCAAAACTCCTTGGTTTGATAAATGAAACCAATGTATGTAGACTGCTCAAGGGAGGCAACAACATCAGTCTTTCTGGGCATGTGGTCTTAGGAACACATTTCAAGGGAAACAAAAAATATTGTTGTTTTAAAGACAATTGGTCTTTCTATACAGGTGGTCATTGAAGCAGGTTTCACTGTATTGAGGAACACTGTACGAGGTTGAAAAATATTTTTTTTAAAGACAATGGTTAAATATCTTCCATTAAATCAAACCTGTATTTTTGAGGCATGTTTGTTGAATTGGTGGTGCAGTTGAACACAAAACTTGCTTGCTCTTTGAAGAATATTACCAGGAATATGTATCTTATACAGCGGGAACTCGTTATATAGGAGGTCTGATAAAACGAGATTCCTGATATAACAAGGTAATTTTGCTGGTCCCAGCTCTATTTGGGTTTTTTTTGGTTTTTTTACCCTGATATAAGGAGATTCCTGATATAGCAAAGCAATTTTCATGGTCCCAAGGTCCTCGTTATAGTGAGTTCCCACTGTAAAAGGAACTTTTTATCTCCAAAGTTCATTGGCAATAAAAGCATAAAAGATGATGGTTAAATCAACCTTCTGAAGCCCTACAAAAGAGTATTATATCATTCATGGCCTTAATAATAATCATCTTTCTTGACATTTCTCGCTAATGTTCTTTGCAGGGTTTCAATTAACTTGGTTCCAATTAGCCACGTTCCAATGCGCAAAAGGCACTTTTCTCCCAAATCTTAATCACACACAAAAAAAACTGATTGCAAAAAGATCTGATGCTCGTGATCTTGCTTGCATACCAATAAGCAAACATTTACAAAAGACAATATCACTTTCCGAGCCCGAAAATCGGACAGGTGCAATATGATGGATGGCGGCATAAATGAAGCCCACTGGCCTGTAAACTCAATAATTGCGTATTTGACACAACGTTGCGGAACAATTTATCGGCGTGCAAATGAGGGCCGAGGTTGACGAATAGGTGTAGCCAGCCGTTTTGATTCCCTACATTAATTAGACGTAATTGGGTGATAGCTTGCCCCTCGGATTCTCACGGGCTAGGGCTGTGAGTGACCAGGAAAGCATGTCATTAATTAGAGCCGCCACTGTAAAGTTGGTGCTATTACACTCAATCCATAGTACCGTAGGATGGCAGTACAGACACTGTACTCACTTATTAGTGAGGGTGCACGTTCAATGCCACAAATGCATATTAATTAATTACCGCATGAATGCAATCCATACACGGTGTGATTGATCAAATTACATTGTTGTGCTAATCGTCCTGTGTCCTCAAATACCGATCGTCCAGTCCACAGGGATTGACGTTTGACCTTGTCCATTGTAATTGACTTTCTCTTGCTTGTAATATTGCTGTAGAGGTGGTTGTATGATGCATCCTCTGGAGGCAAACGCTCCAAGGTAAATCTCACAAATTAACCCATTGCCTAAGACAACCGGGTGGCTCCTGTGTTAAGCCTATGGGAAAGATGGAATTCAGTAGTCAATGGGTTCAGTGAATTCCTAACTTCAAACCATAGACCAAACATTATACCTAACCCTAACCCTAATCCTAACCTAAAATTCAACTCTAACCCTAACTCTAACCCTAAACCCTTGATGAAATGAAGCCTAGATCAACTGTAATTGCAGCAATGTTGGAGCACCCTCAGGCCCAAGGCTTAGGATCTTTAAGTGCTGCTAAATGTGAAGCAAAATGTTTGTATTGAGTATCTATCGAGGAATCTACAATATAGGAAAACCAGTCCAGGTCAATTTGTTGATTTTGATAAAATATCAAGCTTTTTAAATAACTTTTTTGAGGAGTTTAAGACCAAGAATAATAATTGTTTTATCAAAAAGCAAATATCAGCATTTTGATGGAGCATTAAACCACCAGAAAGATAAAACATATCAGCTTTACATATCTACAGGTAAGATATCTTGTCTTTTAACATAATAATAATCACATGAAGTTCTCAGCTGTTTAAGCACTAGGACAGAAATCTTTAAGCATTGGACACAGGCAATTTCATCCAGTATCATTCCACTTACAAGACTTATTATCAAAAGAGCAAATACAATGTAAAAAAAAAAAAAGAATAGAGTAGAGAATAGAAATGATCTGGCTTCAAACAAAAAACAAAAGAGATGAATGGATAACTTATCCAGATGAAAAGGAGGCAGGAAAGAATGATGGAAATATATTCCATAAGAAATAAAATAATGGTATGACCTTCCCTTCCATTATTCACAGAGACAGGGATGAAATAAAAGAGACAGGGACAAAATAAAAGAGACCCAAATCAAGCACCAGTTCAAGGATATGAGTAACACTTCCCTTACCACTTCTATTGTCACAAAGAACATTTTTTCTTAGGGTTTTTGGCGAGTCTCATGAGTAGAGGGTGTGGGGGTAGTGTGGCACATATCCTTGGACCAGTGCAACTCTTCCCCACCACCCCCCTTAATCTCACCAAGAACCCCCCTTTTTTCTCTCAAGAATTTGACATTGGTGAATGAAGGAGGAAAAAGAAGGAGGAAAAAGAAGTGAGAAAAAAAAATGTCCATAAAACAAATACTACAAAAAGATGGAAATGAATTTATTTTTTAATTTCCAAGCTAATACTTCAGAAAAAGAAATGGGGCATAAGGAATTTTTGACAAAGGGAAAAACAGTAACAAGAGAAATAAACAAAATAATGACAGGGAAGAGGGAAGAATCTTATTCTTGCGATTATATGAAGTCACTGATTACACTACTCAATCGCAAGCGAATCAATAAGCGTGCGCACAGACAAGCCGCTTACTCTCCACAATTAAGTCCTGATGGGGATGCGATCGTTGGCAAACTGTTTTCTCATCAGTGTTCCCAGCGACTTGTCATCGATTGCGGGTGATGTCAAGTCGCGGTGAATCACGCTCCCATCACAACCCGCCGTGCGGCAGATGTCTTGACATGTGCAACATGGATTACCTCACTTTCATCCTTTTCTCGATCTTTCTACCACCTCCCTCCTCTCCTGCAATCCCTGTTCTTCCTTTGCCATTCTCTTGCTTTAAAATCATTCATGCCTCTCACAATTATTCGTCTAACATTTTCATTTCAGATAATTTTATATGACATGTCTTCCATTATTATTGTTTTCATCTTATGACAGATATCTCTACATGACACATCTTATTACTAATTTCTCTCTCTCTCTCTGCTTAATTCTTCTTGTCTAGTCTCTCACCATTCTTGCGCTGTCATCTCCTTTATTTACCACTTTCATTATCTCAATGTTTCTACCACCAACTCTCCTGGCCTGTTCTTCTTTAGCTGTTCTCTCGCTGTCTTTAGGTCCTTCACAATCATTTTTCTTTCATATTTATGGATTATCCCACTTTCCTTTTCTCACCTGCCATGCCAGTTTGTTCTTCCCTTTCTATTGTCCCAATTTCTTCATGTCTTTTACAATAATTTTCTTTCATTTTTATGGATTATACCCCACTTTCTCCTTTTCTCGCTCTTTCTCCCACCTCCTCTCCTGCCAGCCTGTTCTTCTTTTGCTCGTCTCTCGCTGTCTCCATGTCTTTTCCCATTATTTTTTTTTCATTTGTGTTAGATATCTCTACATGTATTAGGTACATCTTTTGTATTCAATTCTCTCTCCGTCTTTCCCTGCCTCTCAATTTATGTGTCAGATGTACAGCCATGGAAAAAGTTATCAGACCAAGAATGGTTACTGATAGTGTTATTTTTGTGGTAAGAATGAAATGAAATATCATAAAAGCAAGGTATAATTGCTGGAATTTGGTATTCATTCAATGAAATACAAAGACAAATCTTTTTTATTATTTTGTTTGCATATTATATTACCCTTATTACAGAAGCTTGGTCTAATAATATTTTCCAGGGCTGTATATATGCATCAATAATTTCTGATTCATTCTGTCTCTATTTCTCTCTCTCCCCTTTAGTTGGTTCTTCCTGTCTGTTATTCTTTTACCATTCTCTTGCTTTCTTTGTGTCTTTCATTTTCTGCTTTTCATTGTTCTTCTTTCTATCTTGACATGTGTAACATGGGTTATACCTCACTTTCTTCCTTTTCTCGCTCTTTCTACCACCTCCTCTCCTGCCTGTTCTATTTTTGCCATTCTCTCGCTTTCTTCATATCTTTAATAATAATAATACAGCCGTTTCTTATATAGCGCCTTACCAGTTACAATGTAATCGACCAAAGCGCTTACAGCATTATTACCCCGGTCACTGGATTCAGTTTCGATTCTGCACATTACAGTGCACATTCTCCACTCCTCTGGGGAGCATTCCAGCCAGTCGCCTGTTTCCAAGCGCGCACATGCTAATCCAACCACAATGACGTTCGCATCCCCCCGGGTACCCATTTAACACCTGGGTGGAGAGAGGCAATGTAGATAAAATGCCTTGCTCAAGGGCACAAGTGCCGTGCTGGGGGTTTGAACCCACGACCTTTGCATTCCCAGTCGAGTGATTAAACCACTGGACTATGACAACTCTACTTATCTTTCATTACTATTTTCCTTTCATTTTTGTGAATTTACCCCACTTTCTTCTTTTCTCTATCTTTATCCTTTATTCCCCCCAAACTTTCCTTCCTAATACCCTGCTCTTCTTTAATCTTAATATCCCTTTATTCTTTATTCTATTCATCTCACTTAAAATATTTGCTTGCATCCATTGGCCTTCTCTCCTATGCATAAAGTTAATCTTTAATACACATTTCACTTCAAATTGCTTCTTAATTCGTTTAATAACTCTGAATATCATGGCTTGTCTCACCCATATATGTAAATGATCAGCTTCATAAACTGTTCGTTATTCTGTTGGTGACTTATTAACGAGAATCAATAAATCACTCTGCACCAATGGGACAAAGAACAAGACTGTGCCGAAACTTCAATATTGAGACTCACTACAATGTCAGACTTTTCCTATTCTTTTTATGAGTCCACACTTTATTTCACCACACATGTTTCTTTCTGTTTTTTTCTCTTTCTCTCCTTGGTTTCTGTGTCTTTGTCACTCTATCTTTCCTTGTTTTGTTTTTTGTTCACAGTCTCCTCTCCATGTTTCACTCTTTCTCTCATTCTCCTCTCTTTTCCTTGCCATTTCTTCTTTCCTCCCTCTCCTCATCTCTCTATCTCTCCCTCACGCTCTCCCCCTCTCTTTCTCCATTTCCTTTCCCCCATTCCTGTCTCCTCTCTCACCCTTGGTATTTTCTGCTTTATCTCTTTTCCCCTTTTTGCGCCTTTCAATCATTCCATCTCTCTCTCTCCTCTCTCTCTCTCTCTCTCTCTCTATTTCATAACTTAGAATATGGCTATAACTTTTTTTTTTCATTCTGTATTTGATGGACATCCTATCCAACTCCTGGGCCCCCGTTTCATAAAACTCGTCATCAGTAACAACTGCCACATTTCTATGACAAATTTGCTCTCAACCAATCAGATGCAAGGATTTCAGTAGCTTATAACAATAATTGCAACTTGTTATTGATGACAAGTTTTATGAAACAGGGCCCTGTGCATCTTTCTCAAGAATGTAGAGTGAGCTCTCTCTACACACATGAATTAAATACCTGGGGTTTTATCATTATGCAACAAGACAATTTCAACATTTCTATGACAAATTTTCCTCTCAACCAATCAGATGCAAGGATTTCAGTAGCTTATAACAATAATTGCAACTTGTTATTGATGACAAGTTTTATGAAATGGGGCCCTGTGCATCTTCTGAATGAGGACATCACCGATTATCACGAAGAATCAAAGCGATGATATACCACTTCACAAACCTTTCTTCAGCACTTGATTACTCATCAATACACACTCCTTCACCCACTTTAATGTATCGACTCGATGAGGACAACAAGTATTTCGTTCACAGGTCCTCCTCCACTCCACTGCATTGTGGTCATCGCCGGGATAGCATGATGTCATACGCCCCGCGACGGACGGCGGATGAGACGCAACGTTTAATAACAGCTGACCGATTTGTCATCACACGAGGATCATCCCGGCTGCCCTGGGAGGCGTTATTTACACTGGTGGTCACTGTCCTTTCTGCTCGGCTCATCATCGTTGGTATGACATCATGTCTATTTATAGAACACTGTGCTAGGGGGATCTCCCTGGATGATGTCAGGGTGAGTCAGTGGAGATGGCGCGCTCACAGAAGACCCGCTGGATGACTAAATGAGATGAGTAAGAGAAGCACTGGACAACGCAACTATACTACCAGTTGTCTTCAGATCACTGACAAAACATATTTTATGATTAGTATTTGAAATTTAGAAGTTTCTCTCAAAAATAAAAGTTATGTTGAGAAATATACCACTAGCAAAATCAGCAGGAGAAAAATATCTACAACAAAAATAGTAATATTTCGTTGACCAGCTGTGGTCAAGGGGTGGCGGTTAGAAACCCTGATCAATATATACAGTTCTCTCCTACGGGTGAATATCATAAGATCTGTAAGAAGTGCCTCAAAATTAATTTCTTAGAGACATACCCTGACTAAAACTGGTCAAGATGATATGTGTCACTCTGAATTCGATCTAGGGGTCTGAACATTGAGACCAGGGGTTTATGATGACATCACTGAATGTGACGATATGATAAAGTGTCCATTTCGGGGCTATAATGGAGGGGGTCCTCAACGGCTTCGATGAATAATCGTCTGATTGTAATTGATTGGTGATGAAACTTGTGAGAATTCTTCAAGACGAACCAGAACCGCGAGAATTAATTAGAAACGATGAGGCAGGATTTGTCAGCGTTGCTTATGTGGTGTGGTCCTCGCCCCTCTTTTAATATTAAACAGAAAATATGGCCATCTATTGTCAAAATAAATCTTCCGTGAGTCATGAATGATGCAATTTGTTTGCTTTGATAGCTTGGATAGCTTGCATGGGTTCATGTCCAAAATAGAATCCCTCTGAGATAAATAGATGGATGGCTTACTTACAGGTTTGGATAATCCTTGGATTATCATTCATCAGAAAAAAGAAAAAAAAAGAATGAAAAAAAGAATGAAGAAAAGAGATTTATGGAAGGATCAAAATAAGGTTTAAATTCATGGTTTCTTGACTATGGAACTCACCTCCATAGATTTATGACTGAGCCAAATACTGCCTGTTGTGTCCAGTCCATCTTAACTCATCGACTGCTGAATTCTCTTATTCCACCGGGCAGAAATACAGGAACCATCCGGTAACCATAGGGAAAGGGTTAAACGATTTTCTCCTGCCCAGCTGTATACTGCGTTTCCTGCACAAGAGCAAAAACATTAAAAAACCAATGACAATGTAACTACATCAGTGATGAATGATGCATTATGAATAACTCAAATCAATGAAATCAAAATCATTTTTACCATCTAGGAACAACCAATCCCAGGATTTTGTTTTTAAAAAAATGCAGTAGACAAATTTTCTCACTTTCTAACAAAGAAAGAAAGAAGGGCCACAAGATATATGTACATGTAGTACTGTAAGAAAATATTTAATGATAGTGAGCAAGAACGTCTAGTTTATCATAAGATGCCATAACACTTCCTTGCGTGCCAATTTGTAATGCATTTTCTGGATTGCATATTGCTCATTAAAAAAACTCTAAATACGTCATTCTGTTTTTACACTATGAACACTTATTTTTCCTATTTTTACTCCATGTTTCTGATAACTTTAACGGTATCTATAACTGTAATAAAAGGTAGGCCAAATCTTTGAAGTTTCATGTGAAAGCAGTTGACAAACTGGATGGAAAAAAAATATTCAGAAGATTATGGCTTACAAGTTGAAGGAGAAATGTTTTTCTTTGTATTAGTTTTTCTGAATGCATGTTGTAAACTCACAAATGCAAAAAGTACGCCAAAACCAAACTTAGTCACAAATGACATTTGTGGGGAAACATATCCATTTTTCCCCTTTATTTTGATATCTTATTTCCCCAAACACTATGGAAACATATTTTGTCGTAGCCAAAACAATGTTTAAACAACTTTTACTGTAGGTATGGTTAGCGTTATGGTTATCTGGGACATGGGACACAAGCTTTATAGAACTGGATTCCTCTCGCATTTTGAGGCTATTTAATTACAAAGTATCCACATCAGAAATAAAATCAATTTGATTAGAGAATTTAAAAAAAAAATTGCTTTTATTAATATTTTCTCTACTCATGGGGTGAAAACCTCACAGCAATAACTTAGCTGGTCTGTATACACCAGTGTTCTAAAAAGCACCGCAGTGGATGGAGGTATAAGTAGTTCTGCTAAATTAATTTAACAAATTAATGATGCTTATTGATGCTTAGTCAATCCATCCAAAAGAAAAAATAGTAATGAAATGATTTTAAACAAATACAAAGCACTTTTACCTCAACAACAACAATATTAAAACTCCTTAAGGTGACTAATACTAAGGCAAAGAAGAAAAAAAGAAAAATTGTAAAAACAGAATAAGTATTGAAGTGACTGAACCCCCAACAGTCTTCAGATGGATGTCTGTCTGTCATGTGATTGGGTACTGTGTGTCACATGATTGACTAGACACCAGAGATGGTCTGATTTCATGACTGGTCCACACCTGGGTCCCATTTCATAAAACTTGTCATCATTATCAACTGACACATTTCTATGACAGATTGGCTCTCAGCCAATCAGATGCAGGGATTTCAGTAGCTTATAACAGTTATTGCAACTTGTTATTGAGGACAAGTTTTATGAAACAGGGCCCTGATGTCACTGATGATGTTGATGTTGTTGTTTAGTTTTGTTTGGCAAGGGTCTCGATGTTACTCATGATGCTAGTCTAGTTTACCAGACTGTGTAATCAAACAAACTACATGTTGATCAAAGCATTTTACCTCAACTAAAAAAGAAACAAAAAAAAAAAAAAAAAATAACAAAAAATATTTCACACATGAAACGATGAAGCTTCAAAGTGACTAACTCTAGGACGTAGAAAACAAGAAGAAAATAATAAAAAGAGAAAAATCTTGGGAGTTATTGAACCCCAACAATCCTCCAATAGCTGTTTGTCTGTTACATGATTGGCTGCTGTGTGTCACCTGACTGGCTAGACACTAGAGGTGGTCTGATGTCATGACTGGTCCCACCAAAGCTGATGATGTAACACATGTTACTCATGATGGTAGTCTAGAGTAACAGACTTACCTTAACAACTGAAATGGAGGTATATATTGAATGATCAGTCTAAGGACTGAAACACATTAAATTTTTTCCTAATTATATGTTTAAATTGTGAATATCATAAATGAATGTCTAACTCACTGTTATCATGAACTGATTAATGGATTTAAATATTTTTCAATCTTTGCCCAAAACTTCTCAAGGTCTGAAAAGTTTTGGATGATGGATGGTGATGTCATCTTGCCACTGCAGGACCAGGATGGGTGCAATGATGTCATTTCTAAAAATAGACTAATATTCAACAAGATGATGGCCTCTTAATTCCCTTTCCATTTGTAAATTTGAAGTTATTCAAAAAGGGGATACCTGAATCACCCTTGATTTCTTTGTTTATTCACAACTGTCCCCCAACTCTATCACTCTCTTGCTAATTTCTTGATGACTAAGCCATTGCAATGGGTTGTCTGGTATATTGTTTCATTTTTTTTTTTGGTCAGCTTTCTTCTTGAAAACTTAAACAGACTGAACAAAGTTTCTTGAATTTCTGAGCAAGTCCAACACTCTCCATTTTGATTCCCAGGCATCTAGATTGTTCCAAACTATGACATCATGATGACATCATAATGAGATCACTTTTGGAAGAGCTTTAGAACTCTTGATTAAAATACTTTCCAATTTTCTGACTCACATGCACCCTCCCTCAAAATATTTATACAAACATGCCCACAAATCTTAATGTGCAGTTGAAAATAAACATAAAAGAAGAATTAAAACCATTATCCATTTCTTTAAAACTAATGTGAAGAGTTACGAAACAGTCAGTAGGTAATGAAATCTCATGATGCATTCTGAATGGTTATCCATAGTTTTCAAAGAAATTTGCACATTTTATTTACTGCAAATAACATCGTGTTGCAAATCTAATGTTATGGTCACAGATTTTCTATATTTTACACTGCATCCGATATAAAAACTTATGAATGGAAACACTGAATTGTCATGGTTCTATTATAAAAACAAAATGGAGAAGAAAAAGTGTGTTCTTCAAAATGGCAAATCTTTAAAAAAGGGTGTGTTCTTCAAAATGGCAAATCTTTAAAAAATTGTGTTCTTCAAAATGGCAAATCTTTAAAAACAACATACCATATTGCTTTTCATGTATTTGAGAATAATTTTTGTATTAAACTTATTGTTCGTTTTCCTGGAATTAATAACTTTATGCTATGCGATTTCATCTTCAATTGTTATTCATGTACAATTTAAGCCACTAATGTTGAAACGATGCTATTCACCTGCACAACAATATACACTTGCTTTGAATTCCTAATCTGTGTCTCAAATCAACCATGTCAATTGAACAGACGAAACACAAAATAAGTCATACATCAACATCATATAGCAAGATCGTGGTGCCTAATTTATGCCGGCAACGCCATAGAAGAGAACAGCTGCTCGGCGACCGCATAAATTAGGGGTGTCAATCACGGCTGAGTGGCAGCTATTGTTATGCAAATGAGCCATAAGGGCGTGTGTTTTTTTTTCTCATTGAGATGAGGAATAGGAATATTGCTAATGAGCTGAATGGAAGATCATTAATTTGGATTGGATAGGACGACCTCTGCATCTAGCTTTTGAGGAAAGAATCTTGGCTCTGCTAATGAAGTTATTTATGATCAGAGTTACAAGGCATTGAGAATGCTATAGACTTTGCCACTTTTAATCTCTTGAAACATAATGAAAAATAATGTAATAGTATGTGTGACAAATATACTTTTTTTCTTCATTTATCTCAAAATAAATGCAGCTCAAATCTAACAGGATTCTGAAAAACACAGACAAAAAAAAAATCACTCAGGACCCTCAGAAATGTTAAGATGTTAACAAGGACCTAATGCACACTGAACCCCATTAAAAATGTTTTGTGTAGAGCCCTTGTCATGTTTTTATAATATTACATTTTATTAGTTATTTGAGGAAAGGTTTTTATCCTCTGTACTTATCTTTCAATCTTTCCTTTTCTTCACAGCACGGATGATGTTGACACTTGAATCTCAAGAAAATACTGTTTTTTGCTCAAGATAAATTCTGCAAAATGATATATATTGACTATTCTCCCTACTTTTTATCAAGATAGATGTTTTTTTTTTTCCATCGATATATTCTTTGGCCCAGTTTTCTCTTGTAAATATATTCCTCTTATTCTCTTTCTTACACACACATTTTCAATCTCTCTCCCCCCCCCCCCCCCTCTCTCTCTCTCTCTCTCTCTATCTCTCAAAAACATTTTCTAACTCTGTCTGTCTGTCTGTCTGTCTGTCTGTCCATCTCTCTCTCTCTCCATCTTCGGTACCTCTTATTGTATAGTTCAATGTCTCTTTTTAATTTTTTTTTTGTGTGTCACTTATCTATCCATTACCTTTCTTTTTATCTCAATTTCAATATGTTTCTCTGTATATCTTAAATATTTGTATTACTTTTTATTCCTTCTCCACATATCTCATTATTTCTGTCTCTCTAAATCTATTTCTTTCAATGTCTCTCTTTTTCTCATACTCTCTACCCCCCCCCCCCCCCCCTCCTCTCTCTCTCCCTCCCTCGCAATCTCTCGCTCTCCACTTCTCTCTCTTAGGATTAATGTCAATAGCACATGAATCCCCAGGGCCGGTAATTTCTTCCAGTCTTCGCTTAATTGTGTACTCGCTAATCAGCCCGTCTTGGATCTCTATTATCTAATTGTTTTTTCAGACATCATTCGAGTATGGTTGCCTTGTCAATTATCTCCATTTTCTATCAGTAGCCTTGAGCATATTTTTTCCCATTCCCATATTTATTGAAAAAAAATGGCAAAAGGAGGTTTAAATAATTTTGTAAAGGAAGTTAATTGCAAATACAACTTAAAAGGACTAAAATTGATTGATTTGCTAACAAATTGATAACAAAATTCACAATATAAGTTGTAAACAACAAAAATATGGAAAAGACAAATTTGGGCCAACTGGGTTCAGTGGAACCTTGTTATAAAGAACACTGTTAAAAGAAACTCTTGTTATAACAAGGTGATTTTGCCGGTCCCACTTTTTTGTGTTCTATTGTTTTTAGCCCTGATATAACAAGGTTTCGATATAAAGAGGTAACTTCCTTGGTCCCAAGGAGTTTGTTATAGCGATGTTACACTGCACAACCTTCAATAATATTTATTTCTCCCTTTTTTAAAAATCCTGCGGGATAAAACAGATCAATAAGCCAAACATAGTAATGCGGTTATTCCCACTACTTTGGTAATGGAATATCCTTTTCAGAGCCAGTTTCAAAAATGTATACATCCAAACGAGAAATAATAATGCCCTCTTTAATAATATATGTATTCCATTAACATGTCTTGTGCAAGCAAGCTAGCTAGCTAGCGTTTTTCTCATTAAAAAAGACAGATGAGGTTCTATTTATGAGAAAACGTGTGTTTTTTGTGTGTGTGCGTGTGTGCCTGGTTCCAGGGAAGCGGGCATTATTCACGCTTCACAGAGCCCATCTACTAAAGGATTATAGATACTCTCTTTCTCTCCCTCCCTCTCCCTCTCTCTCCATCCGTCCCACTTTCTCTCTCGCTCTCTCTCTCTCTCTTTCTCTTTTTTTCTCCCTCCCCTTATCTCTCTCGCTCTCTCTCTCTTTTTTTTTCTCCCTCCCTTTATCTCTCGCTCTCTCTCTCAATGGCACGGATGGTTTACCCCAATTTCTGAATGGAAATGTATCTTTTGGGATGACAAAATACATCATCATTATAATGCAGGCTGCAGTAAATTTGCTTTTGGCACAGAGCCAGAGTGCTTAATTTCAAATTCACTGAGAATTTGCTTATGGCATCTCATTCCCACCGTCTCCCTGTCTCTCTTCTTCTCTCTCCGCCTCCCATTTCACTTTACAATATCTCACTTAAAGGGGCTAATTAAATAATAAACTATGAATAGAATACAGGAATTATGTTCGGTTATTTCTTACAATTGTAAGTACATGTAGCATAAGGTAGAGCAAAGTATGCTTTATCACTATTAATTGTGAAACCTCAAAATGTAGGCTTTGTTTAGAAAATATTTAATAAAATATTGCAAATAAACTTTTATATTCAGAGAGCAAGGAATGGTACATACTGTCTAATCCTCACTTTCACTAATTAAATTAATCATACTGAACCAATAAGATTATATCACAAACTTAAAAGTTTGAAATAACTCCCTCGAACGAAGGACATTTGTCACCATTTTTTTGGCCTCTTTTTCATTCAATGATGTATTTGAACTAAGAATGTGTATTAATAATCCAGTATGTCTAGATCTTAGTAAGATAAACATGCCATACGTGCACCATGTATACAGCCATAATGATATATAACAGTATCCTCATTCTGCTATTGCCATGCTGAACTGTTTACGATAAACTGCATGCATTAACCCAATGAGTACTCAATTCTCTATTCCTATAGATTTAATACAGGGACAATCCGGCTCCCATAGGCGATGGGTTAACGTCTGATTTCAAAAATGCAGAGCTCGTTAACAAAGAGTGTTCACATCTTATGAAGATTAACATGAGACTACTTCTTACAAAGCTACACATCTGTAGCATAGATCTGTCTCTGGATTTTTTTGGGTTTTGTTTGCTTGTTTGTTTGTTTGTTGTTGTTGTTTTTTTTTTTTGGGGGGGGGGGGGTAGTAAACACACGTTAATCAGAGGTTTTTGCTCCAAAGTCTAACATAGTTCATTCCAATTTATTGGGAGGGGGCACCCCCCATAATATATCTAATACAACCCCCCCCCCCCTTGAATTTAAACCCTTGCTTATATCTTTTCTGAATGATTATATTATACTGCAGTGTCATCATTACATAGAACTAAACTCCCCCAAATGGGTAAAAGGGTTTATTACTATATATAATACCAGTTTATTCCAAACCCAAAATATTATGACCTTTTAATGCTTGTTCGATCATTCAAATTTTATTTAAACTAGGATTCCAATCATTACACATAGTGTTATTGGTTGCCCTTGGAAACCAGAATTTAAAGAGAAGAGAATAATCCTATATTTCAGAAATGGTATAGAGCCCTCTAGAGTTCTAACCAAGACATAAGTACATTCATCAATGGGAGTTTTATATTCTGATCATACATATATAAGAGATATTATGTGTAAGTATACTTCCTAATAACTCTATAACAAAATAGAAACAAAATTACTACAATTAATGACACAAATACATTTATTCAAACCATTCTAATTGGAAAGCGCTTGACCAGACTAAAATGATACTTTTAAATAGCCGTTTGTGTATCATTGCTAGATGCACCGTGTATGAAAGCTATACATGTATGCATATCCTTATACACAGGAGGGGGAGTGCGTCCGCTGGCTCTACGCATTCCATATCTGCTGTCAGGTGGCTGTTTTCTAATCAATAGTAATTATGCAGTACTATGGGACAGGTAATATTACTACTAACACATGCAAATGGAAGACTAATTCCTATTGCTATTACCTTTCTAGCTGTGGATACCAACATGATATCATCTTCTGCTACATGTAAGTCATTGAGGAATTGTTGAACATACATTGTGTATATTTTCTGCAGGGGATCTGTCCGGTTGGTGCTTCTTGTATCGTGCGATGGCTTTCGCATAAGTGAGCATAGCTGCATGCCTATCGTGTACCGACAAAGAGAGCTACTATTCCGTATGTGCCCTACCTGTACATTCCCTCTATGTAGGAAGTCTTTTGATGTGCTGGTGGCTTCAATATGCTCAACCATTTCAGGACATCAGTTTCTCTGGGAAAAGCCCAAGATTGGGTAATATCTGATAGCCTATTTGATCTTCTGTTTCAGTCTGGACATAACAGACCATTTTTATTTTATTGTTTAAATGTTTGCAACAAGGAAATGATTTCTCTTAATTCCTACACACATGACAGAGAGTCTACGCATTTTTTTTTCTTTCAAAAGTGTGGGTGAATTACAGGTTTGTATCGAGTGTATTGTGACAAATTTGGTTTGTCGGACGCATGTATTTGTGGTTAATAGGATGATCCAACCTTGGCTTTTTACGACAGTTACTCTGGGCTTTATTTGGTCAAAGATCTGTTGAGGGTTTCAATTGCCTTTGGGTTTAAGTTTAGGGTTAGAGTTTTGGTGTAATGATGGTTCTAGGATTGAAGTTAGCTATAGTTAAGCTGGAGTAGAAAATTGACTGTGCAGTAACCAATGTTAGCCTATTCAAGGTATAATATATACATGTTTGCAAAGAAAAAGCCTGGGTAATGAATAAAATCACACGTTGAGAGCCAGAAGGATGTTAGCTCTGTGTTATTAAAAGTAAACGTGTTAGTGCCCTTCTAGCTCCAAACAGACAATATCCAAAGCACTTCAGAATTGCATAGAGACATCAATTACAGTAGAGAAACTTTCCACTGTTTTCTCAATAGTTGAACTTAAAAAAATACAAAGCACTAGAAATCTTCCCACAAAATGCTTGAATTTATGGCTCTTTACCAGTTGAAAACAAAGTACTTAGCATTTGGGTCCCCTTTCATATAATAAACCATCCAAATCTAAACTGGATGCATACATGGATATTATATTCATTTTGAGGGCACTTGTGAAATGGCAAATTTTTTTACTACATCTATTTTTTCAGCAGGGATACCCTCATGTAATAAATCACACTTGGCAGGCAATCCCGAAAACAAAAGTGATCCCTTTCACTCAAGTGGTTTTCCTCTGATAATTTTTCACTGTACTTTTCAGAAAAAAAATATGAATACAGTTACTTTCTAGCAGAGGCAATAAAAGGGACAAGTGTGATTAATTGCTGGGAGTTTCCTTAATTGATATCAAAAGAATCCTTTAACAATAATCATCACTGGTTTCGCGAACCGACGAACGTGCATAAGCTTAAAGAGAAGGTTGAGTTTGGGGAAAGGTGAAAAGTAATTTACGAGCTTTCTAATTCCTTTGGAGTAAAATCATAGTAGAAATGTCCCCTGGAAAGGATTGCTTTTCAAAGACCTTTATATTCGAAGTATAACAAGAAATAGCTGAAGTGTTCGGGCCGAACATCCATGCCACATAATGTGTGCAGTCCCATATACCCATTTCTGTGTGCAGTGCATGTGTTTTTCAGCGAGATTGGGTCAATTTCCTATCATTTCGATGATTTCAAGACCTTACGGTATACACCGATTCCTATGTAGACACGATCAACCCTTCCCCATTGCTTTGCGCCAGTTTCTTTGTAAATGTAATTGCATGACCAGAACTCAACTTTATCTTTAAGTACAAGAGATACGTCAGTTTGCAAAACCAGCAATGAATGAGGCATGGCTAATTCTTACACGATCCAATTAAGAGAATTAAATCTTGGAATTAACTACCGAGACATATTAGCTGTTCTACTTTTTTTTAATTAACACCTTTCTATAAGATTATGCCATACAAAAATTCCTGTATAACACTGTCTAATTAGCTAACATCTTTAGGACACTGTATAGTTGAACTGCTTATTAGTAGCCTCTGAGTTTGAATTACTGCAGTTCTTTGATACCTTATTAATCTAATACAAATGTTTATTTACTTGCAAATAAAAAAGAAAAAGGTGCACTTATATCCTGTAGGTACAATGCATTTCCATCAAATGAAAATATTTTTATCATGTAGTTATAATGCAAAATCATATGTAAATAATGATGTTGTGGCATTGACATGCATGGGAGAGGAGGGGGGGGGGAGGGGGGAGGGTGATGAAGAGATCATCCCCCATATTGAATGTGTAGCTACATGTGTATGTCATTGATGACAAATATTGATTTCCCTTGAAATAATTACTTTCCTGGTTGTGAATAAATGATTTACAACAGTGTAAGTCTCTCCAAACAGACATAATTGACAAAATATTAGCCATTCAGGGTAATATAATATTTTGCTTGGTCTACTTTCGGTCAGGTGTCGATATATGCCTGGTGTGAATCGGGTTACATGCAGTTGAAGAGAAGGTTGAATTCTGGGAAAGGTGAAAACATAATTTGTGAGCTTTCTCATTCTTTTAATGTCAGTTTGGAAGAATATCATAGTAGAAAAAAGTCCCCTGAAAAGGATTGCTCTTCAAATGCTCTCATGTTCGATATGCGATGCTTAATAGCTGAACATTCACGCCTGAAGTGTGTGCAGTCCCTTATACCCATTTCTGTGTGAAGTGCATGTGCTTTTCACTCAGCGAGATTGGGTCAATTTCTTCTCATTTTGAAGATTCCAAAACCTCACAGTATGTATACACCAATTCTTATGGAGACATGATCAACCTTTCTCACTTGCATGGAGACAGTTTCTTTCACCATGTAATCGCATGACCAGAATCCAACTTTATCTCTAAAAGTAAGAAACATAAGTAACATAAAAGTATCAGGAAATCAGGTGTTTTACGACACATGCTTCAACACAATTGCTCCGAAGTCACTAACCCAATTCTTAACTTGAATCTTAAACCAAACGCTATATTCGCCATAAATTGTCGCGAATCGATTTGCAAGATATTTTTCAGGAATTTAAGAAAACAGTGAAGTATTTCATTGTGGGCATACATGTATGCTATGATTGTTATCCACACTTTCTTTCATAACACTACTGCTAGTGCGTTATGATTATTATAGAACGGGTTCAAGAATGTAGCCATCCTGATTGGTCAAATAACACCACGTGACCGTGCAAAAAAAGAGTACTAATGCACGGCAAAAAAAAACTTAAAAACTTAAAACGCAATGAAATCGCTTAGTTTAATTGTCATTTTAGCGCAGGGATTACATGCACACACTGAAATGCGCATGACTTTTGTTGGCTGCGCTTATGTGATGTCATCCAGGAAAGCAAATGGCAGCCTCCTTGACTGTGCAACTCTTGGCGTTTCTATGGGGTTCGTAACCATTTTTATAGACTCCATAATCATAATGCCGACCGTTTTATAAAACTATTAATACATGGTTGTGAGTTCGTGCGTTAGTGCGATCCGGCAATATGCAGGTTTTTATTGTGGTGTCCAACAGACTCGGCTTGCGCCTCGTGCGTACGGTACACCACGATAAAAACCTTTGTGTTGCCAGATCGCACCAACGCACTCCCAACCATGTATTAATAGTATAATAAACCATGTTAGAGGAAGTAGATAAGCTTTCCAGTTTGTTATTAACTGGGACGACGGTGACATGAAAGCGGGAAAGAATGAACTTGATGGATGGGTTAGAGAAGTGTCTGTAATGAAGCAAGAATTAAAGGAGTTAATATATCCCCCAGGCTCTAGTGCCCTATCCATAAAATATTCGTAGCAGATAAAAACTAAAAGGGCTATGATGAATCTGTTGTTACAATGGAGTGTATATCTTTATGATAGGAACATATCAACTGAGCTCCAGAAGGGTGTAAAATCCAAGTAAAGGGATACATGGGTTAACGGCCTTCTGGCGCTGACTGTCTGACCCACACTATCCTTCTACATGTAGCTTTCTTTCTCAGTACTTTAACTCCCACTATATGCAATTTGGGGTCAGTGTAATGCAACTGAACATATTACTTACCTATTCATTAATCACCAATCCTCCCCCCCCCCAAAAAAAAAAGCCCCCATGGAGATCACTACCCAATCACCACTGCCTGATGAAGATCCACAGTACTGCTCGAGGATGTACACACTATTACAGTACATGAATGTACATGTATAAGGAATCAAAGATTTGTAGATTGATAAACAGAAGGGGTCATACTATACATGGCATAATGACATAATGACACACATAATAACACATAACCGTCCATAAGCTCTTGGACACCTAATGTTGGCATAGACATATCTACTGTTGATGTAGAACTAGTACTGTGTAACACTGTTCTGTACAAGCTCAGGACGGTATCTGGCTATACAGTGCTAAGAAGAAAAAAATGTATAAAGTGACTCAGGTACCTTAATCTGATGGCACAACTTTCACACTTTTTTCAAGTTTCTATTGAGGCATACAGTACATACTTTTATCCATTAAAATGTTTTATTCCAATGTAATGTATATACATGAATGCTAATCGCTTTTGCCTATAACAATTTTTAAAAGCCATGTAGTAGAGATGTAAAGACAAATGCACTGTATATTCTTGCAAATATCTGGGTTTAAAAAAAATATATAATCACAAACATTTTGAAGTTATAGACAAAATGTCAACAATTCTACTGGTTTGTTAGCTCATAGGCCATGAAATGATTTGATGTGAGACGTTATTCGCCAATACACAGACCAATGTATTTTGTTACTCAACTTTGTGAGCAATTTTCAAGATTGATTCATTAACCCATACAAGACAATTGAGCACATTTTGTGGTTTGGCTCAATAACTTTTGATTCAGAGCTCTAAAAAATATACCAGATGCATGAGTAGAAAGAGCATAAGTTTCTGCACACACTATGTCAATTTTTTGTTACATGACCATATTGCATTTGATGCCAGGAATTTTAAAAACAAGAATAAGCTTTAAAATCCTTAAATTGGCAACATAGTGAGAGGTTCGAAATCATTGTTTTTCATCAACACTGGCAATTTTTCAAATTTTCGACAAAATTTTTTAACCATGTATATTGTTTTCAAAAAACATTACACCTTATTAGAACTATGTAGCACTTAAAGAAAAATAAAATTGTTGCCAATTTGGAGAACAAAATGTAACCAAGTTAGCCCTTAAATAATTCCTGTCCTGAAAGGGTTCAGATACCAACAGGTACATATATGGATAAATGTAATTTCTCAGGACAGTCTGAACTGATTAAAACACATTTCCAAAATGTATCACTAAAATAGCTTATTTTGTTTCTTTATTAATGCTTTCGTCCACATGTTTTTTTTTGTTTTTTTTTATATATTACCCTGTTCAATTTATACTACTAACAATTCATTATGTACAGCAGTTGTTTACACACTGGAGAACATGATAATCATTTTGTAAATCCATGCAGTGTATTCATATCTTGTATAATATTTTTTCCAACAAATTTCCTATGTTAATATCAATTTCTAGAATCCATAATTTCACTGAATTCACCATGGTTGTCAGAATAGTTTTTCTAGGACACACTATACCATAGTTTGGTGGGAAAACAGGAGCTTCAAGCATTTAACCGTTCCCAAGCCATCTGCAGCTGTATCCTCATCCCCCCCATTGAATGATGGGATTCGTTTACGAGCCAACACGAGCGTGAAACCCCGCCCGGCGATGGATGCCAAGCGGGGCTCTCCGCTCCCATTGTGCGGCATCGTGTAACACAAGACCTGGACATGTGTCTGTGTGTACACAGAGAGCCGAGTCTCGACTTTCAGACTGCATTGTGATTCAGAATAATAAGACTGGATTTTTATGATGATTAGCAGATGAACAAATGTATGCGACAGTTGATGGGATGCTTAGAGGTAGGGGAAGTGGGGAAGTATATGAAGTAGTAGGAAATGTGTTAGAAAATACACAATACTGATAGGGCAAATATAATACTGTTTTTGTGATTCAAATCAGATATTTTAAATGACAATTTGGAGAAGAACAAATGTGTGCAGACCATTACCAGGATGGTAAGAGGTTGAGGGAATAGAAGCAAAATATGAAGTTGTAGGAAAAGCAATAGGAAATGCATGATATTGATAGAACAATTAGAATGCAGTTTTTTGATTGGAATAAGAATAATTCTTTTTGTATTACTATGTGAAAAGTAACAAACCTATGAAGACCATCCATATGATGCTAAGAGGCTAGGAAAAGGGGTAGTTGTAGTAGCAGAAGTAGTAGCAGAAGTAGCATTTGTAGTAGCAGAAGTGATAGAAATGCATAATACTGGTAGGACAATTAGAATGCAGTTTTGTGATTTAAACAAGGATTGCTTTTTTATCAATATGCACAAAAGAACAAATGTATGAAGACTATTAACAGGATGCTAAAAGGTTAAGGAGAAGGGTAGTAGAATATGATGTATTTTAGAAGCATGAAAGGATATGCTAGATACTGGTAGGACAAGTAGAATATAGTTTTTTTATTTGAATAAAACTTCTTTTATCATCATGTACAAAAGCACAAATGTATGAAGACTAATTAAGGGGATACTTCAAGAGATAGGAGGAGTGGTAATACATGTTGTTGGTAATACATGTTGTAGGTACACATGTATTAGTAAAATAATGCAGTTTTGTGACTGAAATGAATATTGATTTTTTTTTTATCATGAAAAAATGAACAATGTAGCACGGGAAGTGATAGATGAACTAGTACCAGCAGCAATATGAGATGCCTAATAAAAAAGTGAAATGCAGTTGTATTATTCCAATAATTGTATTTTGCGTTTTTGTTTCTTATCATGTACAAATAAACAAAATTAATGGGTTAACAGTATTTCTGTATTTATAATGAAATATAATGGTAGTATATCGATTGTTGTTATAGTAGGAAAAACAGTCACTGATTTCATGGTATAAATATGAACCCCTTTTGAAAACACTGATAAGGAAATAAGAAGAAGAGTTGATGGTACTGATAGTAGTTTAATTAGTACATACCTGTAAAGCGCAAGCAGTAATACCAATGGATTGCTGCAGTAGCAGTACGCCTCGTCATAGTTAGGAGGAGAAGGAGAAGGAGCAGGAGGAGCAGGAGTTGGTGAAGTAGGAGGAGGAGGAGAAGGAGGAGGAGGAGGTGAAGCAGGAGGAGGAGGAGAAGGAGGAGGAGCAGGAGGAAGGGAAGGGGAGCAGGAGGAGGAGGAAGGGAAGGGGAGGAGGAGGAAGGGAAGGGGAGGAGGAGGAAGGGAAGGGGAGCAGGAGGAGGAGAAGGAGGAGAAGGAGGACAAGAAGAAGAAGAAGGAGGAGGAGAAGAAGGAGAAGAAGAAGGAGAAAGAGGAGAAGGAGAAGAAAAAGAAGGAGAAGAAGAAAAAGAAGAAGAAGAAAAAGAAGAGGAAGAAGAAAAAGAAGAGGAAGAAGAATAAGAAAAAGAAGAAAAAGAAGAAAAAAAGAAGAAAAAGAAGAAAAAAAAGAAGAAAAAAAGAAGAAAAAAAGAAGAAAAAGAAGTAGAAAAAGAAAAAGAAGAAGAAGAAAAAGAAAAAAAAAGAAGAAGAAAAAAAAAAAAAAATACCCCTGCAGCAGGCCAACAATTAATGAACTAATAAATTAGTTATAAAATAAAATATAACATGTTACTTCTTTTAAATGGGCTTTTTATTAAAAAAAAAATATATAAAAAGCAAGCAAATGAATAGGACAAGAAAATAAACAAAGTCTGCAAGCATAGACTACTATAGTGTGGTCCGCTAGAATATTAATCACATCATCATCAGCAGACAATTTCAGCGCAAACATGTACCGTTCTGGCCCGCTCAAAATTAATCAATACTTAAACGCGAGCAAAGCTGGAAAGCTTGTCAGGTCTCAAATTGGATCGGAGGGCTTCCCCAATTCACCTTTTCCGCTTAATTGCATGATTTTCAAGCAGGCTAAGAGACTTTCGGGAGATTTTTGCAGAAGGACGGATCCCGTTTTGAATCTCGATATTGATTCTTGGGGCTTTTTGTCATTACGGCATCGATCGCTACCCTCAACATCAAACAAGATTTCTCAAAGCTCTTTATGAAATATACAATTAATTTCATCAGGATAACGTGTTAGGCTTAATTACATTTAGCACGACTATTTGCAGGTGTAATACGTATTTCAAACATAACGATACTAGTCATTATATGCTGATGGCCATGGTGTTTACATAGTATTGGAGTGGAGGATTATATCGTCAAATAAACTCAATCAATACAAGTTATTAGCAACATGATCTTTTTGCATTACTACACGGTATACATTACTTCTTTTGATAAGAATCAGTAGGGCGTTACAGTGTACATCATTTATTTTAAAACAAGAGTATACTGGCTGTTAGCAGACGAGAAAATATATGAGTGAAAGAAAAATACATCTTGTGTCCCAGAAGACAGATCTTTTTATTTTATCCAAATTTAATTTCATCCAAAAATGGAAAAAAAATATCTTGATGTGATCATCAACTAATAGTAGTGATACAAGACAGAAGCATTTCTCAATTGTCATGTCAAAGGACTGATGCCATAGGACTGATGCCATATGGGACATACGGTACTGCACTAAATCGCCCATCAATGTCTATGTGAGAGTGCATGATTTATAAAATAACACATAATTCTTGTACAGTTGTTGCTCGGTTTCACAAGCTGTTGATGTGCACATTGGGTCAAAAACCGGGATAAATTGTGTTTGATTGAAATCAAAAGGGCACATCAAATCCATGCATGCCTTCTCCCATTCCCCACAATGTGGGGTAAACAACAAAGATATAAATAATGATTCTCACTGATTTATATATGTAAATAATATACCGGCACATGTATGCTATCTATAGCAAGAAATGGGGAATAAGGATTCTACAAATTCTCCTCCAAATGGCAAACTTTTGAGCTTCTATTAAAGGAATTTTTCACTATCCTGCAATATTAATGACTATATGTACATGTACGGTATTACATTCATATAGCATGGCTATTTCACAATAATTGTACAAATATACACTTATTCTGCAATGTGATACATTGTTATTTTAAATCTATTTTTTTTTATAATATTCCAACCAGCATTATCACCAGAAATACAATACCAGCATCTGTAATGCTCTGCTTTTCCTATCACAATCAATCAGTCAAGCTGTTAGGATGGCCTTTCTTTTTGGAATACGAGTACTACATTTCAGCAAATATCAGCATCTGAGCATTTTTATACCCTCATTTTTTTATTTTTTAAAATTTCCTGTTGACTTCCAAGCAAATATTAAGCAAGTTTTATGCCGTGAAAAGCCCATGGGTAATTCCATATTTGGTTTAGCTTTAGGGGGTATAGAAGAAAGAAATTGATTTTGCTGGTAGCATCTATTGCACAATATTAAAAAAATGTACATTTAATAAAGATACAAAAAAAAACACCCCAGGGCATCTACATGTTTTACATTAATGTACTTTGTTTACCTTAAATTTTTTGGCAATGAACCAAGTGTAGAATGGTTGTACTGAACACATTCAAAATTATAACAGCAGCTTATAGAGTATAAGACTTTTATCATGTGACTGATACATACACGTATGTATAAAGATTTACATGTATCAAAGGGGGGGTGCATCAGTATTACTCTTTAAATGAAATGCGAGTTTTACAAAACCACTGATTACGGGAGGGGTGTGCAGGAGTGCATTAGATCATCTTTTTTTGTCTGTTTCTTTTTCTCATTTTTTTGCTATTTGGTGACGGGGAGCCCGCCTTGCTAGACAACTGCCTAACATGTAACTAGATTTTGCATTTTGATGACCAAGGGCGTGTGCCTGCCATCTTTTCCATCAAGTCCATCCCTCCACAAATAAAAGAATCTTGTTTTGAACTCTTACACACATATTTAATGTTTCACTACCAGACACCATCAGTCAAGTACCGGCACACAAAATTCTAGAAGATTATAACCGCGAAAAAGACAGCAAAGTCTAGCTGAGTCAACTCCAGTTTACACAAGGCCTGCCAGAAGATCGCGAAGGAATAGGGAAGGGTCTCAAGCCCCGACGACAATCAATCTCGGCTCGCTACCACCATTATATGGACCTCTGACGGCCAGTTATTGATAATTCCCAATCAAGTAATGGCATCCGCACGGTATTCCCAGTCACACTTTTCGGTTAATATTTAAACCCCTCTCGCGTTCCGACCGTGTCGTACAGAATGTGACAATGTACCACAATTTGTGTTGCTACGTGTGTTCACTTGGAGACGAGAGCCGCTTTTTCCCCGCGGCTGTGTAAACAAGCGCTGTTTGATCTGAACAAATCACCCTCGTTCGTGGGAAATTGGGACATTATTGATTTATTAGCATCTCGATTATGAATTTCTCAATTTGAAGTTCTCCTGGAATTCATTTTATAGATTGAATTCATTCAAAATTGCAGTTGTGATAGTATTATTCTTATTCTTTCACCAATATCTTATGACTAGTTGATTTTGAATTATTTCAAATGCATCTTACTCTCATTAACAATTGAGTTGACGATGGAACTAATTAGCTACCTGGGCCCATATTCATAAAACCTTACTAGATCTAGTTGGCTACTAGCCATGTACATGTAGTGTAGCCTATGCAATTAGTTAACTAGCTTAGTAAGGTTAATTCCAGCATCAAAATCTTTCTCTGTGTCTGATTATGGTAAAGTTTGCATGCATTTTAGATAAATTATTATGCTTATATTGCTTTTAATGCTGAGTAATTTCTTTCTTTTTGAGAATGAAATGTTATTTGTAACTGTGTACCTATATCAAATATCTGCATATTTGAAAAGTTGTTTTCCCCGTGTGCCAGTAAAATATAATCCATGCCCTTTTATGTAATCGGATTAGATGTCAAAATATATACACGAGTTGCAATGTCACAGTAACAGAAGCCTAAACAACATTAACACTTCATAAAATATACTAATGTATTAGTATTTTGCTGGTTTTTAGATGAAAAATATTGAGAAATAAAAAACTATGTTGCAGCTATACTTCTTCATCTGTCACAGAAAGGAGATTTAAGCATACTGAATTAAAAGATAAAGTACCCTGCTACTTGAAAATCGGGTAATACATCCCTGGGGAATTAATTATAGTTGGACACATTTATAGCAAGGAGTATTCAGGAAGGTTCAAAAGCAGCATTTTTTCTACTTGGAATAGATGAATTCATCAAATAATGCCCTGCTGCATACATAATAATACCCTTTTTCAATGAATAAATTGATATCTTCGCACTGGCCTGGTAGTATTATGCATGACAACTGTGATTACGGAAATGCAGTAAAATGCTTTCTGACAAATCCGCCTTGCCTATCCCGAGAGTGATTTATTCATCACTTTTGTCACAATTCCATCCTACTCCTAGATACTTTTCTCCTCAATACCTATCAATGAAATACACAAAGTAGTGATAAATGATACTATGTGCCTACCAACGCTTCCATTTAGGGTCTTCCCTGGATCTTTTCATCCTCTTTTTTTTTCTTGCTATTCCTACTGCCTAAATTAAGACTAATTTGATTTCATACTTGACTAGAAGATGGCTCTCAATTATACACCAACAGTCGCTTTGGAAGGTATGCAGGGATATCAAAAGCTCTTGGGTTTAACCCCTTGGGCACTGAAATAAGCATGCTTACATGCAGTACCAGGAGAGAGGGGGTTAAGCGGGCATCCCGCATCACTACACTGTATACCGGCATCAGTTGCTCCCTATAATTGGACTACAAGCAATTACTCAAGATGAATTTTGAATCTCTCGGGGAATATAATTCCCCCTCTTATATTTTCATTTATCACAGGATCGCTCCCCACACTACTCTCTTGCCCACCGTTTGCCTGCATCTCTCCATCTCTCCTTTTCTTCGGGAGTCACAAGCTCGCAAAATTCTGATTTACACTCGCAACTGAAGCGTGGTATGGAAGCTTATTAGCTGTGCACAATTTTTAAGTCCAGGGAGCGTTTTTGTTGCTTGCCTCATAGTTATGCAAGCTTAATTTATCAGCGCTGAAATTCAGAGAGTGAAAGAAAAACAAAATAAGCCCCCAATGCCACTCATAAATCTCATTTTTGTGAATGGATAAAATCCAATTTAGATGTTTTCACAGTAAGATTGAGGGAGGTGGAAAACTAGTAAGGAGGAAAAAGTGAACTGGGCAAATAAGGAAAAAGAGGGAGAAAGAAAGTCAGAGAGACAGAGAGACTGAGAGACAGAGAGTCAGAGAGACAGAGAGACAGAGAAACAGAGAGACAGAAAGACTGACAAAGGTGGAAAACAAGAGAGACAGAAAAGGGAAAGGGGCAAAGATATGGAAAGGAAAAGGAGAAAGGGAGAATGTGTAAGAGATATAGAAAGAAGAGAGAGAGAGGGAATCAGATAGAGTAATAAAAAATTAAGAGATTGTGATAGGGGAAATAGAGAGTGAGAGAAAAGACAAAGACAGAGAGAGAGAGAGGGGGAGAGAGGGGGGGGGGGAGGAGAGAGGGGAGGGAGAGAGAGGGAAAGAGAGTGAAAAGAAAAAAACAGAGAAACAGAGAAAGTGAGAGGAGAAAGAGAGAGAGAGCTAAGTGTGAGAGCAGTAATCATAAAAGGAATAATAATGTATAACAACAAAAACAGTGAGGGAGATAGATATGGAGAAAGAGTGAAAGAGAGAAAGAAGGAACGTGAAAGAGAGAAATCAGGAGAGAGAGAGAGAGAGAGAGAGAGCAAGCTAGATTGGAAAGCAGGCAGTATATCATCATAAAAGCATATTAAAACCATGAAGTGTACTCTGAAGTAATTACTAGCCCGAGGCAACAGATTTTACCCCGAATTTAAGAGATTGTTACCATGGCAATGATATGTTAGTGAAATAGGCCTCCGATTGATCTTGATAAAGCGATGATTTTGTGAATCGGGTACTTATAATAAATGGAATTTTCGTTGCTATCTCCCAAGAATTGCACGTTTACATCAGAATGACTAATACAATGTACTTTAGGGGGGCAAGGTAGATGAGTTTCCTTCTTTTCTCGATAGAAATCTTATGAATTTTTAAAGGATACAAAGAGGGGGTTGCACAGGCTTTCTAAAACCAAGGAAAAAAGAAAATAAGGTAATTTGCAAGAGGCTTTCCAAATTAAATTCTTTAAAAATGTTTGTCCATCCATGAGATATGCATAATAACTATACATTTTTTTTTACCAAATTGTTACTCTATGTGCACATAGAGTAACAATTTGGTTTAAAAAAATGTATATCTTATATCTTCTACATTTAATGTTATATTACTTTGTAAATGCATGTGTGTAATTCAGCTTACGCTGTGAATCATGTTGTCTCTAATAAACCACTTTTGAGATATACATGTATTTAATTGAATTTGTGTCATTATTAGAAGTCAAATTTTTTATTCTATACCTTTTCTTCTTCTTTTCCACATCCCAATATTTTGAATTCCTTGAAATTCTGTTTTGATTTTCATTTTGAAAGTAAAATGATCACATATGGCACTAAAATAAATTACATGTAGTTCTTATTATTAAAAAAGAAATCCATACATTTGTGTTATCTTAAAGTGTAGAATATGATGCTATTGCTAAACAGACAGACAACAGTGTATTAAAACTCGGTATCATTATTCTCTAAAAATCTTTTCTCACAGAGTTTTACATGGGCATCCCCTTCCCATGAAATTTTGATCTGATTTGGCTGACATACATGTGTATATATATTTTTATCCAGTGTCTCTAGAATTAGGCAACCCTCTCAATCTATAAATACAAAAAAATCAAAATGAGAATATCTTCTGCTGACATGGCAACTCGTAAATGGCCAATATCCTATTATTTCTTAAGTACAATAGTGCACCACTTGAGCCTATGAAACATACGGAAGTCATCACGCCAGATTTATATAGAACTCTTGAAATCTACACAAATGGAATGAACACACAGCCATAAGCTCAAAACCAATTGATGCAATCACACACACACACACACACACACAATCTAATCACTGTCTGAAATTCAAAACAAAACAAGTGTGCACGATTTATGATTCCAGTTAAAGAAAGAAAAGAAGCGTGAAACGTCTGCCCAAGTGACTGGAATTTCATGAGCAGATGGCAAGCGTGCACACAGAGAGACAGAGAGAGACAGAGAGGGAGAGAGAGGGACAGAGATTGAGATGGGGGGGGGGGGGGGGGGGGATACAGAATGAAAATGGTAGGCATGATTAAAAATAAAAGACAAAAAGATACACAGAGAAAGGCAGAGATGGTACATGTACATGAAAAGTGAAGTCATGCAAAAAAAAATCAGAAAAACAGATTGAGAGGAAAGAGAGAGAAAGAGAGGGAGAGAGAGAAAGAGAGGGAGAGAGAGAAATATTGTGAATGTGCAGATAGAGGGATATAAAGAGACAGAGAAAGTATGAGAATATATACGACATACAGTATGCAAAAAAGATAAAGCAAGAGAGGTGAAGAAAGGAAAGCGAGAGATAGACATAGAGAGACAGAGAAAAACAACACAAAAACAGCAAACCCAAAACGACAGAGAAAATGAGAGAGAGAGAGAGCGAGGAAAGTAGACACAATGAATGAAATACAGGAACAGATTGAAAAAAATGAGAGAAAAAAATGAGAGAAGGAAATGAAAAGTGGCAGGAGAGGTGAGCGAGAGAGTGAGAGAGAGAGAGAGAGAGAGAGAGAGAGAGAGAGGCAGAGGGAGAGAGAAAGGGGGAAACTGTAGATACAATGAAGGAAAAAACAGAAATAGATTGAAGAATATGAGATGGAGATAGGGAATGACAGAATAGAGATATATAGATAGACAGATAGAGAGGGGTGGGAGTGGGAGAGAGAGAGAGAGAGAGAGAGAGAGAGAGAGAGAGAGAGAAGGGGGAGGGCTGAGGCCGCTGGGGCAATGCAGACAGGTGGGGTTGCCGAACTTTGCAGAACAGCAGTAGCAGCAAACACATAGCCACTGGTAATGTGAATGGCGGTCTAGCCTGAATATGATGATAGTCAAGGATGTAATTTGGGTTGGGTATCAATTACATACACTGGAAAATCGTGTGGTATATAGTCAGGCTGGTATTAAGGGAAGGGGAGGGGGGGGGGGGGGGGGGTAGTGGTTGAAATGGATGAGGTGAGGGGGCAATGCAGTTCAGGGAGGTAGGCATACATTATCATTGAGATCTAGGTATGATGTATTGTGTTGTCTATGCTTTGATTGTGTCACACTAAAAAAAAAAGCAAAGAAAGGAATCAATAAAACTATCGCGAATTTCGCGAGGGGTCGAGATTTGCGATAGTTTCATGCTGCGAAATACTATAATCACAATAAAAACAACATAAAATTATCGCAATTCACGAAAGTTTCTTGCTGCAAAATTGGCTGTCATTTAACAATCTGTGAAAGTTTCTGGTGTTACTGTAATCAGATGGTTTCAAAGAAATAGTTTAGAACATTTGAAACAAAAAGGTTCATGACATAAAAGGGAAAAAAGAGGGAGATAGAATGCAAAACGGAGAGAGAGGTCCTGAAGGAAAAGAGACAGCAAACATGTAAACAGAGACAGGGAGAGGGAGGGATGGTGAGAGAGAGAGAGATAGAGGGAGAGAGAGAGAAGAAAACAATGAGGGAGCTAGAGAGAGAGAAGAAAAAAAATGAGGAAGCTAGAGAGAGAGAGAGAGAGAGAGAGAGAGAGAGAAGAAAACAATGAGGGAGCTAGAGAGAGAGAAGGAAAAAAATGAGGAAGCTAGAGAGAGAGAGAGAGAGGAGAGAAAGAAGAGAGAGAAAAAAGAGAATGGGGGGGGAGGAAGAGGGGATTTCCCTCATTTGACAATGGTATAATAATATCGCTGGGATATCGTCTGTTTGGAGCCAGAAGGACGTTAACCCTGTGTTAAAGCATACTGTATGAGTTAACGTCCTTCTGGCTCCAACAGACAATATTAATTACTGAGCAGTCTAGTGAATTCTACACTGAAGAGCTCAAACAGATCCCTGCTTCAGATAAGGCATGATAAAAATCAAATCCATAATGCGTGTTAACAGGTGCACGCTCCTGGAACTACCTACTCAATATCTGGTGGATAATTATATTGATTGATAATGCTATGCATACATTATCAACTACACCAATTAAACAGATGCTGAATATGGTCCATCATTTCATCTTGATTGATTAATTATTTATCAAAGGCAGATCATGGAGAGGAGGGGATATACAAAGTCCATCCCCTTTTTGATTTATTTCTTAATATATGTGCATAAATATTGTATACATTACAGAAGCGGTCTATTGACCCCCCCAATACAAAACCTGGAGCTACAATGTACATGCACCCCTACAGTTTATTTCTAGTTATTAAGTCAGACCTGAGTTGACGTTATACAAAATCAACAGGAACTTGAATACACCAAAGGATGATCAATTTGTATGTGGAGCTCTGTTTTTTGCTGAAGTTTTGATGAATGAGCTGTTTGAATTTTGAATCACACTTTGTTGAATAATCTCACACCTTCTAACACTCAACTAATTCCAGTTGTCAATCCTATAAGAAAATCCTTTAGGCGTGAAATTTGCGCGAAAATAAACACAAGCAAATATTTTGTTGATGAAATATTTTGCCCATGAGGCTAGCGTGTCGGCAAAATTAAAAACACATGAAGTTCACCTTACCTGGGCGAGCGCGAAAAATTAATCGCGTGAAAATTTCCACTTTTACAATAGCCTAATTCCGTTTGTCCAGACATACAGACTATCTATGGCCGGTTTTACAGTTGGCTGCTCCTTTCTCTGAATCAAAGTCCAAAGCGACTTCAATTTATCGCGCACAGCTAATAAAAGTTCGCACATTGACCCAAATTTGAGTAAACAAGATCGCGCGTTCTTTATTCCAGTATTTGAATCTCATTGGTCGGTTACGTATGTAGGGATTCGAGTTAACGATCACGCGCGGGAATTCGGCAATAACATTCCTTCGGTAGCGCACGATTGGACCTGATTGTATCCAAATTTCCCCGAGTCAGGCCAACTGGTCAGGCCCATGGATTACGACTTGCCACTCCCTTTAAAGTGTGCAATTTCAGGCAGGGTGGCTTTTTTACCATAAACTACACTTACATGTACAGCACCATTTCAGGACCAAATGAATAATTTTTCAGACATGTAAAAAAAAAAAAAATCTTCAAATCGTGGACTTATTATTATAAGGCTTATAGCACATGTCTCCCAGCCTACATTAAAAGTACATGCCATCTTAAAGAGCAATTGTGTAAGCAAAGCAAAGCAAAAAAAAAAAAAAAACAAAAAGGATGTGTGTGCGCTCATCTATCCTCTCACGAATGACAGGGGAAAAAAATGTACCCTTCACACATACTTCCTGAGTATTGTTACTCTGGACATATGGTACTTTAATTGGAAACCCTATTTCCATCCTTTTTTTCATTCACAGCAAACCATTAAATGGATCTTTTTCCCCCTTCTCTCCTGTATCTACAGACAATAAGCGCTCAAACAACCTTACACTGTTTAATTGATTTCGTAATGGACCATTGGTCGCTGAAATGGGAGACACCTTGCCGGGGCGGAACCGTGAAATACAGACTTTACAACAGACAAAAAAGTACATCTTTGGTGCAAAAAGCACATAAATTATATTTCTACACGTTCTCTGTATTGTAAGTACATATAATTAGTTCCCTGCTCAGAACAAACATGCAATTGCAATTAACATATACTTTACTGTTAACACACACATTTATGTCTTAAAAGTCTCTATAAATGCTTTGTAATCAATTTCACATGCAAGATATTGTATTACTTGTATTCATGCTATACATTTTGGTCTCTTTTCACCACTTTCCTTATTTGGATTATGATATTATAATTATGTTGTAATACACAACCTATTAATATCATAAAAATTTCTACAAATTAAGTATGCAAATTATAAGACTAGACGTGAAAATTTTGCTACTACCGCTTCACAACTTCTCATACATGTATTGATTTATCCTGATAATAAGTCCTAATTTATAATTAATTATAGATCATGGTACATCGTTTTTTGCGAGCCAAAAGGGCGTTTACTCTGTATATGCACCTCAAGGAATATTTTTTAAAAATATTTTGTAGAGGAAAGCAGGGTTTGGAGGGGGTGTAGATGTAGATTCACAAACTTGGGCTGTACTCGAGCTGGTCTTCCAGGGGTAAAAGGTCACCCTGCAACTAAATATGTTAGGAACTTAAGAAAGACAAAGTTGGCACAAGAGATTCAAAATGCAGTTGGCTTTCTGTCTCAATTTCCCGGAATCATTTTCTAGAAGACACAAATCATCAATATCATCAGAAATCATCCTGACTACCATTTTAAAGAAGGAAAAGTACATCAAGATATTTGGAAAATGCTGACCCTCTTTGGGTTAAAACTAAGAACCATCTTGCTGAAAAGAAAATACATGTAGAACCTCTCAACCCAGAGACACTCTTTCCAAGGCGGCCCAACTGCAGCAACAAACCAAGCTCTGAGCGACCAAGCAATGTAAAGGAGGGGGGGGGGGGAGATCATACATCCAGGGCGGGGTGAGTCGGAGCCCCTCTCTCGCTCACCACCAAGAACAGTACCTTATTATTTACCCTGGGGACTTCAGGCCACGTGCCGGGTGCATTAGCTAAACGAGTTTCGTCAAATCCGGGCAGGCGCAGGGGGCTATCGAGTGTCGCGCCGTCCGTCCGGGTCCATAAACGCTGCAGATTAACAAAATATTGGCTTGATTTGATGGTGTGGAAATACAGGTTGTCAAATTTTGCAGTGAAAGAAATATTTTCTTCCAAAATCGCTGTCTTTTCTTGCATTACTATATAGCCTTTCCTCATTCTGATTTTTCTCGTTTGGCATGTTTGGGACTTTCATTTTTTTCATACTTTGTACAAGCTGCACTCCCTTCTTAACTTTTGGAGGGATGTTCATTTTACCACCTCCCTCTCTCTTTATACATTTCTGTCTTTCTGTCTGTCCGTCTCTCTATTTCTCTCTCTCTTTCCCTGTCTTTCCTTTTCTCTCCCCTCTTTCTCTCTCCACTTTCTCTCTCTCTCTCTCTCTCTCTCTCTATCACTCACTGTCTCATATACATGTACTCTTAATCTGTCTCTGTCTGTCTGTCACTGAAAGAATTGAATTCATCATTTTGCTCTCCGTGCAAATTTTGCATCATGTTTTAAAGATGACAAGTTACTCTAGTTGTCTAGATATAAGATGGGGTATTGTGACTGCAAGCAATGTTCTGATTACTTGCAACACTACACCGAGCCTTGCCTTTCCTATACCACACAATGCACAAGACAACACAGAGCTGTATGGGGAAGGGGGGGGGGGGTGCAATAGAAATATACTGCATGCACAACCCCTTGGAAATAATACAGGGTCAGAACCATTCCAAACACAACACAAAACATGCATAGGTACCGGTACTGATACTAAACATTATATATAACATCAAAATCTTTTGTATGCGAGAAACTTTTGCGAGTTTCGTGAGTGGTTCCGTCTGAATGAAAGTTTTAAGCCATTAAATAACTGCCTCACAACACTAGATTTTTTTGCAAATTCGTGAAATTTCTTGTTGTGAAAACAGCCATGGTTATGAATATGTCACAGCCTAATGAAAGAGTTTGCTTCTATTTGCCATTTAAATTTGCAAACAGAGCCCCATAACTGGAAAAATGCCCCTCTAGGACAAATGTAGCTCATCTGTTGTCTCATATAAAACCACTAAACAATGCTCCCAAAGTCCAGTCTGATAACATAAGTATGTAAGAAACAAGTACCCATAGAAAATAAAGTTCTTTGTATTCCTTTGTCTAACTATCCATCAAAAAATGTACTTAGGAAATCATTATGATAATGTGGAAGAACAAATGTAAACAGCTGATAGAGGAGGGACAAAACGGGAAAAACTAAATCTGATAAATGCAAACGTTCTCTCATCTTCGACATGCATAATATTACTGCACCAAGAAACAACATTATATTTAAAGAGGTCCCTTAGAAGTGCATATCTGATTGTCATAATTGGAGAAAATGAGAGAGTGGGAAAGAGAGAGATGGAGGGAAAAAATGGAGGGAAAAAAGAAAGAGAAAGAAATAACAAAAATAGGCAATTCTCAAGCACAGCCAGTGGTCTGTACATAAGCCAATGGAAAACACCTCGTAAAATACACTGAAAGAGAAAGAGACAAGCCTTGGTACCGCTTTGTTATGGTAATGAGGCCATGCGCCTGGCGTGTGCCGCTTTCAGCATGAGTGGACACGAATACCGTCGCCTGAAAGAACCACCGGGACTAAAGAATAAAAGCCTCTCAAAGAAATAATGCTTTGGAGGAGAAAGAGAGGATTTAAAAGTGGGGGGGGGGGGGGAAGAGAGGAGAAAATGGGCCTGTTATTCAGACCCCTCTGCCATCTGTTAGGGTGTAATTACACAGACATTCTGTGGCAAATAGACTTATGTGTGTATTCTTGAATGCATTGTAAGTCTTTTGTGTGTAGAGTGTGTGTTGGCAGATGTACTGTGTGTGTACAAAACAGACAAGAGAAAAAAAAATGTATCATCCCCTTCCCCCTCTCTCTCTCTCTCTTTATCTCTCTCTTATCTCATCTCTCCTATCATTTGCTTTTATTTTTTCTCCTAAATTATTTTGTTGTCAGAAAAATTGGCTTCTGTTTCTCAACATGCATATTCAGTACCCAGGACAATATTCATATTTCACATGTTGAGTTGCATACATTTCTATTTCAATTACTTAATAATAACTGCTGACTAAAATTAAGTGGCATAATATAACCAATTTTACTTGATATGTAAATTAGAGGGAAAAAATCACATCAAATCAACTTGAGATTTAGAAATATAATCAATTGCTAACTGGTAAGAATTTATCGTCTCATTCACAAACATTATAAGCTGAGTAATGAGTTAGAGCTTGGATTTTAAGACTTTGCTATTGAAAGTACTTTGATTAAATTATAACATCAAATACAGAATATTTGTATATAAATTGCACATAGTTCCCTTGAATTTGGAGTTAGGAGTGGGTGGGGCTAAAATAAGGGTGTGGCTTGGTGTAGGAATATCTTGAATAAAAATATTTTTGTTTGTAGAACCTGCTCCTTTTAAATATTGAAACAATCAAAGTACAGACCAAACTCCTATTCCATAACTTGTCCTTTGACAAATAAATTCTTGCAGAATCAAACAAGCTTTTAAAAAAATGGCCAAGACTACAGATGAATTATATCTGCCAAAAGATTTTAGTTGAAACTGTATTAAATTTGGTGTAAAGTTTTAAATCATTTCCAGTCATAGTTTGAATATGAGAGCATTTCACGTGAAAGGGAAATCCTTTTCAAGTGAGATTGCTATTATGACATTCTCCTCTAAAAGAATGAATAGAATGAGAAAGCTCAAAAATCTTTTCCCTTCCTAACCTACCCTTTAAAAAGCCACATTCTTTTAAAATGCGATTCCATTAACACAACTCAACATTTCTCTCCAATGATTTACTACAAATTCACCTTCAGGAAAATATTCATTCATACCCTGTCCTCCTCAGAGAGAGAGAGAACAAGAGAGAAAGAGAGAAAACAAAGTTTCCAAAGTCTTTGTTGTCCAGCTGTAAACGGAGGGGGTGCCTACCAAGTTCGGTTTAACAAAGAAACACTTTGCTGGGCAACCTGATCACATTTCTTCCCCCACCTTAAAAAACGGTGAAGTTAGGTGAAGTGCACATTGCCTAACTATGACACAGAAGAGGACGAGCTGCCTGAGACCTAAAACTGCCTAACCTTCAAAATGATGATGTAAGGAGGAGAGTACATTGCCTAACTATTATACAGCAGAGTGAATTCACAGAGAACACTAACTTAGCATGCCTTGGAAATTTACTTAGAGTTACACACATGTACATGCTGGCAAGGGCATCAGAAGTATTCAAACTATACCAAGTAATGCTATTCCATAGCTTCATGTAAAATACGCAGCCCTTTTAAAACCCACCGTTGATAGTTAAGCACTTGCACTCCAGCAGCAGTACGAAAACAGACCACAGGACGGTGGAATGTACTTACAACAGAAGAAGAAAAATAGATTAGTTGTCGGGACTACTTATTTCAGCTGCAGAGCACTGCCTAGAAAGCCTGTTGTGAGACAGTATAGCTTTAAAAGCTCATGAAAAGAGTCATGATGCAACAACACATTGCCTAAGTCACTGTAGCGATGACAAGGCATCGCAATGTGTAAATTTGCCTAACTATATATCACACATGGTGCCAGTGGTAGGATGGGAAAGGGTAAAAACATGATATTTTAAGAATGCCTAACTATCTGTATTGGGAGAAGTTACCACAATGTGATAGATCTATGAATGAACCCGACTAACTATATAGCTTACTTCGAGCTCACTGGATTACGAGTTACTTGACTCAAAAGACTATACAATACCTAAAAGTGATGATGCCATTGGACCAAATACATTATTGTGCATGTACCTAAATCTATAGGGTTTCAATGTTTAAAAATGGCTTTACTTGGGATCATCAACACTCGGATGATAAGTGTGTATTTGCCTAACTTTAAAGATTAGCAAGGAGGAGCATGTAGCTGTTGTTCTGGGTGTACTTGATGGACACTTTTATCTTAATTTTTAATAGAGCCTAATATGCATACCGTAGAATAGGTCCTGACCCTCCCCCCCCCCCCCCCCCCCCCCCCCCCTAATCCAAATAGGAAAAGAGAAAAAAGTCAATTTACTGAGTCAGGAACACATGGGAAAACAGGCACTTGCACATGCGCTATGAATATTTATTACAATTACATCATAGTTTTCGTCACAGGAATAATGAATATGCATTAGGATAAATAAATATGCATAAGATACTTCCGATCTCTCTGTTGATATTGCCACTCGCCTCTCATGAATATTCATAACCTCCCATATATATAATTATATATGGGCAATTCTATGATTAAGTGAACATCAGGCCAAACTGTATTTTTGCTCTTTCTCAAATTCAGGTCGATTTGGGAGGTTTAAATAAATACAGGAATTGTTTTTACAAAGGGGTTTCATACTCGCCAATAACAATTTTATTTAATATGGCCCCTTATAGAAGAATCCGAACCATACACAAATTTAGATAGATGGGACTTCACACAGGTTTTTAGTCATGGACAGAAATATACTGCATATTTTGTGAATTTTTCGATTAGATAATTTGTAGGGCATTTAGTCACACCAATTTAAAAGAAAGAAGGCAATAATAAGTTGTTGAAAAGGTATAAAAATCTCAAATATGTAGTACTGGACAAACTGTAACGTGACTAACCGTAACGTTACTAACCAAGGTTTTGGGGCTCTACTTAAACAAATCGAGAGATACAATCTCTAAGCAATTTGGGGCAACATTTGTCATCATTTAAGAAGTAATACTGATATGGCTCCAAGTTTGAGGTACAATAAGGAGGAATATTTTTTCAAAAACTTTGGTTTGTTTCTCATGTCCATTTTTTAACGTTACTAGCCGTCATCAAACGTTCTCATTACAGCTCTTATTTTATTCATTTACTTTTGATTTCTGTATGTACTGTAGACCTTTGTTAGGTGAATATATATTTGCAAGAGTAGGACTTCAGATGAAAAAGCTATTGAATTATCTGTATCAAAAATATTAAAATTTGATAAAGTGTAACATTACTAACCATGGAATTGCCCATACGGTATATATATATATATATATTTCTCTACATTCCGCATTTGGGAGACACGGCTTTGTCATTTTAATTGTTCCGCGTGTCTCCGTAAAGCGGTGGTTTCTATTATGACGAAATAAACTGCATTGTTATGTGTCTCCCAAATGCGGAATCCAGCGTAATATATATATATATAGCATTGGAGCTAGCTGCCGAGGCATGCCCATTGCAAGCTATACACCAGCCTGCGGAAATTTTTAGTACAGGCTCTTGGAGATAAATAGGCCATTTTTGTATCATCCTCATTGAAAAGAAAGACAGTCATGTAAGGAAAGTATTGTAAGTACCTAAAGTAGCCTTTATTCAACTAATGTCATGTTTCATGGGTATCATTTTGACAAACGACCTCGGAATTAAGAGGATCCAAGCTATCAAAGGACTGCGCGTTCGGGCTGCCGCAGTAAGGGGCGCTAATGCACTTTCATATCCATGCACATATGCGCTTTGGGTACCCTACCCCTACCCCTCGCCCTATACTAGGCATAGGGTTAGGGTTAGGGTTAGGGTTAGGGTTAGGGTTAGGGATAGGGGTAGGGATAGGGTACCCAATGGCATGCGGATGGATACGAAAGTGCGTTAGCGCCAGTTTAGGCTGTATACGCCTGTAGTCAGGAAAGTCTAGGTTGTACAGGGCCTTTATTAGAATACAAGTGACATTGACTGTATGGAGCATACAGCAAAGGACCTAATACCGCTTATAAAACACTAGTGCAAAACCAAGGCCTCATGGCTTTGCAAGTAACAAGTCACTACACATGATGATGCAAAGCAAAGGCCTACCCTTGGCATTGGCCCTTTCGCGCCCCAAACAATAACAGAGCAGAAATGCCAGAATGCAGCCAGGCCAGAGGCAGAGCGCCTGCTCGACTCTGCAACAGTACAGATGTACGTGAACTTGCTACTCATTCCCTGCAATGAATTCCATCAAATTAAAGAGCTTAAGATAGCCAGTTTAGTCATCACTCACCTATTTAGCAGTTTCTTTATGGAGACGGACTATCGCCATTTTTCTTGCCTCGCCTCGTACAGAGATCAATGCATGCATGCATTCACCAAATGCAAAATAAACGCACGTGTGTGTTATTGTTTATTTTATGTACACGAACTACAGATGGCGCTAGACTCCTTCAAATGATTGGTCGTGATGATTGTTTGAGTTTGGATCATTGCAGGAAACCCAATTATGACGAATAAAGTTAAGGATGCTATACACGTAGGACCCGTTCCTCAATCTTACACTTACAGTCGTATCAGGTGTCAAGTAAAACAGCAAATGGATTTTTAAAGGTTTGTTTGAAATGCAAACAAATAGAAGCAGCAATTATGATAGGACTATGTCTAATAATGCAAATAATATGGAACTGCGTTCTTATAATGTTGATAATTGGGGAATTGGTAACTTGCTAAAATTATGTTTGCTTGATATCCGTGACCTAAAATTTCAAAGAATGGAGGAAATCACCAAAGTAATTTGTATCACGACGAAGGTATCTACAATGCATAGCATCCCTCTCAAATAATTCAAATTTGTTTCGTTAAAAAAAACCAACAACAACAAACAAACACTAAAAGCCAAGCAGCAAGTTGGTAGTACATAAAAATGATGAGGTATACATTAATTAAATCAATAAAAAATTCTATTCTACAGCTTGCTAAAGAAATTTTAGTGAAAAACCTGTCTTGACAGAGATTGATGATTTCACATCTGCACGAAATTATAATTATGACATAAATATTATTTTTTTTATCATGGGTGCTTGATATTTCGCTGCTATTTTTGCTTCGGAATTTATTTTGTAGTTGGGTTTTATAGGTTTAGGGTTAGGATAAGGTCAATTGTTTGAATAGCCATCTAATAGGGCGTTTGTCTTTATCTGTCTACTGAGACAAACAAAATTTCCAAGATTCAAGATGAAACCGAAAAGTAAATTATTGATATCATGCATTCTCATGGTGGCGATCATGATTTTTTGTTGTTCTTTTGAGAGAGATAATTATACTTACATGTTGGATTTTTGCATGATAATTCACGTCTAGGGAATGAACTTTAACGTCACTATAATAAGGACGCGATTTAGGATTTGAACCCTGGGTGACTGTATATGGACAAGTCAATAAACTAACTTGAATTCAATAAATTTCGAAATCTTTGCATAATAATTCACACCCAAAAGTATTTTGGTTGAAAATGTATTAAATTTGGTCCAAAGTGGAAGTTATTTCCAGTCCTATTTTTTTTTTAAATATCGAATATGAGAACATTTCAAGAGCAACCCTTTTCATGTGACATCGCTTCTACGACATTCTTCTCTAAAGGAATAAAAAGAAGGAGATAGCTCAAAAATGATTTTCCTGTTCGCCATTCTATTTCAGGCAGTTTCTTTCGAAATGCATAATAATTCACAAACACAATGATAGTCACCAAGTTTCTGTTGAAAAGTTTGTGGGATTTCAACGTGAGATGGCGCTATTGCACTTTGGCAGACAGCAGCTGCAGCTGTAATGACTGGAACGTCCATTGGGGTGACGAAATCACTAAGGCAGACAACTATTTTTCTTCTTCGTGACGAATCCAGGAGGAAGGGGGGGGGGGGGCTCACAGGGGCCATGCACATATCGAGTATAAAAAAAAATAGAGTACCCCTATTGGTGCCCCGGTAGCTTAATTTATTTATCAGAGACTTTTTTAAAAGTAAAAAGGCACCCGCAAAAAAAAAAAAATCTTATGACTTTTTTGTTTTTTGTTGTTGCTTGTTAACACAATTTTAGACTTGTTCCCCTCCCCCTGCGCTGCCAAAGAATCCTGTATCCGCCAGTGTGTGTTTTCTATTCAATTGCATCACATCTTTATTCAAGCAGTTATGTACGTGCATGCCAGTGCCAACCATTCCTATGTTGGACCAATAAAATTATTCTTATTTTGCGACCTTCAAACTAATAATACACTAAATACAATATACAGTGGTTGCATACTTGTCTCTTAGAACATTCTTGTTTTCTCCTATGGAAGGTTGGCAGGTATGCATGGATATGCAATTTAGTGAAAAGAACAAATGGTGGTATGGTATCATAGTACATGTATACAGCCATTAAAGGGCAATCCAACCTTGGTAATAAGATGATTGTGTGAAAGCAGAAAAATAAGAAAAACAGGATGGTGAAAGTTTGAAAGAAATCGGACAAGGACTAAGAAAGTTATGGATGTTTGGAAAATGAGATCACTATATCTATGCGAATCTCAAATTGCCAATTTAGTGAGTCGATTTTTGTGGACAACTCTCCCGTTTGTCGTATACAAAAATATCGTTAATTTGCGCTTTTACCCTTGGGGCAGTACTCGAAATATATTAAAGATAGCATACTGTTATAGGTCCTCATGAAAGAAAAAGATCCTAGTGAGTAATACGTTTTTAAAGTGACATTTTAGTCATTTTGTGTGTTGGAGCAAATGGGGGAGTTGTCCACAGCTACATCACAGTGACATTACCTATTCGGCCTATTTGAAATTCCCATATGTATAGCGATTACAATTTTCAAAAATTCATAACTTTCTTATTGCTTGTCCGATTTCGTTCAAACTTTCATCAATCTGCTTCTCTGGCTTTTCATCTTTCTTTCAAAGCAACTTGCTACTAAGGTTGGATTTCCCTTTAATAATAATAATAATAATAATCTGGATTTATATAGCGCATAATACATCTATGATGTTTCTAAGCGCTTTACAGATACTTACCTGTTATTACCCCTGTCATCGGATTCAGGCTTGCCCGCACACAATGCATGCAACTTCTCCACTCATCTGGGGAGCATTCCAGCCAATAAAGGGGGCTTGACTACACAGAGAAAGCGCTGTTTAAAAATGCAAATAGTCGTTTACAATATGACCTGAACAAACCGTTGTACAGTTCATATTGTATTGTAAACAATTTGTTTAAATATTAAACAGGTTGTATCAGTTTTAAACAACCTTTAAAAAAAAAAAGCGTTTTTACTGTGTATAAGCAAACTAAGTGGGAACCCAGAATCGAGTCACGATGAACCTTTAACTTGCTATGATATTATAGCATATTATTATGATGATATACTATAATAACTTAACTTAAACAATTTGTAGAGGTGTTGTGGATCAGTGGATAAGTCCCCGGACTGTGAACCACGAGGTCCGGGGTTCGAATCCCACCGCAACACTAGCGTCCTTTGGGAAGACGTTAATCTACATTTGCCACTCTCCACCCAGGTGTTAAATGCCTGGGTTCCCGGTAGGATGGCGAAAGTTAATGTCCTTTGCTTAGCATGTGTGCGCTTAACAGGCGACTGGCTGGAATGCTCCCCAGGGAGTGGAGAATGTGCATACACTGTGTGCGTGCGTGCCAGAATCCAATGACCGGGGTAATAAATATATATCTAGCGCTTTGAGCCAGTACTTGGGAAAGGCGCTTTATAAATGCCAGGTATTATTTATTATTTATTATTATTCAAAATTAATTAGAGAGACGGAGAGAGAGATGAAAATTGGGTACAATTGTGTGTTTTTTACTATATAGACTTGGTTAGGCCTATACGAAATATATTCGTGTCAATATATATTGTACAAAACTGTGCAAAGATGATAAAATTAATTTTCATTTTTATTCTGCGATAAAATCACAATTTTTTGCTTCCATTTAAGCCAAATACGCCTATTCCATTTGTTGGAGGTCATATTATTTTAATGTGAAAGCAGAAGCTTTGTGAAAAGTAATTAATTTTTAGAGAATAATGGAAAGAAAGTGACGGGGAGAACTACATGTATACACAGATGACATATGGCAGGACTGTGCAGGCTTATTATTTTGTGGTAATCTGCAAATTGATGTATGATCTCCGAGCGCAAATTTGGTCTAGCGCCACCTAGCGGCAGATCATAACGGGCAGATCATAACGGGGGGGGGGCGTCTTTTTTTTTTGTAACCAAGCCTAGGCAGATTTCGCATTTTTTCATGAATATTCATGACGCAGGGTCGGGAAACGGTTCCGATTGGTCTTCATGAAAGCACGGTCGGTGGGGTAAAAAAAGTCCCTGGCCTGCACGTCGTACGTAGGCATATTACGTGCAGCGCTATATTTCGATCGTGTGTGTTCAACGTATAGGCGCCTAGCCTACGTTCATGTATGTATTGTTTAATTCTCAACATATTCACCCCACCTATGCAATGTGACACGTAAAAAATTGGATTGAGCAGTCAATTTCAAAATCAAGTTTTGCATTAATTTACTGCATGTGCGTAGGCTACATCTAATTTAGTAATTAGCTCTTTTGAGGACACCCTCCTTTTCCGACCAAAATTGACACTGCCACTGGCATTACTCTGAAAATAGGTCTAACTTTGTTAGGCCTAGGCTATGCGTATATTGACAATTGCCCATCGTAATGTTCTCCACAAATGAACTTTACAACAATATGCAGAATCAAGACACAGACTCTAGGCTAGGTCTAACAACGTTAGAGTCTTACTGTTCACGTTAGAAATTAAATTTCCTTGCATGCACACTGTAATTAGCACTTGCACCCTGCTCCTGTAACGCACATTGCCCTGAGTTAGAAGAACTGCAAGAGTCTTCAGGACTGAAAGAAGCAGACTACTACTAACGTTCCAATAGTATACTAACGTTAGTACCAAGAAAACAAATTATTTTGGTGACCTTTAGTTTTAGCTGATGAAAACAAAGTGCGTAACTAGTTATTGTAGGTAGGCATAGATCTAAAATCATCTAGATGTAGATCTACCCCATCATCAATCATTTACTAGTACTGATTAGATCTAGGTCTAACTCATCATGCTCATTGACCTTAAAATAACATTCACTTAATCTAAACTTAACTGAAATTGAAAATTGTAACAAAATTGGTCTAGTTAGAGTAGATCTAGAGCAGTTAGAGTCTTGGCTAGAGTCGTGCAAATTTGATGATATCACAACATCACATTCCGATTCCATTTTGAAGTTGGGTCTACCACACGTAGACGTATTATTAGGCCAGCATTTTGAGGGATACGTGGAGGCAATTTTAACTCTTATATTAAGATCTAACTTAGATCGATAATAGATTCAGTGCAAAAACGTAGGCTATGCGCCTACACGTTGAACACATACGATCATAATATATATGCGTACGTGCGTGCAGGCCAGGGACTTTTTCCCCCCACCGGTACCGGCGACCGTGCTTTCATGAAGACCAATCGGAACCGTTTCCCGACCCTGCGTCATGAATATTCATGAAAAAATGCGAAATCTGCCTAGGCTTGGTTACAAAAAAAAAAGACGCTAACGGGGGCGCAAATAATCTGAGGAGATTGAAGAGCGCCATCATAAAGAAGAACCAACCAACCAACCAACCATTGAGATATGGTGTTGGATATGGTGTTGGGAGTGGAAATTAAATGTTTCTCCTACTAAATCCGCGGTTCTAATCTTTACCAACAAACAAAAGAGAGATATTCTTTTAAAAATAAAAGGACGTAGTCTGCCAGTATACGAGCAGTATAAGTTCCTTGGTATGTGGTTTGACTCTAAACTAACTTGGTCTGTCCATATAGAGTCTATCATTGATAAATGTAAGAAAAGATTAAACTTGCTACGTTGTATCTCTGGCACCCCTTGGGGAAGTAAGTATGAGATTTTGATGATGATTTATAAAGGACTTATCTTATCCGTTTTGGACTATGGAAGTGAAATGTATGATTCTGCTTGTATATCACTGAAGAAAAAACTTGACTCTATCCAATACAGAGCCTTAAAAATTATTACAGGTACAATACACAATGTGTCCTTGGAGGCTTTACAGGTTTTGACCGGGGAGCTGCCTCTGAGCCATCGTAGATGGTTGTTAAATGATAAATTTAGAGTTTATTTGCTGTCTAGTATCCCAAATCACCCGACAAAAGAAGTGTTAGGTGATGGTTGTGTTTTAAATAGCCTAGAGTGGAGGGCCGGAGAAGGACCTCTTAAACGGCGATCTTTCAGAGACGAAATGGTGGTGGAGGGCCAAACAAATTTATTACCCAAAATCCCTGAATGGCGTTTAACACGACCTCATGTGTCCCTCGAACACCAGGGTATAATACAGAAAAGGGAAATGCTTCAAGTTGAAATGAAATCGATTATTCTAGCAAGTATTAGAAATTCATGGAATGGATATTTACATGTTTATACAGATGGATCCAAACTGGAAGACGGGAGAACAGGAGCCGCATTTTATGTGCCTCATTACGACTTGGTGCAAAATTTTAGATTATCCTGTGTCTGCATTATGAGAGCAGAACTAGTAGCCATACTCATGGCACTAGAGTGGATTAATACATTTATGGAAGCCTCATCGGTGGTAATATTTAGTGACTCTTTGTCAGCTTTACAAATGATCGATTCATACTTTATTAGATGTGCTATTGTGAATGAAATTTTATACATAATTAATATTTTGAAATTGAAGGATGTTTGTGTTGCCTTTGAATGGATTCCATCACACTGCGATATTAACGGCAACGAGATCGTAGATCGGGCCGCTAAAAAAGGAGCCACGAAAAAGTGTATAGACATAGATATCCCACACACGAGAGGTGAACTAGCAGCCTCTCGTTTGATCCATTATAACAAATTATGGCAAAGAGAATGGGACAATGCCGAGCACGGTAGATTTCTATATGCCTTACATAGCGACGTTAAGCCACTATCACACCAAACTCCACGACTGCTACGACCGTCCCGACAACGCCGATTCTATAATTTTTGAAACATTTGTATGAGTCGGGGTAGAATCGTGTAAAAATACCCGAATCCCGGTTAAAAAATTATACATTCCCGTTGCTGCCACGACTCTCCCCGATTGTGCCACGACTGATTCCCGACAGTCTCGATCCAGCCATGTACCAGCCACGACAGCACCCCGATTATACCCACGACTCTCACGACTGAGTCCCGACAGTACCCGTTTGTGCCACGTTCTCGCCAAGACAGGGCCACGATCTATCCGATTGCGCCACGACTGAGCCACGCCACAGCCCCGATCTATCACCTTCTCTACCACGTCCGCGCCAAGACCTATAAATACAGCCGATTTGCAAGCAGACCTCACTTTCATTTTGACTGGGCCACGACCAATCCGACTGCACCACGACTGAGCCAAGACTGTGCCCCGACTATCCCGACCGCGCCACGTCCTCACGACGTTATAGCCACGATTTCTTAGAATCGTGAGAGTTTCCCGATTATTAAGCTCCGACCTAAAAAGTCGTGACAGCCCTCCCGACCGTTCCCGACCCTCAGGAACATGCCACGACTAACCCCGATCACGCCACGACCTTCCCGACTTGGCCACGACTTTTCACCCGATTTTCCATATTTTTGAGTCGGGACTGTCGTGGCACGGTCGGGAAGCCCGGTGTGATAGTACAGTTACTAAGCCCATACACAGACATGGCTTGTCTCGTAGAGAAGAATGCTTGATACAACAACTAAGAGTAGGTAAATGCAGGTTAAATTATTACCTTTTTCAAATTAACCAGCATGATACTGGTCTCTGTGAAGTGTGTCAAGAATTTGAGACGATTGAACATTTTATTTTATATTGTTCAAAATACGATAAAGAGAGACGTCTCTTAAAAGAAAGGATTAAATTGAAAAATCCTAATCTAAAAGAATTATTGATGTCTAGTCCAATTTTCACTCGTGAATTATTGGGTTATATATATGATACCAATCGTTTTAGATAGCCCGTTTTTTATCATAGACATTGTTATGTATACGATGTTGAAGAAATTGGGTAAAGAGCAACAAAAAATAAAACAAAATGTGTGTATGTATGTGTATGTATATGTATATATTTATATGTATATGTGTATGTGTATAATTGTGTATAAATATGTAAGTTTTATGTTTTCCATGAACAATTGGAATTCACTTCCCCCCGTCTCTCTCTGTTAATTCCGATTGATTGCTGGGGTATCTTGATATTATAGCGAATAATTACGAATAATCACGATCGACAGCTATCTAACTTTGGAGATGGGATATTAACTTTTTACCATACTAATGATGACCATTAATAACACCATTTTCACCACAAAAAGTCACTCGTGGGCTCTCCGAAGCCTACGCCAAACCTACTATGACTGGCGCAAATAATCTGAGGAGATTGAAGAGCGCCATCATAAAGAAGAACCAACCAATTGTCATAGCTACGGGACGCGAATGAACATTTTTTTTACAGCCGAACATCGGATTAGGCCTTCTCCAGTATTGAGAGGGGTCGTCTCACTCATACCACAAAAACATAATCCCAGTGAACATGATTTTTATCGGTAAAAGTTATTAACGAACATGACTTTGGCAATGCAATAGATTTAGGGCTCACGTTGTGAGGTGGGGGATGAAATCATTGGGCTTCTTTTTAAATGATCAACCCCCCTCCAAACAAAAACCAAAAATAAATAAATAAATGAATAAATAAATAAATATATAAAAATAAATAGATAAATAAAAATAAAATAAAATAAAAATAATAACAAAAATAAATAAATCGATTATCATAGGCCTATTATTATCTTTCTTTGGCTTAATGTAAAGATAGCAACTTAAGATGAGACTTGCTCTGCTCTTTGAATCTTCCAAACAATAGTTCATAATTTATACATCTTTAAATCAATCAATAACTTAACTTAGTACTCATAAAGTTAACGTATAATTTGAAAAATTATTTTTATTTTTATTTTTATTTATTTTTGGCTCCGGACCACCTTTTTGATATATAGCGTGTTGCAAAGTAATGTGGCCTTACAAAGTAATCCATTAGATTAAAGAAATATCCGATTTAACTTTACTGATTTAATAAAAGTAAATCAATCGAATGACAAAGATAGGAACAGAAGCGAGGATAAAGAGAATGAGAGGGGGAAAGTTGGATCGAGGGGCAGTGGAAGAGACAGAAATGAGAGAAGGGACACTGAGACAGGCGGACAGAAAGAGAGAGAGATAGATATATATAGAGAGAGATATATATATAGAGAGAGAGATAGAGAGATAGAGAGAGAAAGAGAGCGAGAAGGGGAGTGAGAGATAGAGAGAAGGAGAGATAGAGAGAGAGACAGAGAGAAAGATAGATAGAGAGAGAGATCGAGAGAGAGAAGGAGAGAGATAGAGAGAGAGACAGAGAGAAAGATAGATAGAGAGAGAGAGATGGAAAGAGAGAGATAGAGAGAGAATAAGAGATAGAGAGAGAGAGAGGAGAGATAGAAATAGAGAGAGATAGAGAGAGAATAAGAGATAGAGAGAGAGAGAGAGAGGGGAGAGATAGAAATAGAGAGAGATAGAGAGAGAATGAGAGATAGATAGAGAGAGAGAGATGGAAAGAGAGAGATAGAGAGAGAGATAGAGAGAGAATAAGAGATAGAGAGAGAGAGAGAGAGAGGAGAGATAGAAAGAGAGAGAGAGAGAGATAGAGAGAGAATGAGAGATAAAGAGAGAGAGAAGGAGATAGAGGGGGATGATATAATATCCAAAACATGATCCTATATCTAAATAACATAATTTCATATTAATTCTGTCACTTTTTTGAAAACATTACGTCTCCATTTTTTATCAGAATCCAACCTTAGACAAAAAGAAACAATAATTTACACTTTTGACCTTTAAAAAATTAGTAAAAAGAACGACAATGCATTAAAATCCTTTAGTTTCAGGTGAAAAATATTACATACCTGCATGTAAAAAAATGTTTTCTTTTTGTGAATTCACTGACTGATTTCTTTCTTCTTCTTTTTTCCCAATTTTTAATTTTTTTCATTTTTGGGGTCATCAAATAAATTTCCCCTGCTTTTTCAAACCTAAGAAAATGCAACCAACATATATTGAAAGACAATACAATAGACATGTGTTATTGTGTTTGAGGTTGATTGTCATGTAACAAAACACTCCTCCGTAACCCATCAGAAACACAAGGCATACAAATTAATGAAGTGTCATTTCAGGTTTGCGTTATAGCAAGAGAGTTGAAGAGGGGATAGCGTGAGATGAGGAGATGAAAGGAGGGGAGGGGGCAATGACAAAGACTCGTCTCTGCTTCAACAAAATGGTTAAAAGAACGTAGCAGGGCTGACGGGAAGATGCGGGGAAGGGGCGCGGACAAAGGGCTTGTTTTGCCCGCGCGCTGCTCCATCGGTGCTGCGTGGAGCTGCGATAGTCGACCAGCTGGCATTATTCGCGAAGCCGCTGAACCAAAGACGGGGAAAGGGCAAACAAAGGATCGGGAAGAGAACGGGTAGGGTTGGGGGTAGGGGCTGGCTGGCTGGCTGGAGGAAGATACCGCACACATAATGGACTTGAGTAATTTATTAATGTTATGCATGATCTTCGCCTTTGTGTCCCAAGTCTTTGTTAGGGAATTAACGGACGACGAAAAATCATTTGATTATATTCTTCTTCGACATTCTTAGAATGTTTGAATTATGATATTTCTAATGTTATCGTGCTTTGAGGACTAAAAAAAAAGACATGAAGCAAAAAGCAATATAATGATTTTTATTTTATTTTATTTTATTTTATTTTATTCTTTAGAATTTGTTAGGGTCTTTCCAAACACAGAGGTAGTCACTGTTTAAACGACTTTTTTTTCAATTGCTCTTGATTGAAAATGATCGCTTTAATGTTATCAGGCGCAAAGAAAAAACGCACTGCTCCCACATTTCGTTACTGTGCATTGTTGCTGTTGTTATTACTGTTTTCATTAACGTGACAAAAAGCAATAGTAACAATTATACACTCCCCTACTCATATGAAAGTAAACAAAACTCTTGTTGACGCACGTTTTAGACATAACCAGTGAAAACATTCTCCTTCAATATCCTATTTCAGATAATAAAATAAAGAAAATAATATACTACCTAAATCTTTATATTCTTTAACATTATTTGAAATAAATGTTTATCATTATATTTTTTTTAAAGTCGGTAATATCAAATATAAAAATAAATATTGAGTCATCAATCACGCTCATTACTATAAAAATGACATTGAATGATTCATCCTTTTTCCTCTTCATTCTCTTCACGCCCTGTGTCATCAAGACAAAGACCTTGATTTTCTTTGGCGCGGAAAAAAGCGCGCCAAAACAAAGGGAGAGAGCCAAGCAATTACTACTGATGCAGATTACTCCATTCATTAACATAATGAATTATGATTGATGACAATCACCCAATCACAAAGGGTATGCTATTTTTAGTGTTTGCACAAAAGAATATGTGTGAGATTATTTTTTCCCCGTATAATATACAGAACTAACTTTAAAAAAAAGAGCAAAAAATATTATTATAATAGGGTTTATTATTTAGCTGCGTGTGAAATAGAATGTGTTTATTTTTATAGGAATTATGTTCCTGTAAAACTGTTCTATTTGTCTCCTTTACAAAATGTTTATCTATTCATTTCACCATGGAGTTATCACATATCTCCTTGATTTCACTAATCAAATTTCTGAACGATTCACAACTTCAAAGAACGCGGCGTGTTGCTATATTAATATGAAAATAACAACATAAAAAAACAAGAACAGAAACAAAACGACATGATTAACAACAACAACAACAACAAGCACCATGTGGCGATTCAGTGCTTATTGAGATGGAATAAACCAACAATGCAATATTCTTAGATATTGTGATTTCTATATTGAAAAAGTAAGGATTGTGAAACAAGAACTGTTTTTTCAAATCAAAAAAGATCAAATGCCAAACTTACATTTTCTTTTGTTCGATCAAATATTGAAATGTTTGGATTTATCTAACAAGAACAAGATTCGGAAACAGAAGGAGAGTAAACGTAATTTATTTTCAGCACATTTTAGCTCTTTTTGAGATCTAGGAGAATATGGGTATCAAAATTCGTTTAGTCTTTTATCTCCAGATATATAAGTGTTTTCTTCAGCTTTCAGTTTTATCAGCGGCTATTGCTATTGATAGATGATTTTTACAGGTTTTATTTTCAATATTATATTAAGTCTTGTATAAAGATCATCATACTATTGTGGATATTATATTGGCAATGTTTGTATGCAGTATATAATTAACTAAGAAACAATCTAAATCAATCACGGGACTTTCTTCTTTCTATATCTTTGATGAAATTGATGGAATTGTTTTCTTCGTCCTTTCATTGCACATGCATTGATATGAAGTTACCAAAAGGGGCTACGCTCTTCGTACTGAAAAAAAATGTTCAAAAAAGAAAAAGGAAAAGTAGAAAAGTCTGATTTAAAAAAACATATATAACCTCGGTATACAATAGTAATAGAAATTAACTAAACGATTTCATGAGTTTCATAAATTGTTTCATAACACAAGGATGATTAGTCGTGTTTATTGAGGACAAACAAACCAGCTAAACTTTGTGAGACAATTAATGTCGGTTCAGTTCAGGGTTTCACCAGAACAATGGAAATATTTAATTCCCTGGTATTTTTCTATACAGAAATGATGAAATCCTATAGTCTGTCTCACTTTTTGCAAACAAAGAAGAATTAATAAAGAAAAAAATGGAGAGAAAAAAATGTCGATGTACAAAGCCGCGAGTTATTCAAATAAGAGAGTAAGATACACAAACAAATAACATCAACAACAACAAAAAGAAGAAGCAGAAGAAGAAGAAAAGAAGTAGAAGAAGAGAGAGAGAGAGAAAAAAAACCCACCACAATAACATCAATGGAAAAAACGACAACTCCATCATCAATGACTGAAAATAAAAAGCGGCAAAAGAAAAAGAATTATGAAAAGATATTTATCCTGCTCGCTATGAAATTTGTGTAATTTCATTAATTGTAACAAATACAAAATAACAATTTCTAAGCATCATTAGAAAGAGGCAGATTTTAATTTTCGTTATTATTTTTTTGAGACCGCAGCATTTTCGACACGCCCCCAGACAAAGAGTTCATACATGGACAAAGCCCAGCCAGACCGGAAGCGTGGCCACCAACATCACAATTTTAATCAAAATAATTATCTTTTAACAACTCTAAACACACTTTAGTTCATAAATGCCCATGAGAATAAACAGGATAATTTTTTTTTACCTTACAAACTAGTTTTTGAAGTGATCTACGGCAATAGCCTGAAAAGCGAGAGTGCTAGAAAGTGTTTTTACGGGGATGGCGAGCCGTTGCTATAAATAGAATTCGGGGGAACCCCTGCGATAACAATAGATTCTCATTACTCAGTCGCCAACAAAGCATCCATAAATTCATTATACCAAGATAACTGAAAGAAAATATCTTACCTTTTATCCCCCATCCTGTCGAGTCTTACAACTCAGTTGATATCTTAGAAGCAGGGCATCATAATCCAGATGAAAATGTCATAATCCGAAAATTTATCCTTATATCCAAGCTCGTTGCATTGACCGTGGCCTTCGCTTTGTACGCTCACACACAAAAACACTCTCGAGGTCCTCCGTTCGCTATCCACGTGGTTCCGGGGATTTCCTTGCAGACGACATTTGCCATGACAACATGATGAAAATTCACAAATTATCCGTAATCCTGCCGCCAAAGAATTACGCAAATATCCAAAGGGTAATGGGCATGTGATGCTAGGTGAAATATCTTGTTTATTCCAGATATGATATTCCGTGTATTTTACCAGGTTCGGAGCAGAAATGGCAAGCCCCTTGCCTAGGTTGTTGAATCACTCATTATTTTGGATGGGGGTGAAAACCGCATTGTGTTTTTCATTCTTGTCTTTGGGGTCTACAAAGACTTTCATGCTCCCCCAATCTTCCCGCCACGGACAGTGTTTTCCTTTGTTTCGCGATCATCGCCTTGATTAGCCCAAGAGGACGAGTCTGATTGGCCCACCGTTTCAGAGGTTTCTTGTTTTTTACACTGTGATTGGCCTACAAATCTTTACTTTTTTATTATGTTAAAATGAATATGCATTAATAAGTGGAGTAATCAAAAATCGAGCACAATGTTAAGAATCTCTTCCGAGGTCGTGACCTCTCCGCCCGATGTCAGCTTCTGCTCCACTCGATAATAATTTTACAGGATTGTAAACTACAAATTCAGGTAAAGAACAACCCTACATCTTTACAAAGAAAATTTAATTTACATTGATATATTGTACTCTCTTAAAGTAGTATTTGAATTGGGTTAAATATTGCCTCAGAGATTCGTAAAATTGTAACTTTCGATGCCCAACAGTGGTGGCCGACCGGCCGTGGCTCGCATTGCTTGCATACGTGTCACTCTGTGAGTGTGAGGCTAGCTCGGGCCGCTTGCATCTCTAGCTCTGGCCTCTGCCGCTGCTAGCGGCCTAGCCTAGGCCTAGCGAACCGAGTGTCGCGTATAGCCTCTGGCTAGCTATGACCTATGCGGAGCATTATAACTTAATAATAAGGTCCAAAACGTTGGCTGTGTAATATATCTTACATGCATTACCGAGAAAGTAATTAATTATAATAGTTTTAAATTTCATCAAGTGCAGATTATCTGTTCATAGACTCTAAATTATATTCAAGCATTGACCATTGTGTGATTTCTAGGCCTATTTGATTTGGAAATATTAAACCTTGCAATGTGAGTGCGTGATTTGGCATGCCATTTGTACAGTCGATAGACTATTTTGTTTTCAAAGATGTATTTTGAGAGAAAATAAAATGATTTTATTTTAATTAATTAGTTTTTCAATGTTTACTTGTGAAGTTATGTCATTGTCATTGATTTGACTTTTTGTCTTTGACTTTGTGAAAAAATGAACAAAAATCAGATTATTTTCTTGGGCTGGCATGGCTGGGCACATAGACATCTCGGAAAATTGCCATACACTGCTGTACACAGAAGAGCTCACAACAGATTCGGGACAGCTTATCATGTATATCAGTCCCCAAATCAGTTGTGAGCTCTTCTATCTGTTTACAGCAGTGTAGGCTAGGGCAATTTGCCATACACTGCTGTACACAGACCTGACAGATAGAAGGGCTCACTGCTTCTCGCCTATCCGCCCTATCGGTTCATCAGACATCAAACCCTAGGTTCTCCTCCAAGACAGATGGAAGCCTCCATAGTCTAGTCGAGTGATTATTAACCTCTCTGTGCCTCACCCCAAAGCTTTACCACTATTTCAGAGACTCAGTGTCAGAGTTGTAGATAGACCAAAATTAACTTACATATACATGTAGTAAGATAAATGTACATGTATACTAATAGTGCACTTACCAGCTCCTTGAAATATCTTTGGTTTGGGTGGAATTTCGAGGAAAGACAAATATTCTGCAGCTCATCGACACGTTAACTGATCGGCGAGTGAATCCATCAGCCAATCAGGGAACAAGGTTGATAATTTCCAGTAATCATTCATATTCATAGCATTAAATGTTCATTAATATTGATGGCCTGTATGATGAGCGAGCAGATATGGAGTCGGTCATAGATGATATCGATTTATATTTGCTTATGATTCATATTTGCTTATTTGCATATTTGCATTTGATCAGGCAGGGCAGACTTCGGTCTATGTAGGAGAGGGATTCTGTTAAGCCAGACGTACATATAGTCTCAGCGGAACATATCCCCCTAATGAAACAGGCTGATTATCAGTCTAATCGAACCCATGACATAATCTGTGTTGCACATGGTTTCAATCTGGCCTCGGGCAGCAGTGAATGATAAGCCAAGTGCGATCAGGTGTCGTAGTCGAGTGGTTTAATCACTTGACAGGGAATGCAAAGGTCGTGGGTTCGAACCCCGGCACGGCACTTATGCTCTTGAGCAAGGTATTTTATCTACATTGCTCCTCTCCACCCAGGTGTTAAATGGGTACCCGGTAGGATGGGTACCACGTCATTGTGGTTGGATTAGCATGTGCGCGCTTGGAAACAGGCGACTGGCTGGAATGCTAACCAGAGAAGTGGAGAATGTGCACTGTAATGTGCAGAATCGCAATTGAATCCAGTGACCGGGGTAATAATGCTGTAAGCGCTTTGGTCGGTTACATTGTAACTGGTAAGGCGCTTTGTAAGAAACAGCTATTATTATTATTATTAACGGATGAAAAGCTTGAAGTAAGTGTTCGTTACTCATCATGACTGAATCTATAAATATTGTTTGAAAATATCATTAACAGTTTAACACTACAAACTGATGCATATTCATTAGACAGTCCATACTCCATGATACGAGTTCGCACAATCGCATGTCCCGCCACAAATCTAACTGAGATGTAGACTCTACAGCTACCCCACTCACACACATGCAAAGTTATAGGACAGGTCTACCAAAGGTTGTGTGTTGATTTCAGACAGTAATTTGAACAAGTCTGCATGCAATATTTCAGTTAATCTGTTATATGTCATGAACAATATTATAAGTGAAAACATATTCATGTGGTTACATTGCAGCAAGGATGATGCTAAGATATTCAGGGGCAAAAAAAAAAAAATATATTGGTCAAATTGATTGTGTCACAGAATGTAATTTTCAAATAATGGAAATAGAATTCTGCAACTCATATGCTCCGTCTGCACTGTTTTGTGTCCTCTCTTACAGAATGGTGACCGACGTGCAACTAGCCATCTTTGCCAACATCCTAGGAGTGAGTCTGTTCCTCCTGGTTGTCCTCTATCATTTTGTAGCAGTCAACAACCCTAAAAGCAAGTCAGAATGAGCTTCAACTCTCTCATCTAGATGTATATATCTTGTACAGGTAAGTTGTCATTTTTCTCTTCAAAAGATAATGATATGAAGTGCCAGAGATGAAGATTAATTTGTGTTACGTATTCTCCTAAATGTCTCAATTTTGAATTTTGTACTTGTATTATATTATTAACCCATTGAATACTGAGTTTGAAACGAATCGGCTTCAAAAACAGAAATTTTGATCGTTTAAAGGACCATCCAAGTCATTTGTCAGTTGCAGAACAATGTATCATTGTAAGACTGGATGCTAAAAGCAAAATCTTTAATGAGTAAGGACATTTTAGTAATTTTCAGCACTTTTTTTTTCCTTATTTTTTTTTTTTTTTTTCGTTTTCTTTTTTTGCCAACTAGACTTTGCCAGTATGGTTCACACACTTACATGTATTTTGAAGAGAGTCTTGCATAAACCATTGAGGGGGTTGAGCAATATACATGTACACATTTGTATTGCTAATCCACATGTTTGCTTTTTTGAGATAAATGAACTTGAACGGTAGCATTACAATGTCTATGTATGGAGGATTATAAGATGCATATGTTATTTGACCAAATTATGGTTTGAATTGGTAAATGAAATCTTCATGAGTTGTAGAGCAGTGAATCAGGATAACATTAGTGCATGGAATCCATTTTTCATGAGGGTGAGGGTTAGCAGTACATGTACATCATAGAGATATAAAAAGTAATGTGTATGAAGGATAAGAAAATATACATGTACAACTAGCCTTACATAAAATTGATAAGCTGATATTGATTATTAACCCTAAAAAGGCGGGGTTATTTTGGCACTCTCTCTCAGCCGGGATCTCGACCATGGAGTGACAAAAATTTCTGCAACTTGGCACACTGATAGAGTATCTTATAAAGAATAAGCCTGTAAAGTTTCATATCTACAGTATGTCCCAGAAGAACTTACCATCAGATTTTCAGCATTAATAGCTTTCAGAATTGTAAATTAATCTAAATATGGTTTAAGATTATGAATCTATAGCTAATTATCTCCATCTTGGCGAAAATTCCATCTGATTTAGTTTAGTAGTCAGGAAGAAATAAGAGATTTTTTTTTTTCATCCAAGTTTTGACAAAAGAGAGGCTTACAAAGTACAATGAACAATTCCACACTCCATTTAAATGGTTTGAAAAGAAAGTCACTGTTTTGTCTTTATCTGCTATAATTGTTATGGAAATGTTTTATTTATCATCATAATCGTTGTCTTTCTTGTGCTTATTGTTGTTGCAAGATAAAAGTGCATTTTGGATGTTCTTTTCCAAAATGAAATAATCATGAATGTAAAAAAGATAAGCAGTTTTCAGAGGCTTCAAGATGTTGGTAATTTTACCCCCGCCAAACGAAGTTTGAAGGGGGTATACATGTATATAGGAATCAGTCGACGGTTGGGCGGGTGGGCGGTCGGTCGGTCCGTTGCAAATCTTGCGGATCGAACTACTTCCTCAGTTTTTGACCGAAAGTCATGAAATTTGGTACACACATTGGTCTTGGTGGGAAGATGTGCAAGACATATTTTTCGGATGAGTCGGAATATGCGTTGCCATGGTAACGGCATATTTATGGCAGAAAATCAAGGAAACACCTTGCAGATCGAACTACTACCTCAGTTTTTGACCGAAAGTCATGAAATTTGGTACACACATTGGTCTTGGTGGGAAGATGTGCAAGACATATTTTTTCGGATGAGTCGGAATCTGCGTTGCCATGGTAACGGCATATTTATGGCAGAAAATCAAGGAAACACCTTGCGGATCGAACTACTTCCTCAGTTTTTGACCAAAAGTCGTGAAATTTGGTACACACATTGGTCTTGGTGGGAAGATGTGCAAGACATATTTTTCGGATGAGTCGGAATCTGCGTTGCCATGGTAACGGCATATTTATGGCAGAAAATCAAGGAAACACCTTGCGGATCGAACTACTTCCTCAGTTTTCGACCAAAAGTCAAGAAATTTGGTACACACATTGGTCTTACTGGGAAGATGTGTACAACATATTTTTTTGATGTGTCGGAAGCTGCGTTGCCATGGAAACGGCATATCTATGGCAGTAAATCAGGGAAAAATCTTGCGGATCGAACTACTTCCTCAGTTTTCGACCAAAAGTCAAGACATTTGGTACACACATTGGTCTTGGTGGGAAGATGTGCAAGACATATTTTTGGGATGTGTCGGAAGCTGCATTGCCATGGAAACGGCATATCTATGGCAGTAAATCGGGGAAAAATCTTGCGGATTGAACTACTTCCTCAGTTTTCGACCAAAAGTCAAGAAAGGCTGTTGTCACGGGGCAGGGGTATTAATCATCATCTTCAGTGATATTTCTAGTTTGTTATTGAAAATGAATGATTGTAACAAAATCATGAACCTTTTAATGAATGACTTTGTCTTGATCTTCATAGGAAGATACTACAATCAAACCTGCTTTAGCGATCACCTGTATAGAAAGACCACCTGTCTATAAAGACCACAATTTTCGTTTCCCTTGAACAACGTTTCTCATTGAAATGTGTATTAAAGGAACCTGTCCATCAAGACCACCTGCTCATAAAGACTGCTTTTCTTGTCTCCCTTGAGTGGTCTTTATATACAAGTTTCACTGTAATGATTATTGAACTTTGTTAAAGTGGTATGCATAAATTTGAATATTGTAAGTAAACCTGTCTATTGTGAACAAAATATTTTTAGTCATGTGTATGCCAAGAACAGCCGAGTGACAAAAGATGAAGCAAGAAGCAAGGGACTAATATCTAGCCCAAATTGGACAAGGTCTTCACTGACTGGAAGAGATATAGTTGTGGTTTCACAATCCACCATGCTTTTTCATATTGCAAAACCATTTCTTTCGTAATCGGTACCCAAATGGCGATGTGCTTTGTGAGCCTCCCTTTTGTCGAAACTTGGATGGGAGGGACTAATGACCTATGATACTAAAGTCCTTATTGCTTTGTGAATACTGAACCAAATCGGATAGTATTTTTTGCCAATATTTTTCCTTAAATTGCTTTTTATATATTTTTAAAATGAGTTGCAGTGAACCATTGATTAGCCTTCTGGATCCTTGGTGTTTTGGCTGGCTATTGTTCACATTTTGCATGTTATATACAAAAAAAAAAATAATAATAATTACAGTCAAACCTGCTTTAGCGACCACCTGTATAGAAAGACCACCTGTCTATAAAGACCACAATTTTTGTTTCCCTTGAAAAGTGTTTCTCATTGAAACGTATATTAAAGGAACCTGTACATAAAGACCACTTTTCTTGTCTCGAGCGGTCTTTATAGACAGGTTTCACTGTAGTTTAATTTAGTTATAGATTCATAATCTAAAACCATATTCAGATTAATTTACAATTTTGGAAGCTTTTGATGCTGATAGTCTGATTGTAATTTTTTCTGGGACATGCTGCATATCTCAAACAGTTTTTTAATTATCGCTAATTGATTATTTACATATTCGTGAATTGACAATTCTGCATTGTGTACAATACATATGGAGAAATTTCCATTTTTGCAGCGTTTTTAGGCTGTGTGGTACCCATTGTTAAAATTTTTATGAATTTGGTATCAAAAGATGGGTAAGACTCTAGGCGAAAAGTCACGAAAGCCCGCGACGCAAACAAAATTATCCTCAAACATATTGCACCGCGCATCCGGGGGTGATCCCCAGCCCCTTTAGGGTTTAATAAGAACATTAAGAAGTCAAATGTATTATTATCTTCATGATAATTTATAATGAATTTTCCCAGTTATATCACTAGATTGGATCATACAAATAAATCCATATTTTCAAGTCTTCTGTAAAATGTATAACCTCTGATACATTCCTTTATCTTTTGTTTATCCAACAGATCAAAATTTAAGATCCTTATCCACATCACCAGCACGACTGAAGCGACAGAGGAAAGATGTCACTACTCTCGGATAGCTTCTTGAACTGTGCCCGGATGCCATTTTTTCCATGGAGCAGCCTAACACAGCCCTCGTAGTATACACCATGAGGAGAAATTCAATTGCTTTTCTGTCATCTACAAGCCAGCAATATTTCCAGAGACTCGCATTACTTTCCGGTGTGGACAAAACCCCAAAGTCTAAAGATGTTGCCGAGGAAATACATGTACATGTAGAGTATAAGCTCATGTCTTGGGCAATTGTAATATAAACTGAAAGAGTAATCATGTTTTTGAACAAAATTAGTCCATTGATTTGCCTGAACATAAGAGGTCATGGCAGACTTACTCACTATTTAATGAATTTTTTCCCCCAATTTTCCATTGAACATTCCATTCCCCTTTAATATTTTTGTTCATGTTCAACGATGAAACAGATATTTGTCTAATAGTTAAAAAGGCCACATTCAGCAGTTGTGTATATTCTATTTGAGTTGAAATGCCCTCCACAACACAAGGATAAATTGCATTTTAAAATGTGTCTTGATGCATGTATTGAATAGCAAATTTCTCGTTAACTACCATGCCAGATTCTGCTACATAATGACGAAAGTCATGTACCATTCAGCATTTCAGCTACATCGTTGAAGAATATCATTTTAAATTTCATTCTGGCTTTGAGATATGTTATTTCTCTTGTTGACTTTTCATTCAAAATCACTGACTACATGTACCTTCAAATTGGCATCAACATCTCTGATAGATATTCCTATTTTATATCGATTCCATCCACTGCATTTGTGGTGTAAAAGATATTATTGAAATAAATGATGTAATTATTTTACTGAGAGTTTCCATACTGATTTTGATGTTCATGATGAATTGGCAAATACATGTATGACAATACCGTAAAATCAAAAGCTTACATTAACCCCCCCCCCCCCACCCCTCCATCAGTATACTTTTAGTTAGCTTTTACTGCATATATATATAGTATATCTATGTAGTTAAATAAGTATATAACTTAAACCTATACATGCATAATTCATACATGCAAATCTCACTGAGATTTAACCACCCTAAGAGAGGGAAAGAGAGAGAGAGAGAGAGGATGGAAAGAATGGCTGGTGAAAGATGGAGAGATAGAGAGAGAGGGAGAGTGAGTGAGAGAGGGGGAGATAGATAGAGAGATAGAGAGAGGGAGCGAGAGAGGGAGAGTGAGTGAGAGAGGGGGAGATAGAGAGAGAGAGAGAGGGGGAGATAGGGTGGGAGAGAGTGTGAGGTAGAAAGAGAGAAGAATAGAAAATAAGTGATGGGTATAAATGTAAGAAAGGTGATTTAAGAAAAAAGAAAAAATATTTTGAAAGACGGGCAGGTAAAAGAGGATGGGCAGAGCTTGTGTCAACAAATGGGTAACATGTTCTGGCTATAATGGTTCCCCCCCCCCTTCTCTCCCTCTGCCCCCCCCCCCCCCCTCTCTCTCTCTCTCTCTCTCACTGTTTTGGTGTCCATTCCCTTCTCAATTTCTCTTCTTCTCTCTTTGTTCTTTCCCACTCCCTTTTGACAATATCCAACTACATCATCTTTTTATTGTATACTTTCCAAGAAGATCCACCTCCCTGTTCTATCATTCTGTCTCTCTTTCGTGTCTTGACTTTCTCTTCTCTGTTTGTTGTGTTCGTATCTCATCCTCCCATTATAAATAAAATTATGTCTCTGCATGTGCGCCAATTTCTTGTCACAGCAGGGGGTGGGGGAGGGGGGGGGGGGCGAAAGTAGCCTTTGCTGTTGGTTGCTCTACAAAATTCAAAATTTCCAGGTGGACGCACCCCCCCCCCCCCCCCCCCGGATAGCCGCCCACGGTCTGTGTCATTCACTCTTTTATTTGTTTCCGTCTTTCCTCTCTGTGCCTCACTCCCACTCTGTCTCCTCTCTTCCTACTCCCTTCTCCCCACTCTATCTTTCTCTCTCTCTCCTTCTTCCTCCACTCTCTCTCTCCCTCTCTCTCTCTCTCTCTCTCTCTCATTGTCTCCCTCTTCTCTTTCTCTCACTGTGCCTCCCACTCTCTTGTCTTTCATCTTCCTACAATGCTTCTCCCCCTCTCTCTCTCTCCCTCCTCTCTCTGTCTCTCTCTTTCTCTCTCTTTCTCCCTCTTCTTTTTCTCTCTCTCACTCTCACTTTGTTCCTCTCACTTATTTTCCGTTCCTCTTACTCATGCACAATCAATCATACATTCTTCTGATAATGTTAATAGCAGAGGACTTCACACCTCGCACATTTCGAATACACAAGATACACGTTCCAATTCTAGTGAATAATTGACATTTTATTATTTATTAGAGAGTTTAAACATATTTATTCAACTTATAAACTGGCACTGCCACATACTAACTTGTAGTGCGTAAACGAATAAAAATTTCATTAGTAAAGACACAATGCAATGAATATCAGAAAAAGGAAATTTACATCAAGATAACTATATTTTCGAATTTATGATGACATCGTCAAATATTGTAAACCAAAAACAAATCCTCGTGAAAACTGATAGTTTTACTTTAAAAACTCATTCACTTTCGTTTTAAGGTAAAATGATAAATGGACTATGTACATTAGAAAGCATTCTATGCTTCTGCACTTCGTATATTTTCAAATACAATCTTTAAACATTCAATAATAAATGGATATCATTTTATACATGCAATATGTTTAATGAATTCATCTACAAACATTTAATTCAATGAACTGATCATGCAAAAGTAGGGAGGAAAACACAGCTTTCAGTATATTATTTTTGTTCAAGAAAAATAGATACTTGGGCCTACATACACATGTATATTTTTTCTGCACAAATATATATGTACGACCTTAATGCATCCAGCACTTCGAGTTATTGCTTTTTGCTATGCAGCATTTTTTTTGTTCTGCCGGCCGCATGTATATTATTTAGTAACACATGCACATATATGTTTAAGGTATCACATGAGATCGTTTCAATATTTTTCATAATTATACTATTATTATACTATCCTGCTTTCCACAAGTGGTCATTCATATCTCACATAGGTTAGGTATTTATATAAACACACAACGTGTAAAAATAATACGTTATAGATATCAAATTCCCTCATCAAATATGGGCCTGTAACATAAAGAGATAAATCAATCTTACGATTGATATTAATCGTAAGTCTATGGCAAACCATGTACTGAAGAGTTACAAAAGTTGATTGTATCTCTTTATGTTACAAGCCCATGATTTGACAAAGAAGTACACATCAATCTATTTGTCAACACAATCGATTCCTGAATAATATTTATGTACGTTCTGCCTGCTCAAAATGGGATTATTTTTAAGGACACAATTTGTAGACAAATGATTTTGGAGTAAGTTTTCATATTTGGCAAGGAGACTAACGATATGAATATTTTTAGAATAAACAAATACATGTATCATATACAAACATACAGATAAAGAACTAGATGTACTATCTACAGATTAACATCGACGCCAAACGTTATTCTTTCACTCTGCATTCGCTTCCATCGGTGATTGAACATTGCTTTCGTCATGGACCTCTTGTACCTTCTCAACCTGGTCGGCAACATCCACCTGGTCCTTGGCAGTCGTCTTTGCAGTAATATCCTCTGCAGGTCGTGGTCGTTCACAGTTGCATTTCCGAAGTCGTTTGCCGTGTTTCTTTTCCTTCTTTCCACGTCGTCCGTGTCGACGACCATGGTGATCGTATGGAAAGAAAAGCCATGGAGGGGGAAGTTGATTTTCTGGTTGCACGAAATCGTCATCGTTTTCGCATCCAGCCGTCGTCTCGTCTTCATCCGATCTCTGAACTCGATGATGGCAGCAATGACTCAGTTGCTGTCGTTTCCAAGCTCTCGTCTGTGCCTGGTACCACTGCTTCATAGACCTCTTGAAGAACTTTCTGGCCATGTGGCGGTTGCCATGGAAGTCGGGGAAGCCGTGATGATGAGGGTGGTACATGGGAGGAAAAGGCGGTCTGATGAATCCATGGAGATGCGGCGGTAGTGGTGGTGGAGGTATCATAGAGTGCTGGAAAGCGGGGTAGTGGTGGTATTGGTGCTTGCCATGGTGATGCTTATGATGACCAGGCCCATGTCGGCGTCTATAGTAACCATGGTTACAGGTATGACTGGATGATGGATGATCTTTCTCAAGCTCTGTGGCGTTCGATTTCACGGTTTCTCGTTGAGCTGGGTCTTTGGATTGTTCTTCAACCTCGCCATCATGCGGATGATTTTCTTGGACATCATCACCGGGTGCGTTCTGCTCATCATCGCTCTCACTGCTGCTACTGCTCGAGGATGATTCGCTTGATGATGATCCAGCTCCATGTCTACATCCTTCGTTCAGGTGACATTCATCCATTTGGTCTGCCATTGATGTCACAGGCTCGTCATCGTCGACCACGTACGTCCTTCCATGTCGACCTCGACCACGTCCACCATGTCCATGTCCCCTTCCCCGACCTCCGAAGCCAAACCAACCACCACGTCCACCTCTGCCTCCTCTACCTCCGAAGCCAAAGTGCCCGTGCTCCATCCCGTATGCACTACCAGACGGGTCCATCATCGCCATCATCATCGCCCGACGTCCCCCTCGTCCTCCACCACGCATCCAATCATACGGTGCTGGATGACCATGCCGATCTAGGCGTGGATCGCCTCCGAAATGGTGCCAGTCCTCGAAATGAGAATGGAAATCAAATCCCGGGTTCTCCATGGTTGTGCCTGTCGCACTACGGTCGTGCATAATGAAAATCACCTCCTGTATCACGACTCTCAGCTATAAACCTGCGTGCATGAATAGCAAGTCAAATCCAGATAATTTTATGTTAAAAATATTGACTGGTCTAAAACGACATTGATAGATTGATGAAGAACGAAGTAAAATTGAAATTTAAGCTCGGATACTATGACCACAAGAGTTTAGATGTATTTTCAATCTGACGATCGGAAAGCGAATGAAGGAACTGCCCCTGATTGTCGCTACTTATACATTGTATGATAATTCTATCATGATGCAACGTATTAGCAACGTTTCTAGTTTCGGTTTCCTTTATAACTATTATCAATGTTGACACGTTTCCGAAACGTTTCCTGCCGTACCAGTCTGTTCTGTTCCCCACTGATAAACAAACGTATCCAAAACGTTTTACAGGAAGGATGACGTCATCGGTATAAAAGATTCAGATAACATGGTCGCGTGCCATCACATGATGCTGTTTGTCGACAATAAAATCGAAAATAATACACTGCCATTTCCTTCAAAAACGTACAACAAATAGCATAAACGAATAAATCAATAAAAGTAAATACATGTAGATGAATAAAGAAAAAGAAAAAGAAAGGAGATAAAGAAGGAGAAAGACAGATTTGTTAAAGGCTTTGTGTAGTTCATTATAGACGTATGACATTTTTTTTTTAATTAATTGAATTTATTTTCTGACCATGGTACGGACACTATGCATTGTGACCTATTCCATTGTTAATATCATTTTCGTATTATGAACGTCTGAATCTTTAACTCAGTTTTAGTAAGATGTTAATTATTTTACTAAGGAAACCCATAGTCTTTTGTTGCCTATACTTTTGCAACTAATATTTGTATGTATTTTTTTCTTCGATAGGTAGGCCTACATCTCAGTTTTCATTCGAGCAGGGGAGCGTTTCATCAAGCGTTTAGTAAGTGATTTTTACCGACAACTGTTATAAGCTACTGAAATCTTTGCATCTGATTGGCTGAGAGCAAATTTGTCAGTAAAAATCACTGACAAAACACTGAGCATGATGAAATGCTCACCTGGTTTGTCAGGACGGTGCCAATTTAAAACCGACAGGACCCGCTAATCTGGCATGATACCATTTTATCTTTCATCTTAACAAAAAACATTTAAAACATAATTTAAAAAAAGAAGTCATTTGTATTATTTTAGATGATTCAAGTCTATTATAAAAAAATAAATAACGAAAAAAATTGTTGGTGATAATAGTCATAATTGACTGATTGCCATATAAGACTAATCAACAACAATAGTCATTTCGTTTTATGTTGTTCCCTTGCAAATGGAAATAAATTCATTTCAATTCAATTATACATGTAATTGCAATTGACGATATTATGTAGGATGGTGATGATGACTGTATCATGTCAAATCAAATCAAATCTAATATAGGCCTACATAATGTTCAAATGGTCGATGAAGTCACTCCGCGAACATTGGTGCTACGTTTTCAGATCCTTTAATTGTTGTCGAGTCTGGAATGGAACAGGCTGGTACGGTAAGGTACGTTTTGCAAACGGCATAATTTTTGAGTGCACACGACACGATACTCCCGAATCTATTTTCATTCAATGACGTCACTCTCACTAAGAACGTGAACAATACACTGTGTATTGTTAGGGCATTAGACTTTGGGACGCACGGGGTCACCGAACTGTTTATTAAGAGAAGCTCTTTCGCTATAGCTATACCCATGTACTATGTTTTAATTTATATGATTATCCAATTTCTTTCAAAAAAACTCGTTTTGGCCTGCATTGCCGACTTTCCATACCAAGTTGAAAATACAGCGTAACCTTTACGTAAAGGCTGAAGGAGGGGGGGGGGGGGTGGCTTTACAGGCAGCCGGTCTTTATATACAGGTTCCTTTAATACACTTTCAATCATATGAAACGCTGTTCAAGGGAAACAAAACTGTGGTCTCTGTAAATAGGTAGTCTTTCAATATATACTGATGGTCGCTAAAGCAGGTTTGACTGAAATATGATGAGGGTAATTAAATAATAGCGTTTTGAATCACTTCAAAGATATAAATAATTATAACAATTAATTTTAAATAAATTATCGTCAAAAATACATTTTCTCTATATTCTCTTGATTTCTGACACCTATAATTATTTTCTTATTTTCTAACTGATCATTATGTTTCTCTTCCCTCATGTTTCTTTCTCTTTCTTAGTTTTCTCACTCCCCCCCCCCCCCCCCGCAATTCATTGTCAACAGCCAATATAGATAAATTTTATGGAAGGCAGCATTGTGGAATGGAACATGCTGGTACGGTAGAGTACGTTTAGGAAACGGCAGTCGACAAACAATATCATGTGATGGCACCCGACCTTGTTCCCGGAATCTTTTATAGAGATGACGTCATCCTTCTTACAAAACGTTGTGCCTACGTTTGTTTCATCTGTGTGGAACAAAACGTACTGGTACGGCACAGCACGTTTCGGAAACGTGTCAACAATGATTATAAAAGGAAAATTAAACTGCAAACGTTGGCACTACGTTGCATCGTGAGGGAATAGTATAAGTAGGGGCAGAAACGTGCAGTTTGTTCATTCGCTTTCTGATCACCAGATCGAAACTATACCTGTGTTCATAAATGCTGATATCAGTTTCACTTCGTTCTTCGGGAAAGGTTCATCACTATTTTAATACCGTGTTATACCAGTGAATATTTTCAATTTATCTCTCGATCTGACCTTCTATCAAACACTTTGATACACAATATACAGGCTATATAGTGTTTAACAAAAGAGGCGACTAATTATATACGATCGTGGCAAGTCAGGCATTATAGCATGGAGAACCCGGTAAATGATTTTCAGTATCATTTCGATGGCATGCAACATTTCGGAGGAGATCCAAACGATCATCGAACTCCGTATGATTGGATGCGTGGTGGAAGACGAGGGGGACGTCGGGCTATGATGATGGCGATGATGGACCCGTCTGGTAGTTCGTATGGGATGGAGCACGGGCACTTTGGCTTCGGAGGTAGAGGAGGCAGAGGTGGACGTGGTGGTTGGTTTGGCTTCGGAGGTCGGGGAAGAGGATATGGACATGGTGGACGTGGTCGAGGTCGACATGGAAGGACGTACGTGGTCGACGATGATGACGAGCCTGTGACGTCAATGGCAGACCAAATGGATGAATGTCACCTGTACGAAGGATGCAAACGAGATGGAGGTGGATCAAGCGAATCATCCTCGAGCAGTAGCAGCAGTGAGAGCGATGATGCGCAGAACGAACCCGGTGATGCTGTCCAAGGAAAACATCTGCATGATGGCGAGGTTGAAGGGCAATCCAAAGACCCAGGTCAACGAGAAGCCGTGAAATCGGACGCCACAGAGCTTGATAAAGATCATCCATCATCCAGTCATACCAGGAACCATGGTAACCAGAGACGCCGACATGGGCGTGGTCATCATAAGCATCGTCATGGCAAGCACAAACACCACCACTACCCCGCTTTCCAGCATTCAATGATACCTCCACCACCTTTTCCTCCCATGCATCACCGTCATCACGACTTCCCCGATTTCCATGACAATCGTCACATGGCCAAAAAGTTCTTCAAGAGGTCTATGAAGCAGTGGTACAAGGCACATAAGAGGGCGTGGAAACGACATCAAGGAAGCCATGGCTGCCATCATCGAGTTCAGAGATCGGATGGAGACGAAGACGAGACGACATCTGGATGCGAAAACGATGGGCACTGCGTGCATCCTGAAAGTCAACTTCCCCCTCCATGGCTTTTCTTTTCATACGATCACCATGGTTGTGGACACCGACGACGTGGATTCTGTCCGAGTCATGGGAATAAGGAAAAGAAACACGACAAACGACTCCGACAATGCAACGGTAAACGACCACAACCTGCAGAGGATACTACTGCGCAGACGGGCACCAAGGCTCAGGCGGATGTTGTCGACGAGGTCGAGAGGGTACACGAAGTCCACGACGAAAGCGAGGATGATCAATCACCGATGGTAGAGACCGCTTAGTGAGGAACATTGGATTTCGTTGTAAAACTACATGTGGCTATTTTATTCTCTTTACTAAAACAAAATGTTTGTATATGTTATATTGGTGAATAATTATTCTTTAAAAATTATACGATATAGGTATTTTACGTAAGCATTCAAGTTTTCATTTAAAGGACCTATATACACATTGCTTATGAGAAATTAACATAATTATAACATTAATACCCTTTTAGTTTTACAAAATTAGATTACACTATATATGCGGGACTCTGTTATCCAACTCGAAATTAATTTGTATATCAATGAAACCCGAAATTTATATATTTGGAGTAGTTTTTTTCAATTAAAATGCAATTATTATTCTGTAGACCTGTGTGAGTTACTGTCATTGGCATTTCAAAACTCAAATCAGAGCTATTTAATGTATCATTTTTTAGAAGGATGAAGGATTAATTTAACAGTATAACTATGATCACTGTAATGTTGTAATCATGATTGTCACAACATTACTTTAAGCTGGGAATATTGATGTGTAAGATTTTCAGGCGTTGTATGTTTTAAAAAAATTATAATTCTGTATAATTCACGTACACTCTTAGAAATATTGGGCAAAATTTTACCCAAATTTTACCCAACATGAGGGTCCTTATGAGTCCGACCAACTTTTGGGTAAACTTTACCAATTTCATTCTTATTTTTGACCAATGTTGGGTAAATGCATGTAAAAGTTGAGCAAGATTTAACCAACCTATGCCCAATCTTCATTTACCCAGTGGCATTTACCCAACATTTCTAAGAGTGTATATTATTACGCTGTATATTGCAAAAGTAATGTAATATATCACAGTGGAATGGTTGAAACGCCAACCTAACTAAATAACTATTATAAAAGTTAGTTAGGTTGCCGTTTCAATCATTCCACTGTTATATAATATGCTTATGCGTAAATATATTCACTACTGAGATATGTAACTACCAGCAAAATTTGTGTTTGAAGGCCTCAAGTACATTATGTATTTTCTCTCGCGAAAAAAAATGGGTACTAAGAATTGCACTAAATATAACCCAACCTAACCTAATCTATATTATATATATATATATATAGTTAGTTAGGTTGCCGTTTCAATCATTCCACTGTTATATATATGTTTATGCGTAAATATATTCACTATACTGAGATATGTAACTATACCAGCAAAATTTGTGTTTGAATGCCTCACGTATATTATGTATTTTCTCCGGCGAAAAAAAAATGGGTACAAAGAATTGCTCTAAAACAATTATTAACTTTAATCGCTTAGTATGGGAGATTAATTTAAGTATGAAATTTAAAGATCCTGTATCAATTAAGAAGCGTGATGTATAAATAGTCAATTAGTAACATTTGATTATTGATTGAATTAAACAAAATAATTATACAAAAGTTAAAGCATCAACGATGTGAAGTAAAACAATAGGTTTTCATAAATATATTTTCTCTTCCTGTTTGTTAACAACTTGTCAACTTAGATAAACATTTGAATAATTATAATCATGATAAAAATATAAATCTTTACTAATGCAATGGTTGTTGCGTCACCGTAAAGAAATGAATGGATGTTCTGATAACTATTAAAATGTACATGTATATAAATATACTGGAATATATACACCAGATCCTGTAATGACATGTGCGAGTACATTTTGTAATGTGAACGTTAGATCAATCACCCCCTAACTTGATTAAAAAATAATGATACCGTGTAAGAGGAAGAGTGAGAGGGGGAGAGGGAGAGAGAGAGAGCGAGAGGGGGGAGAAAGAGAGAGAGAGAGAGAGAAGAAGAAGAAGAAGCGGAGAAAGAGAGAGGGGAGAAAGAGAAACTTATGAGAGGGAGATGGAGAGAGACTCGAAAGATAATAAAAAGGAAAAAGAGGGGGAAGAAAGGGAGTGAGAAATAGCTCGAGAGTAAAGATAGGTTGTGAATGAGAGTGAGTCAGAAGCGAAAGAAAGGAAAGAGAGAGAGAAAGTGAGAAATGTGAGATAGAGATATAAGATGGAGAGCATTAAAGAGAGAGAGAGAGAGGGAGAGGGAGATAGATTTATAATAGAGCCTGTTGCGAGAGAGAAATAGAGAGAGAGGGGGGGGGGGGGGGGAGAGAGATAGAGAGAGGGGAGTGTGTATGTGTGTGTGTGTGAGAGAGAGAGAGAGAGAAAATGGAAGTCAATCCTGATATCAAGTTGATATTAATGAAAGCAGACAAATGAGAGTAGCAGATAAGTAAAACATTTCAAATAATCCGTAAACAACATAATACGCAAATAACGAAAACGCGTAGGCCTAGTGGCAACTCTGTGACACATCTTTCATGCACCAATTTGCTCTGTACTATAGGAATTCACGAATTTCTACTTTCTCTACAGAAAATATTTGATAACGCAATGGAAAAATAGAAATTTATTTATGTCATGTCAGCTGCATGCACTCCTTTCGGAGCGATCTGCATAATAATACTGCGTCGATGTGTCTGCGTAAAAGACTAGACCAATTAACGCTCGGGCTCTCTGATTGGCTATTGCGACGAGGGACCTTTAAACGGTTTGTAAACAAAGCGAGCTGACCGTTTCGTGAACTGTTGCTTTATTAATCTCTTTGAAAAGATTTGGTAAGTAAATTACAAAGTTTTTACAGGTATTATTGGTTTGGTATTTTTATAGGATATGATTTCTTGATAAACGAGTTAATATTATGATCTAGTAATTGACTTTTCACTGACATTGTTGGCCAGTTGTCTTGCTCAATCAATCCAATCAACCAAGGACCGCAACAGCTGTAACTGTTCGCCGCCCCAACTCCGGGGCACGTACCACTGCAAAGTATGATGGGGAGCCCAATGTCTGCACACCTAGGATTCGACTTGAACTTGAACTTTAATTTTAAGTTGAACAAAACTTTCTTTCATGTTAAGCTAATGCAATTTCATTCTCATATAATTCCTGATATTTTAAAGAGTAAATGTTCAAAAATCTCTACAAAAACTTGAGCAAGACTACCCAAGAAAAATTTGGCCATTTTCATTTCAAACTGCCATCCATGGCCTGGGGTGTTGCACTTGCAAGAAAGTTGCGATTGATTGCAAGTTGCAACTGATCGGTACTGACCAATCAAAATCATTGTTGCAAGCGCATCTTCTTGAATGGGCAGACCCTGAACCATTCAGAATGGTTGTTCTAATTTGCTTTACAATTTGCAATTGATTGCAACTTTCTTGCAACACCCCATTAGACTTACATTTACAATACAAACTGAAAGGCATCTGTGACTGTCATTTTGACATGTTTGACAAATGTTGCAAAAACAATGTGCCCATGACTGTCGGTAATTTTACGCACAGTTCAGGGTTATTTTTACATGAAAGACAGCATTTGGAATGGAGGCTTGTTATAAACCACTGAATATTTCTATTCGTTTTCTGCGCAGCTGCATGCCTATCGCCACTCGTACAACATACGAAATGTATGAGTGGCGATAGCTAGATTCTGATAAAACAAAATATTAGTAAGAGACGAAATGTCTGTGTTCATTATGTCATGTGTTTTGTTTTATTAGAATCGCACAGTTATGCTTGTGCGTGGACAAGGAAGGAGTCAGGACGCTGCGCACACTTTGGCACTGGCCAACTAGCCATACAACTACATTTTTTAGCTGACTGGCACTTGGTGCTTGACGCCTTGATCATGTTTTGCCGTAGAGAATAGGATCTAGATTCTAGATTCTAACAATTACAAAAAAACAGTCTATTTCATTTGAATTCGGGGATGTGCTCTGCTGAGACCATGTCTGGCTTCACGGAATCCCTCTCCTCAACTAATAAAGAGATGATAAAACTACTCCAACCAGAGACTGATTTTTTTGTGTGAACTTTTTAGAGCAATTGGCTTTTCTTTTCTTTTTTCCAGAAGAAATTTATAATGTTACCTATTTTATTGTCAGCACCAAACAAAAGAGTTTTATTCTTTTCCCTTTCATAGTCCCTTTCATAGTCCCTTTCATTCCACAAAAGGAGTTCATAAAGTAAAACCTGTCACATTTTTTTTTCAAGCATGTAACTTTACATCTGCATTATCGTGGAATAAGTCACCTGTCCATTCACTGCCATTTATTTTGTCAGTGCTGGTGACAGCATTCCACTCCCATAGACATACCACGCAAGTGTGTGCGTACACACTGAATGAGTGGAGACCTCTTCCATGATATAGCCATAACATTCAATACATGTAAATGCAAAAAAGATTCAAGCTTTTATTATGATGCTGAATAATAGGGCTAAGTTGTATGTAAATGTACATGTAGCTGCGTGCAGGTACAGAGTACCCACATATTATTTATGTTTCACTATAGGACACAATGGACTTACAAGCAGCTATTTTGTCTTCACCTGATGATGTCCTTATCGTTGGTAACCATGGCAACCTGTCACATGATACAATCCTACGTCATCTTAACACGATAGATCTTCAGCGTTCAGGTATTTTAAAGTACATGTATTATGTCAATTGAGGATCAACACAATAGTTGTAATACCCATTAACACTGACAAGATAGAAAAATGTCCCAACAGTAAAAAAGATTTACATTACCTTGAATGGCCAATTTAGTGGTAGGTTTGGTGGTGCGACGGGGGTGTAAAATTGGAGTCAGATACACTGCATGACTAATGATAAGAAAATTTCTTTGCATGCATGCATGCCTAAACTTTATTAAGAGTTTTTTTTTTAAAGATTTATTCATTCTTTAAATCGAGGGCCATTGGGCGAATCAGTATGCCTTTTCTCACGAGGGCTGATGGTTTGTAGCAGAAAGGCTGGTTACCTGTGGTTGGTCAAAAACAGAAGGAATTACTGGGCTACCTAGTTGCAGATTACCTGTACCAGTTCTACTACCAGTCCATCTGTGCATATGTGTACTTGTAACAAGTAGTTTCTTAGACTTGGGTTAAAGTTCTTAGCCAAAAAATTAAACTTAATTCTGTACTTCGCTAAGTACAGTATTTTATCCAAGCCATTATAATGATATCTCTTTGAATTAGATGTGGGCCCTGATGATGTTATTGAAGTTTTCATTTGTTTTTGATGCACAGACGGTGTGGAATTGTACCTGCTAGGTGGTCGTTCCAAATCATCAGGGTGTCCCAGGCTAAAAACCATATCACAGCATTTCATAGAGCGATACAGACATGATGGGCTGGCGGCCAATGACAGGCAGACTGTGCTCTCTCATGCTAGTCACCTACTCATGGTGCAGCTCTGCTTGGCTGAGCGCAGCAAACAGGTAACTTTCTCTGTCCTTTGTATGTTTTTATGCAGGTACACCAGTTTCAGTCCCTGTTACTTCTCTGGGGAGCGTTTCATCAAGCGTTTTGTCAGTGATTTTTACTGACAAATATGCTCTCAGCCAGTCAGATGCAAGGATTTCAGTAGCTTATAACAGTTGTCGGTAAAAATCACTGACAAAACGCTTTGATGAAACGCTCCCCAGGTATCAGGCTTCAAGTCAAACAGAACACATGGTGCTACCAGTGACCCGAAAAGTGCTCCAGCCAGCAGCCATTGCTCGAGGATTGTGAATGAAATATGCATGAAATTAAAGATTTGTTTTGTTATCACTACATATCTCAACTATTTTGTATACTAGGAGGATTAGAGGAGATGTAGGCTTCATAATTCTGGTTATCACAATATTTCTAATGAACAGTTGAGTCATGAACTGAATATAGGTGGAGGCATTTAGGAGACGCGGTCACATTCATCATGTTTGTTTTGGATTCTAAAGACAATCAGGTCTGCAGGACCCACTTTTCATAGATCTCGAAGATGAAAAGTGGTCTAAAGTGAAAGCTCAAGAACATCTTGAAATGCAAAAATAATAACATGTTTAAATATAGGAAGTTAGTTATTTTTAAAGACATGAATTTTTGTTATAAGAATTTGATGTTCATAGTGCTATTTCCAAATTTTTTTATTTTCCCTCCCCCTCAACAAAAAAATCTTTCTCGCTCTTGACATCTGGAAGCAGAAACATGACCTTTTTGAAGTGGACATGAGCGAGGTCCTCCTCACCTCCAAGGAAATTCTCCAACAGAAGCTCTCCACCAATCAGCTCTCTTGCACTCAAGTGCCAGCCAATGAGAACTCCCATCCTTCCACAGAGCCCCACCCCCTCATGAATATGTATGAAGAAATGCTCAAGAGATGTAATATGGTAGATCTTGTGGATGTATACAGGAAGGTCAGGAAGGTGGAGTTAAAGAGGAGAGAAGAAGGTTTGGATGGATCGCCAACGGACACAAGAACAAAGTACATGGTGCTTTATCCTCCTGAAAGTGACATTGAGGTGAGCTCCAAGTCTGGTCTCCACTAGCCTGTTGACAAGGCCTCGTGACTTGGCTATTTTCCTCGTCATGCTGTGCCTGAGATGAGACTAGCCGGCGACGAAAAGAATCAACACGGCCCGGGTGAACGCGCGATCGAGCGACTTTAGTCGCGAGGCCTTTTGGAACCTGGGTTTCCATCGTCCGATATGAATTATTCACGAGTTGACATTCATATGTTATAGAATGGGTTTCAGAATCCCTGCAATCTCATTGGTCAAGAGCTGTGCCTTGAATTTTACTGGCCTGCACGTTCGATATCAATAATTATTAAGATCACTGACGATAGCCACTGTAAACATGCTATCGATATTTATTTTAGCGAGTGCGAGAGTCTGAGCTGAGAGCCGCGATATACGACTTTTTAATGACAGAGAATTGCAAGATTTGAGACAAAATTCAGATGTTAATGATAGTTGACTTCGGATTCTGATGGTAAGCCCAATAAAATCCGATTATAGGTCTACCTGTTTAAAAACAAGCAAACTGAAAAGGCGATTAAATGAAAATTAGTGCAGTGTGAAACTGAAACTTCAGTACCGTATGCTGCACTGCACTGCAGTGCATACGGTACGGTGATTCACTACAGTCTACAGCGCAGCATACACTGGCCTGGTCTGGGCTGGCCTGGATTATGGGCTGACCAGACTTAAAATTTGTTGATGCAAGACTAGAAGTTCTCTTTGCATTAATTCTTTAAATTACTTGCTTTAATGTAAATAGACTAGATTATATCTAACTTGGGCTTGTTGTTGACATGAGTGACAGATTCTAAAATAAAAAAGTTGACAGTCATGACAGTAGTTAGCTTAGCCTAGGCTTAGGGTCAAGACTCTAACACTGAAATAAAATGAAATTCTGAAATTTAACCTAATTAGCCAGATTTTCAGTTCTCTATGGAAGTCATTAAATTTCTAAAATCTATTTATGATGCATGGAAATGATTTACCAGTGCCATGCATCCGGTAGATTTGAGCCATGCGTCCGGTAAATTTCAGCCATGCGTCCGGTAAATTTCAGCCATGCGTCCGGTAAATTTTTTTACCGGACGCATGGCTCACTTTCACTGGATGCATGATTGGGAAAAAGTTTGATTTTCACTTTTTTTTTTACCCATTCTATAAAACAGATGATGCACAGGTATTTTTCGTGGGTCGGTAGGAATTGTGTACGCTCGGTACCTCTGAATTTTGTCCGAAACCCACTCGGCTGTGCCTCGTGGGTTCAGACAATTCAGAGGTACCTTGTGTACACAATTCCTACCGACCCACTCTAACCTGTGCATCATTTGTATACTAACACGCCAACCGAGGATTATCGACCAATCACAACGGTATCTGCGGGGCCTGCTTTCCATGATTGATGCACGGGCCGCGCTAGCTCGAGATGAAGGCGAATTTGCATACCAAATGTATGCTGACGTCATGCGAAGATACGTTTGCTGATTGGCTCCTACCTATAAGGTAGCAGATCCTCGCTAGGAACAAAGGATAACATAAGAAATACAGGCCAGGTTCCAAAAGGCCCTCGGACTCACGTCGCTCGATCGCGCATTCACCGGGCTGACTTGCCGAGAAAAATAGCCAAGTCACGAGGGCCTTGTCAAAAGGCTAGGTCTCCACAGGGTCCACATCCAAGGCTTCCAGCTATCCTGCAAATCAGGAAAAACCTGGAAAATTAGTTCCCTTTTTTCCAGTCAGGGAATTTCACTATCCCCTCCCCCCCCCCCCCAAAAAAAAAAAAATTGATTAATGAATTTAAAAAAAAAATAGTCGGCCTGTTATATGTTGTCTCGTTTCGAAACAGCATATACACTGGATGATTGGGTATGTTGGCTTTTTTTTTTAGTTGTAAAATTCATCCCTTTTCTGGGCCCTCTTGCATAAAAAGTTGCAATTAACTGCAACTCTAAAAATTAAACGCAAGTCCAAAATACGCGATCCTGATTGGTTGAAAGTCAAGTTGCGTTTAATTTTTTGACTTGCGATTAAACGCAACTTTTTATGCAAGAGGGCCCTGACCCTGGAATTCTGAAACTCCAGCAAGGAAAGATCGGTGAAAAATCAGGTAAATGGTTTTCCTGAAATGCTAGTAGGAACATTAAAAGGGAGGCATTCAATATTTCTTCCTTGACGCTTTCTGTGACACTAGGTTTATGAAAGATATCATAAATGAACTTTTAGGCCCGAATTCATATAAGAGGTTCAAACCATGGGTAACCGTAAAGTTTAAACCTCTGTAAGCCTACTAAAATAAGCGTAAATAAGCGCACATTGCCCATGCGCGCGCTTGAAAATATGTAATTGGGTTGGATTCCGTGCACACGTACTCTTAAAATACCCAGGAGGGGGTTTAAACCATGGTTTGAAATAAACCCCCTTTGTGAATTCGGGCTTTAGTGGTCAACATTGTGGTTTTGTTCTTTGTTTCATTGTTAAGTTTGGCCTAACATACCTCCCCCCCCCTGAAGAAAAAAAGCAACAGCAATCAATACAAATTGTTAATCACATCAATTACATAGTTTGCTGACCACACAAATGATAATTCACAAGGCAACGAATACTGTTTAACATTGTCTCTGTGTCTTTTTTCCACCATGCAGCGTGCTATGCTTAATGGTCTTTTCGGAAGTGAGATACCGTCCACGATCACAGCTCTGAACTTTGACCCATCGTCATCTTCAGCTGAGGATGAAGAAGGAGAAGACGTGATGGTGAGGTTAGAGGTATCGACAGAGAGACTAACCTGGGATCAGGCTATCACATCAAATAACTTTCAGTCAACGTCCATTCCTAGTCCGCGAAGCCCTACAGAGGTAATATTATTTTGTTGTAACATTAACACAACATAAACAGTAGAATGTGGTTTCATCGTTATGTGATTTTCCGGCATGTTTTTTGTTGTTATTGTTGTTGCTGATATTTGTTTACACTTTGCTGATCTGATCCGTCGATCTACTACATAAGTAATTTTATATTCATTTCTTTATTGCAACCATTTCCCATTTGGATTTCCAGTACAGATAAAAAGACTTGTTAACGATTAGATTTATTATATAGTTTCTCTCATAATGCAGCAAAACTTAGGATTAACCAACCCATTTTTATGCCTCCGCCCACCTAAGGTGGGTGCCGGAGGCATTATGTTTTCGGGTTGTCCGTCCGTCCGTCCCACTTCTCGTTACCGCGATATCTGAAGAATCATTTGAGGTAGGAACCTCAAACTTGGTACTAGTATGTATCCCCATACGAAGATGAACTGATTAGATTTTGGGGTAAGTAGGTCAAAGGTCAGAGGTCACAGAGGTCAATTTACATGAAATTACATGAAATTACTGGTTTTTAGCACCGTTACCACGATATCTGAAGAACCGTTTGAGGTGAGAACTTCAAACTTGGTACCAGTATGTATCCCCATACGAAGATGAACTGATTAGATTATGGGATTAGGAGGTCACAGAGGTCAATTTACATGAAATTAAATGAAATTCTTGGTTTTTAGCACCGTTACCGTGATATCTGAAGAATCATTTGAGGTAGGAACCTCAAACTTGGTACTAGTATGTATCCCCATACGAAGATGAACTGATTAGATTTTGGGGTAAATAGGTCAAAGGTCAGAGGTCACAGAGGTCAATTTACATGAAATTACATGAAATTCTTGGTTTTTAGCACCGTTACCGCGATATCTCAAGAACTGTTTGAGGTGAGAACTTCAAACTTGGTACTAGTATGTATCCCCATACAAAGATGAACTGATTAGATTTTGGGATTAGGAGGTCACAGAGGTCAATTTACATGAAATTACATGAAATTCTTGGTTTTTAGCACCGTTACCACGATATCTGAAGAATCATTTGAGGTAGGAACCTCAAACTTGGTACTAGTATGTATCCCCATACGAAGATGAACTGATTAGATTTTGGGGTAAGTAGGTCAAAGGTCAGAGGTCACAGAGGTCAATTTACATGAAATTACATGAAATTCTTGGTTTTTAGCACCGTTCCCGCGATATCTCAAGAACTGTTTGAGGTGAGAACTTCAAACTTGGTACTAGTATGTATCCCCATACGAAGATGAACTGATTAGATTTTGGGATAAGGAGGTCACAGAGGTCAATTTACATGAAATTACATGAAATTCTTGGTTTTTAGCACCGTTACCGCGATTTCTGAAGAACTGTTTGAGGTAAGAACTTCAAACTTGGTACCAGTATGTATCCCCATAGAAAGAGGAACTGATTAGATTTTGGGGTAGTTTTACATTGTTATCACCATATCTCAACTAATTTGTATTCATGACTAGGAGGAGATAAGTTGGGTTATAAGGTGTAAGGTCAGATGTCAAAGAGTTAACATGTAATTAGAGGCTTTTATTCTGGTTATCACAATATTTCAAGAGCAGTTTGAGCCATCAACTGAATTAGGCGGAGGCATATAGGAGACGCAGTCGCATTCATCTTGTTTGAATATTTCTTTGCTCATTAACCAGCTAATAAAGGACTACTTTTTCAAGCTGATTCCTATGGCAGGTATCATTTATATGTAACTTGAACAGTCAGTGTTAGTTTGGTTTATAAAGGTGTTGTGGTCTGGTGGATTAGCCACCAGACTGTTGATCACATTGTTTGTAGTAACTTTGTACACGTAGTTTGAGTCCCAGCTGCAGCACTAATGTCCATAGGAAACACTGTTTCTACCAAGGTATAGTAAACTGAAACTTGGTAGGAAGCATTCCTTGAATGCTCCCAGTGCCTTGGGGCAGCTTGGCTAAATCCAGGGTGATAGCAGTGCTTTGTAGGCACTTTGAGCATCCCTTAAGCTTAGAATAGATTTCAAGCACTTTATAAATATAGTCATTATTATTTCTTATCATTATTACTAAATCTGTGAAATCGTATTTTCTGTCATGATGAGAACTCTCTTCATGCTTGCAATCCCTCAACAGACCTTCTGCCGTCAGCTGTTCCTGTCTCACCTTGCCCTACTGATCAACACCCGTGATGAGCTGTCCCTGGCCCATTGCCTTAGCTTACCTGATAAAGGTCTAGGTGTAGAAGGCTTTACGGCACTCAGGAAAGCTGCTCTGGCCAAGAAGATGCCCATGTACCAGGTAATAGTCTAGAGGTGTCCTAAAGTAGGTGTGCCATTTACATCTAGAGTTGTTTTATTGTTACATATGGCACCCTTCATCATGAAGCTGCAGCTAGGTGGAAAGCGCTATGATCCTGATCTCTCCTGTCTTTCAAAAATAAAGTCATCCGACAGCTATTCATGTTAGAGTTATTTCTCACTCTTACTTTCTTACATTCCCCGAAGATCATGACATTCTTCATCGTGAAGATATGTCTCGTTTGCAATTACTATGTACCCCTTTAATCTCTTACATGATTCTTCTTCTCTCATGCAAGGAGGCATGATGGCTATGCCTTTGCGGTAGAGTAGTGGTCTTGTCATCAAGAGATTACTCCTGGTAATGCTTTGATCCTCGATTAACCCTTTCATGACAGGAATTACTTAAGGGCTAAATTGATCAAATTTTGTTCTTCAAATTGGCAACAATAATATTTTTCTTTTAATGCTACATGGTACTAATAAAATGTAATGTCTTTGAAAACAATATGCATGGTTAGCGACTTTGTCGAAAAGTTGAAAAATGGCTAATTTTCATTTTTAAAAAAGCAATGGCTTTGAACCTCTCAACGTGTTGCCAGTTTAAGGATTTTAAAGCGTATTCTCCTTTTTAAATTTCCTGGCATCAAACGCAATATGACCACTCAACAAAAATGGACACAGTGTGTGCCAAAATTTTTGCTCTTTCTACTAACGCATCTGGTATATTTTTTAGGGCTCTGCATCAAAATTCATGGAACCAATAAGATCAGGGCTTGGGTTGCACTTTTTATATTAGTTTTAACGTGTTGCCAATTTAAGGATTTTAAAGCTTATTCTCCTTTTTAAAAATTTCTGGCATCAAACGCAATATGGCCACTCAACAAAAATGGACACAGTGTGTGCAGAAATTTTTGCGCTTTCTACTCACGCATCTGGCATAATTTTTAGAGCTCTGCATCGAAATTCATGGAACCAAACTACAAAATGTGGTCAGTTGTCTCGAAAGAGTTAACAAGTCACTTTATGTTGTTATAGCTATAAGATCAGGGCTTGGGTTGCACTTTTTACATTACACTGTAGGGTAGGGTTAGGGTTGGGTAGAGTGTAAGGGTTCAGTGTTGAACTTGCTTAGTGTTCCAAATTAATCAGAGGGAAATTGTCAGCAGAGCACGAATAAAATCCTGAGAAAATTTCAAACAGCTACTTATTTTATGGTTATGTTTTCTTACATTTCCCCCTCCATAGACTATGGTATCGTTCATCATGAAGCTGCGTCTCGGTGGGAAGAGCTACGCTCCTGATCTCTCCTGCCCTCTGGGAGAGTATGTCAAGCCAATGGGGGAGTTTGTCAACCTTATACAGAAGATGCAGACTCTGGCTGAAGAAACAAAAGACCCAAGGTACTAATGTTAATATAAAAGCAATTCTGTTTTTAAGTTTCAATTGAAGTTTGTTCACCAAATGCAAAACATGATTGTATAAACGTTATATCGAAACCGTACAGTAAAATACATGCATACAGTAAAAAGAAACCAATAACATGATAAAAGTGAGACCTTTTATAGTAGTTTGTTTTAAATTATGATTTAGCTCTCTGTCTTTGTGTATAAAAGGATTCTGATAAACCCTAGTTCAAAATTCAGTTGCGTCTATTGCATGGTGACTTGAAATCACATAGTAGTGAGTTCTTATGGGGAATTTGACACCATTCCGGTGTTTTCCTTATAACAGGTGTTGTCAGTCACCCAGAGTGGACTTCACTTTAATGACAGGCAGTTCTCATGTAATGCATTGTGTCCTCCTCCTACTACAGTGTATTAGGAAATGTTGTCATGATAAATCTCCCCAGCTCAAGTAAATTTATAGTGGGACAGACCCATCTCCCTGGTTTCGCTGCTTGCCTGGGAGACCTCACATATATTAATTGGTAATTCTACCAAACTCTGGTGTCAGCGAATTGTGATGCAATTCACATGGGCACTGGTGACTCAGTGGCTTTAAAGGTCAGTCCCTTGATGTAATTAGTCTGATCTGATTGACTCGCATCTCAAAAATCTCAAAATCTCAAATATCCAAGGATGTAGCACAGAGTAAAGGGTTGAAACCAGTGGGTGTTTCATAAAGCTGTTCGTAAAGTTACGAATGACTTTACGAACGACTGGAACATGTTCTTGGGTGCTATACTAATCAGATTCTCGGGTGCTATACTAATCAGATTCTCGGGTGCTATACTAATCAGATTCTCAATCATTTAGCACAAGAACTGATCACCAGTCGTGCGTAAAGTCGTGCGTAACTTACAAACAGCTTTATTATGAAACACCCCCCTGGGTTGGTATTCTGAGATTTATTTTATCTTGATTTTAGTGAAAAGATTTTAATTGTCATAACAAATTTTAAATTGCAACACTTCATTGGTGTTTGCGCAGATGAATTGCGCGTACGTAGCCACTTTGCGCAGTCATTAACCTATGATGCGCCATAAACATACATTTTGTTATGACAATTAAAATTATTTCACTAAAATCAAGATAAAATGAATACTGGACCTCTCCTACATGTACGTATAAGATTCAAGAGCCTTCACTGATATTCCACTGTGCCCCCGACTGACACAGGTACTTTCCTCTTTAATACAGAGAGGCGATCAAGAAGATCCTTCATACTATCAGGACATCTATACTGAAATCTCATGAGAATGTTATGAGACCAGATAGCTTAGAGAAAGCTGTGGCTGTTCTTACAAAGGAAACCGAACATCTCATCACTTACTACGAGGAAGAAAAGACACCTCAAAAAGTGAGTAAGCTGTGTAACTTCTTGTGGTGATAAATGAGAATCCATCCAAATTTGACTTGTTGAAGAAAGCTTTTTTTTTGCTTTGATATGATAACAATTATAATCAAAAAAGGTGTTTATATATCACACATCACTTTCCAGCCCTAATTATTTAATTTGCTTTGGACATACATGTATATATATATATATATAAAAGGAGAAGAATTATACAGTGTTAAACTTAGTTCAAGCATATTTAGAATACATACGTTTTGAATACAATACCAACTTTATTCAGCCGCTGAGATATAATCAGGGAATAGAGCACTTTGATCATTTCCTCGCAATAGACCGCTTATGTAATGTATACAAATTTATGCACATATATTCTCTGAGCACCTAGTGACGAGCTATTCCATGAACCTGCTTTTTATAAATGAGGCTCAATGCTTGGAATCCAGTTTGCATACATTATTTGTCGCTATGTCCGGCAAGCTTTCAGGTTGTCAAGAACGACCTTTGTTTGAAAGGTATGCATAAAATTTGCATACATTACCGAAGCGGTCTATTGGAAAGGTACTATATAGATAACACTAATTAATATTTCTGATAATGATTATATTGTCATAAATAAATTTATTCAATTTGTCTCCAATACCAATGATTATATTATCATTATTATTATGATTTTCAATCCTAGATCGTAGGACAGGGAAGGGTCATCTACGGCCAGCAGACCATCTCCGTCATCCGCAGTCTGGTTGACCGGCAGAGCGGTGCTTACATGTCCAAGGTCGTCCAGACACAGATGCTGACCGATACAGTGACCAGTCAGAAGACGCCGGTCAAACTACCAAGCATCATCTCCCAGTTCAGGTGAGTTGAAAAGTGCTTTCCTCTCATGATTTTTCAATTTGAGTAGAAACCCCCAAAACCCCAGAAGATCGGGAGATTATCTCAAGCCAATGTATGAGCCTTTTCCATAAATCATGAAAGGACTTGTAGTTTATTGCTAAGCAGGGAGAACAGTCTGTCCAAAGTTTCCCTTTTCCTTACTGCATTTCCTTCCCTTGGAGTTACTGTTTACGCCGTAAACTTTTGCTAGTGGTTGAACTCACGAATCGGAAATTCTCAGATTTGCAAACAGCAATGATGATGTACTTTCGCAGAGCTAAGTGGCAAATTTCTGACCAGTAGACAACAAATTCAACTGACTACTTATGTTGGCAATATTTTAGAAGGTTGTTACAATTTGTGACCCACTCGCGATTAGTGAAATATCGTGAAATATATGGTGTGTAGAGTTCCATTTTGGTAGTGATGTAAGAAAAACACTCAGTGGGCATCTTACCAGTCGTACCACCCTGCCATCACGCTTTCCAATTCTGAAATATTTTGACGATAATGTTTGTCACCAAGTTTACATGTATTGATAATCGAAGGTATGGTAGAACTGAAATGAAATTGCAGTACTCTTCATTGGAATATCTTTTGACATAGATACCAAATAAGAGAGTAATTGGCATTTTTCTGTTTGAAAATAGAATTGATTTTTTTTTTCTCATCATTTTTCTCTCTCCATCTCTCTTCTAGGACTCCTGATGTTGAATGCGATCCTGAGTCTCCTGGAAATGTCTCCCTCAGGGACAGACTTCGAAAGAGCTTGGTAAATAAATCCAATAATATATATATTTTAACAAATTTTATTTGTGTGTGTATGTTCTCAAATCTTATGGTAGTTTTTGGCACCTGAGTATGATGCTTACTTAAACCCTGTCCAGATGTCATACAAAAAACTCTCATGGCAAACTAAATGTCTAAGTGAACAGCAAGAGGCAGTGTTAAAAAAAGACCCAGCTGTGTGCGGCAATGGCCCTTTTGCATACTCATTGATCTATACGATTTCATTGATACAGAAATGTGAAGTGAACTTCACTTATGTCATTTTATTGTTCCTCTGCAGGTTTTGTATATTATTACATGTAGGAACAATGCTTTTGCGATCTAAAGAATATTGTAGCAAACTCAATCCTCTACTTAAATTATGTTAATCACATTAATTTCCCACTTTTGATAAAGAGCCAAAAAAATAATCCAGTTGATTTTTTAAACAGCAGGCAAGTAAGTGATATAGCAATACCTTATCTAGTCCATGAATATTTCACTGTTTTTTAGTGCATCTACATGTATATGTCTGTTTGCATGGTCCCATATATTTTCTTACAAATTCCCATAATTTGCTATTAACCTGTCCATTTTGTTTATTTTCTTTGTTTGTTCGCACCACAGGGAGAAAGCGAAGATGCCTCAAAGCCCCCTCAAGGACATGGTACAAAGTCCTTTATGATCTGGGCTGAGCCCGTTGTCAAAATGGGTATTAAGGGTTTCAACGACACCCCTGATAAACCAACCAATCAGAACGCAGACATTCAAATCCCTGCCAATCACAACAGAGGACTGTGGGCCGACTCCCCTGACGACAGATCCCTCGCCCAGAAGACAAGGCTGAGCGACCTGACCCCCGACGTCATCGACAATATAATTGCCACGCCCAAACGCAAGACACACATCGCCGTCGAGTCTGTCTACGACCAGGAGAACGTTCCGGACGCCGGTCAAGCTACCAAGGACAGCAAGCGGAAGAATAAGAAAAATAAAGAAATGAGCAAAAAGAGGCTGATTTTAAATGAGGTGAACACAGATGAATCTCAGCCTGCCAAGAAACCAAGAAAAGCTGAACCAAAGCCGAAGAAGAAAAAAACCATTGCTCAAGTGAAAGGCCAGCAGACTCTCAACCGTTTCTTCAGGCTTTGATATAAAAAAGTGCAATTCTTGTAGTTTTGTAGAGAGATAGAAAAAAAACCTCTCTGGTTTGATAGATAAATTATTAATTTTTATGTGATTATATACTCAAGCCAATTAATTTCATGCAGTCTGTTACATTGCTCTGAAAATATATTCTTTATTATTTGTCCATTATATATTTTCTTGTATCTACCATGATTTTAAGGATGGATTCACACAGTTTAAAATTTTTATATTTCAGAAAATTTTATATGTTATTTCTAATAATGTGTGGCAAATTTTTAGAGACTCCAATTATTTTATTCCTTTCAAGTTCCTTTCCCCATCTTCTGTTTTTTTTATTGCTATGGCCCTCCTGGTATATAACTGTTTAACATACATGTGTTACTATCAAGTACAATTTTGATGGTAATATCTAATTTTTGTCTCACTTCACTATACAGAATTAAGCCAAGAGAGGGCGCTTTGCAGGAACCACTCTTTTGAACCTCGTATACAAAAAGTAAATATTGATATATATATATATATTTTGAGTAAACGATGAGCTTTCAAAACTGTAATTGTGTGTTATGCAATTCCACTCTTGTGTTGGAGGGGTTAGGGTGTTTTCTAGTGTTGCGATTGCAAATTAAGTAGCCCTGCAAATATTTGCTTTACGCTTACATCAATTTGTAAACACTGGTTTCTCTTTTCACAGCAGATCTGCCATAGCATATGGTCATTATTTGGTTTTATGCATGGGGAACTTTTACAGTTCAGTAATCTTCTATTTATTAAAAAAAATTAACACACACGTAAGACCTGGATATGTATGTTGTTTCCATATTTCTCAAGGTTTGGAAAATTCAGTTCTCCTATATGGTTTTTCATTCTCATGAAAATGACTAATAAAAGCAACTCCTGTTTGTTTTTGTCCTAAGTTTATTTTCTTTTTGGGGAAAGGTTGGGCAGCCCTTGAAATTATTTTGCAAGAGTAAGAACCAGCTGAAACAGAAGGGTTGTGGTAGAGAATTTAATAGGATCGATTCATGTCAGGGTACTTTTTGTTTATCACGGATTAAAATGTGGCAATAAGCAGAGCTGTACTGTTTATTTTATTTGAAGTAACTACAATCTTTTTGTGTTTACTTCTCTTTTTCTCTCTTTTTCTCTCTTTTTCTCTCTTTCTCTATTTCAAAGAAAATACGGCCTCTTGTACATTAGAATGTTATATTGTGCAGTATATGGGAAAATGAGATAATAATAATAATAATATTCAGTTTTTATATAGCGCCTAATACATCAATGATGTCTCTAAGCGCTTTACAGATATATTATTACCCTGGTCATCGGATTCTGGCACGCCCGCACACAGTGTATGCACATTCTCCACTCCCTGGGGAGCATTCCAGCCAGTTCGCCTGTTAAGCGCCCACATGCTAAGCAAACGACATTAACTTTCGCATCCTACCGGGTACCCATTTAACACCTGGGTGGAGAGTGGCAAATGTAGATTAACGTCTTGCCAAAGGATGCTAGTGCTGCGGCGGGATTCGAACCCCGGACCTCGTGGTTCACAGTCCGGGGACTTATCCACTGATCCACAACACCTCTACTATGCAACGTTTTTTATTACCCCCACCCCCATATCTATTAAAGCTTTTGTCAGACAAATTTGTAGCAATATCTGTGATGAGTTTACAGTTTAGATATTTTTATATAATGTATTATACATGTACAAATACGTCTGTTGGATTGATTGGATAATTTTTGTTTGTTTTACACCCTACCTCTTGTAAATCTTATACTGTGTATAACATAACGTATGTGCATGTGGCTGTGAATATTTTATTTTTTTATATAGCATTTGGCATTACTGTGGCATTATGGTGAGAACATTTTTCATAGGGAGGTAACATCATTTTGAAATAAGAGACTGGTACAATGGAACCTCGTTATAACAAACTCAGTGGGACCAAGGAAATTTCCTTCTACATTATATTGAATTTTGTATACGACTTTAAAAAAAAAAAAAAAAAAACAAGGAGTGGGACTAGGAAACTTATGTTGTTATAACAAGAGTTTGTTATAACGGTGTTCTTTATAACAAGGTTCCGCTGTACATGTATTGCATGTTAATAGATAGATTTCGTTTTGTTAAAATCACCCATTTTCGTCTGTTGAGGGCCAGAAGGGCATTATTAACTCCTGTGTAAAGTATATGAGTTAATGCCCTTCTGGCTCCAAACAGACGATTTTGAGGTATATTTTTGTCTGGAAAAAATGATCTGCATTGTAGGGGTTTTGATGATGAAAAGCAGCAAGAGACAGCTATTTATTTCTTCACAATTCCATTTGTTTTGTGATTTCTCTCCTATCCTTTCCTTGAGAAAAATGAATGGCAGATTGGGGGGGGGGGGGGGGGGAGGAGCAGGGGGAGAGATGGCATGTGCCCCCAGTGCCGCCATGTCAAATCAGACCTGCTGTACCTTTAATACACATAAGTGTAAACCATGCAGAAATTTGGAAATGTGACTCGACTGTACCCACCCTCCACCCTCCACACCCACCCATCAAACCATTTTTGAGACATAATTTATTTTGCGTGTGGTCTTGTCTTTTGCTAGTGGAAGTTTTCTCATACTTGTGTGCCCCCCCCCCCCCCCCCGATGATAATGTGATACTACATGTATATATAACTTTGTTTTCTTTTGTGTGCTAGCTCTTTTTGATTCACTGACATTTATAGTTTATACATGTTGTTTATAACCATTGATTTTTCTTAAATGTACAATGTATATATTTTTTCCCTGATATCTATGACATCGATGATAAATTTTTCTTCTGTATATTCCCATATCTTATTAAAATTTGGAATCTGTATTTTAAGATGCATCCAGACTCAATGACGACCTCATGGGAATACCAGGTGTTATAATCCAGGATACTAAGTTGATACATAAGTGCTTCCTGTTTTGTTAATTTATGGACATTTTTATGTGAAACCTGTCATATTTATGTTTATATTAAAAGAGAAGGCGCAAGAGTGAAATATGAAAGTCTCTGTTCTGCTTCTCATTCTTGTTTATGTGAACAGTAAGAACGTATCCTTGAAGTCTCAGTGATGGGCTTATAATCATATACTCTCTGTCAAACAGTCTTTCTTTTCTGGTTTCGGCCTAATAGTCCACAGCAGTTTACCATTAGTTCCATGTAATCGCTTTTCACCTAATTTTAGACGATTTTCAGCAATAGGAAGTTTCTAATGTTGTAAGTTCTTGATGTGGTTAAGCTGTTTGTTCTTTCTGTCTCATTACTGCACTTGAATGTCCACAATTGTTGCCAATTTGCCTTTCACCTAATTGTAAACGATTTTCGGAAATACGAAGTGTCTAGTGTATCAACATAGATGTGTCTATATACCTCTGACGTCTAGAATGATGAAATTGTTTCTAAAACGGGGTACAGGAACTGATTTAAGTTGAGACAGGACTGTCTCACATTTTTTTAAGTCTTGGGTGTGGTTAATCTTCTTAAACCATCTGTATAATCTCATTATGAACAATCTTGTTCTAATTTGATTAATTGAGAAATAAGTTAAAGGGCAATCCAACCTTGGTAATAATTTGATTTGTGTGAAAGCAAAAAAAAAACCCCAAGAAAAACAGGATAGTGAAAGTTTGAAAGAAATCGGACAAGGAATAAGAAAGTTATGAATTTTTGAAAAATGAGATCACTATATCTATGCGAATCTCAAATTGACAATTTGGTGAGTCGATTGTGACATACTTGTGGACAACTCTCCCGTTTGTTTGTCGTACACAAATTTATCGTTAATTTGCTGTTTTCTCTGAAGCGCCTTTACCCTCGGGGCAGTACTCAAAATATTATGGAGATAACATATTGTTATAGGTCCCCATGAAAGAAAGAGAGCCTACTGAGAAATACATTTTAGTCATTTTGTGTGTTGGAATGAATGGAGGAGTTGTCCGCAACTGCATCACAGGGACATTACCTATTTGGCCAATTTGAAATTCCCATATGTATAGTGATTACAACTTTCAAAAAATCATAACTCTTTAATTGCTTGTCCGATTTTGTTCAAACTTTCATCTGCTTCTCTGATTTTTCCTCTTTTTTTCAGAGCAACTTGCCATTAAGGTTGGATTTCCCTTTAACAAGAAGATCTAGGGTAGCCAAAAGATAATTGAGTGGTGACATGACATGCATAGGTTGCTAATTATGTGTGTGTGTATGTGTGTGTGGGGGGGGGGGGGGGGGTCATGGTCTTTGTGGATGAAAACAAGTGAGGGGTGTAGGAAGGGTCGTGGGTTTTTTCCCTTTTCCCGTTGCCTTTTTGCTCGCCCCTTCACCCCGTTTAGTTAATTGTCCCTTCTCTCTCCGTTTCTTTTTTCTTTCCCTCTCCACTCCACCTTTCAAAACCATTTCCTATTTGGCGTAGTTACGAGGGGGAGGGGGTTGAAGTGTACACATCAGCTGCTAAATGTACCCCCACTTGCAAACCATGCCTACTGACGGGGAGGGGTCGCCTCCGGCCTATGCAGGACTCGACAATGTTTGACCATTGCTTTTAGCGGCAACTATCGTGGGAATCTTGTTGCAATTAATCAATTGAGTTTTGTTTCAGATGACGTTAATTATGTCAATTGAATCTTTGAACCTGCTATCAGTATACTAGGATGTAAATTGGTCGTTAGAAGTGCAGGACGTACGGGATGATTGCTAAGAAAGTTCCTGATTTTGAAAATATTTCTAAAAATTATCACATGTGAGGGAGAAAAAAAAACTGTTTAAAATACAACAAGAAATTTAAAATTATTAGTTGAAAATATTTCAGTTAAATTTTTAAAAGATACATTTAAATCTATGAATTCGTAAAATAAAAAATACTTTTTTCATAACATTTAAGAAATAAAGGCATACATTATCATTTTTATATATTCATATAATTATGCCTCAATGCGGATTTCGCAAAGGCTTAGGGTAATAAGTTCTCGGGAAAATGTTATTTTTCTTTGATATTCAAATTTCTTTATTAAGTATTGAGCGTAACTTTGCAATATATAACATGACATGTCATATGGAAGAAAAAAAACCCCTAAATAATTAGCCATGCCACACTAAGGCACTTGCGGATACAGGATTATCTTGCAAATGTGGAGGGGGGGGGGGGGGCACTGAACATTCGTGACAAGCAAAGAAAACAAAAGTTATTACATTTCTTATGTGCTTTTGATGCTCAAAAGTTTCTTTTAAGTGTGAACCCTTAAATATACGCAAGTAGCAGCATACCTTAAATGTGCCCTGGTCAATTATGTTAATGTGTTCCCTTTTACAAAATCCTGGTTCCGCACCTGCCATAATGAGTGATCCCAAAACGAAGATACATACAATTATTTGATATATGTTTAATGATATTCCAGTTTGCATCTTTCTTGTTTTATTTTGATCTCATTTACTTTTTAAAAAATAATTAACATTCATTCACTTACATTTACTTCACGTAAATCGAATACATCCACATATAGAATACAAATAATGCTTAGACGAAAAAAAAGAAGCATCAATAATTCTTGGGGATTCCCCCTATAAGATGAAAAATCCGTTTTTGATGCCCCCTCCCTATAATTGTTTTCAAATTCGTTAGTCTTTACAAAATGATAAGTTTTAAAGAGGATTATAAGAAGAGGCAACGAAATGAAGGCTCAGCCCAACAATCCGGTATCGAATATTGAAGAGACGAAAATAGCATGTGGTTATGTAATCAATACAACAAGGAACACGAAAAGAGAGTGTTGAAGAGAATTATAAGAAGAGGCAACGAAATGAAGGCTCAGCCAACATTCCGGTATCGAATACTGAATAGACGAAAACAACCAAGGAGTTGTCACAGAACTGGAGTCACAACAGATTTTTTTTTCAAGACCGAAAGTGTTACGCAACGCAAGAGATAAGACCTGAAATCAAGATGCAACAAAGTGATGAATCAGTAGAGCTCATGTATGGAGAAAGCGGAAGACATAAACAAAACAACAACAAAAAATCAATAGAAGTAATGAGAAGATTATAGATATGTGAAGGAGAAAATGGAAGGGGAAAAGGGGAAGAGGAGGAGAATGGGGGTGACAGGTGAGAGAAGGGGAGGTGGAGGAAGAGAGAGATAGAGAGAGAGGAGGGGGAGGAGGAGGGAGGAGATAGATAAGATGTCTTGATTCTGGTTCATTCACAGCGATAATATAATATCCCTACATGACTGTGGAAAGACCACCCTGATATATATCAGCTTGGTTTTAAAAGAAGCAGAAAAATAAAAGAAACAGATCAGTGAAAGTTTGAGCAAAATTCGTTAAGAAATAAAATTTTAAAAAGTTGTAATGAATCTAACGCAAGACGCAAAAAAATCAGGGATTTCTATTTTCTCTCAAAAAATGTTTTATCATACATGCACCCTTGATATAATCATCTCGTTTTTGTTTTTACACAAAACATGTAGGATACTAATCTATTCCCTCATCAAAAACAAAGAAAATGAAAATTTATGAATAGCTGTGTACGGAGAAAATGGGAGAGGAGCTCGCAAGATAAGTCACGGAGTTGCCAATCTGTGTTTGATTAATTACAACTTCAAAAATTCATAACTTTCTATTTCTTATCGGATTTTCCTCAAACTTTAATTGCTCTATTTCTTTAATTCTTCTGCTTCATTTTAAACCAAGTGAATATCAGGGGGGACTTAAGTAAAATAAACACCAATAGACCAATATTTGTGTATTTAGATAAATTATAGCAAATGCATGGTAAAACTTATTTAAATGCGATGTATATATCTTCCATTATGCGCGTAAAATAATACTGATCATTACTAGGGCGGCACCATATATTGTTTTTAAAAGGGCCATATCTTAAAATCAGACCAAGGAACTAAAATAGGTCCTCAGATTTTTCACTTGCATAAGTTTGATTAAATCCCTATCAAGAAGAAAAAAGTGTTCAGTATTCTAGAATCATAATCTTGTATGTGAGCCCTTCCTACCCCCCCCCCCCCCCCCGTATCCGTTACTGAAAGACGTGACAAGATATGTAACGTATATAAGTTCCTCATAGTAAACATTGATACATATATTTTTAATGATGCATTCATATACCAAGTATGTTTTTAAAATTATCTTTGGGAAAAAATATTTGCACGGTCCTATAGGATGACGATTGTGACGTCATACGATTATGCAGTAGTCATTGCTCAATATTAAACGAGAATGTTACACAATACATTGTTCTTCTTTTCGGGAATCACCAGCACTACACTGCTTTACTAAAAACGATTGCTTTACGTCTTCGTATATTTTACTTTATTTATTTTACGGGTTGGCTTAAAAGTGAACTTTAGCAGCCCTACGTGTAGGACATGTCTATAATAAACCTAATTGTTACCATTATAATAGCCCCAAATTAAAGTTTTGGCATAATTTTATTTATTTCGTTCAGGAAATCGTGGATCGAGAAGGCCAACTCCCTTCAATAAAGTATAATGTCACGTCGAATGTCGTAAGAAAATTAAATAATATCAAACTGTTTGCTTAATCAAGGTCGTTTTATAGCAAGTTATGATTGTAGACAGTTCCACACGTATAGGCCTACATAGACCTACATCAGGTATGCCTGCATGAATCGCCGTGCAGAGTATTGCAAAAAGGTGTCTGAGTAAACTTTGGTAAACTTTACCTTCGTTAGCCTTGTTTCAACTCGCACGAAAGCGAAGTTTATTAAGCGCGCATGTTATATAAATTGGTAATGCAAATAAATTATGGTTTCAGGTTGTTTAAAAAGTGAGGGCATCATATCAGTATTTATGGTTATTCAACAAAGTAAACACACCCGTTCACGAATGCATGTAAGCTTTATAAAAGCATAATTATGCGTGTTAGGATAACTATCCCCTGGAAGAACTACCCCCAGGACACCTACCCATTTGAGCAACTATCAACGGATAACTACCACTTGGACAACTACCTCCTAGGACACTACCCCCGGACAGCTACCTCCGGACAATACCACATTAGGAAGTCTTTCCCAAAATGATTACGCCTACATTACGATACTCAACCAAAGTACTAAGTCGTCCCCTGACACTTTTTAATATGTTAACTCAAGAAATAGTAGATTTTTTTTAAATTAAAAAAGCATGCAGACTATGTAAGGGAGAGGGTATTTCTCTAGAGGATATAACATGCAATATAACATTGCAGGTTGCTGTCGACACGTGAACTAATCGTGTCCCATATATATATATATCCCCGACATAGCAACAACTTCAACACAATTACCGCTACAAATGTTTGCCTATATGGAGCAAATCTGTGCCATGAAACAAATTAAAAGTCGATGGATTTCTCCTGTTGGTTTTGAATGTTTTACTCTCATAAAAAGCTTTTGTGTGATTATACCAGTCCTGTAACATGATATGAGGCAAGAGTTTCTTAAGGAGATGGCGTTTATTTTACAAACCTTTGATTAAAAAATCAACCAAGTCGCTAAGAACCTGCTGCATATCTATTTAGATCTATTTTCATCAGAAATGAATTCAAGCGCCTGGACATGAGGCTATAAGTTCCCATTCATGAGTTGTTTGTACATTTCCTATACTGCCATGTGTATTTTCCCTCCAATTTTACTTCTGCGAGGTGGATTGCAAAATTACTGATGCATTCCGATCATTCTATTATGTTTATTAGATTGTAACTTCCGACTTCCAAACAAAAGAGCAACCACCCCTCGGTTCAAGAATTCATCCAAGCATTAGCGGGACCTGGATATGAGTCGGTATTAAAGGGGATTCTTGTCCTGACTTTAATGACATATTGCTACGACACATTTTCCGGCGACAATAGCACCGCGTCATTATCGTACACTTATAATTACAGAATTCTAAACTTCAACCTGGACCAAACACTATACCTAACGCCAGGGGCGGATCCAGGATTTTGTAAGGGGGGGTGGGAAGGGGGCACAAATCTCTGAAAAATTTCTGACTCGCAAAAAAAAGAAAAAAAAAGAAAAAAAGGTTATCAGATCGTTGGGTCCAATTTACCTCCAAACTTCTCCAACGAGCAAAAAAAAAAAAAAAAAAAGTTCGGGGGGGGGGGGGGGGGTGTTGTGGCGTGCGCCTGTAATCCAGAAAACAGTGGAAGTTATTATCTAATTCAGCGGACCCAGGTTCGAGACTGAGGCACGCCTTTCGGATGGAGACGTTAAAGGTCGGTCCCCAGACAGAAATAATCATATCTGATTGATACACGTCTGTAAAAAAATCAATTACCGGTACACACAGTTCGGGGGGGGGGGGCACAATGCACACTTTTGTTTAAAAAGGGGGTCACGGGCCGGAAGTAACCCTCCCCCTAAATCCACCACTACCTAACCCTAACACTTACCCAAGACCTAACCAAAAACCGAGATTGCACTAAACCTGAAACTATAATTTTGACGACATAAAGTTCAGAGCAAATGTCGCCAGAGAAATTGTCGCCGGAGCATTATGTCGGAGCACCGATCTGACATAATTATGCTCCTCTTACATTTATTATAAAAGAGTTTTGAAATAAGTTAGGAATTCAGTTCTTGCATGGTCTTGGGTATAATGATTCAGGCAGGGGATTTTTTTTCTCGATTTGATGGTGATCCGACATGATGCTCCAACGACAATTTCTTTTGCTTTCTTTCGTCAAAGATACCAATACTCTCAAATGTAGAGGAGTAAAGATCCCCCCTTTTTTTTGGGGGGGGGGGGGTCATCTCAGGGATAGATGCCTTGGAGTGGAATAAACGTTCAAATTAGGGAATCAACTTTCAAAGAGTAATTCAATTGCAACTTTGGAGTGGATTCCACTTTAATTAGGAGTGGTTTCAACTCCAAAGGAAGATATCCCTAACTGACTCCTAAACATAGTGGATTTCCACTTTTCTGTATCCAAAGGATTAGGGTTAAAGTTATGGAAAGTGATTGGATTTTAGGTTTAGGTTTACAGGGTCAAGGAACTCGGTGATAGTATTAGGAAATGATCGAGGAGATCATGATTCTTGTGTCGTGGAAACGATTTGACATTATATTTCAACCACCCCTCTTCGAAACATATAAGTTAAGGAAGGTGGTGAAATTTGAAGGAAAATGTTAAAACCAGCAAACACTTCTTTTATTCTTAAACCATCAAGAGGCTATCTGATATACCCCTCCCCCTTTCCATCAATGTTCCATCACGGATACATCGCAAAAATAAAGGAAATACTTTTTTGTATGATATATATATATATATATATATATACTTGATAACGCCCTAAGGGCGAAAATTTGTACTTGTACTTTGTTCACGGAGTGTCTTCATTTATTGTTTGTTATTTACTTTTCATCTCCGAGCAGAACTTCAGTTTTTATATTGGCCAATATATATATATATATTTTTTTTTTTTAAATAAGAAAATGTGTATCTACATCGGCAATGGTATCAACAATGCACCGGGGGAAAAGACTAAAACTATTCTAATGGCATGTCACAATCCGTGGCATAACCATCAGACCTCATGGTCTCGTGATCGTTTTTTGTTTTCTTTTCTTTTTGTGTGAATTCACAATTATTCATTGATACCGCCACCGGGTTCACGTTTAGTTGTAGTATTTCTTCGACAACAGAGAGGGTGAGAGACGGACCAGCTGATTCAGCCATTCATAAAAATCTGTCCTATTTTATTATTTTTTTTAGTAAGGTGATTCTTTTGTTGAATAATATCACGAGTGATGCGTGATCATGCCCCTTTTGTTCCCCCTCAGGTTCCTGATTTTTTTCTTTTCAAGTTGCGGTTCTTCTTTGGTGGGAAGTGGAATCTCAGTCTGAATATCTATCCTAGTACCCCCCCCCCCCCCCCCCCGCCATCGTGGGGAAGTGAAGGCGGTGATAATAATATCTACCTGCTTCAGAAATATTTAATTTATTTAGTTTAAAACGGCCGATTGATTAACATTTTAAAATAAAGGATAATATTAATCATAATAAAAGAAACATAAAGTAACAGTATGGAACTGTGGTGATTCAACAGCTCCCACTCCTAAAATCATGCAGACCATGGCCGTCTTCACTTCCCTTCACTTCGCTGCACCACAGTTCAATCAAGAAGGGAAATTATTCTGCCTTGAGCCTAGACTAGCTTTAAAAAACTAAGCAATGTAAATTGAGGTAGGAGCAATAAATTTTCTTTCTCTCTCTCTCTTTCTCCCTCTTAATCTCTCTTTCTTACTTTGTTTTTCCTTCTTTTTCTTATCTCTCTTGTCTTTTTCTTACCCCTATATCTCCTTCTCTTTCTTACCTTTTTCTTTCTTTCTTCAATTCTTTTCTCTATCTCTCTTTTCTTTCTTAACCCCTTTACTCTTTCTCTCTCTCTCTCTCTCTCTCTTTTATTTTCTCTCCTGCCTCTTATAACTCTCCATAGGACACACCCTGTGCAATCTCATGCAATAATGTTATTGAATCTTGCCGTAATCAGTGTTTCTTTTGTTATTTTCCATGTGCTATTCTTCATGTGTTATACGTAATATGTGTTTTATGTATGCACGGACTTGCAGAAGAACAGCCATTGGCTGAAGCAAGTGTTGCCGTGTTGAAATAAATAAAATAAAATGAAATGTCACGCACGATGACATAAGCATGACACATCTAACCAAAGGACATCCCCAGAAAATATTGCGTCGTACTCTATATCCTATTGTATTGACAAACAAATAAGCCTCTCGCAAAACAAGCGTGAACAAACTGGTGAATCAAGCATGCATGGAAACGCTCCAAATCGAAAGGAGGAAGGCCGAAAATATGCGTCTTTTCATGACGTGATCATGTTGATCACATGCAAACATGTGTTTTCATTCATAAATATAATTACGTGAACGTAGCGCTCCCTTATTTGTACGTGTTGCTCGATTTAACATTTAGTCTTGAAATTGACGTACACGAACAATAAACTTTCCTAATGAACGATTACGAGTTTCCAAAAAAATGCACGTTTGTTAGTCAAATGTCGACTTGACAGTAAAAATTGCTGCATGTCATGTGACCGGCTCTCAGCCAATCATTTGATTAGGATCCTTGTATCCATTTTATAATCATAAATATCATGACTATTGAACGTATCGCACCCTTCAATTATCATAAAGTGGAATATCGGTTTAAGAAATTCATCGGGACAATATTTTGTGATTTTTCCTTTTCCACATCTTGTTCCATTAGTAATCATAGTAATCTATGATATATATCTGTTTTTTTTTTAAATTAACATCGTTCTTTGTATCCAGGTTCAGCCGTGTATATTTTTCATATTTAGGCCTATATATCTATTTATTTCTTTGCTGGGAGGGTAGGGGAGGGGGTGGGGGAGTTGTTAAATAGGTTACATTCGTTTTTCCGAAGGTTCATAATCATAATTCCGAAGGTTCGTTACTCCGTCGCAACGAGAGAAGAAACTACAATTACATCGTTATTTATTTAAGTTTTGGACCCTTTAAGCTATTTTAAGAACTGTATACTGTATACAACTTGGGAGCAAAAACGAAAACCTTGAGAAATAGTCCAGAAATTGAGCAAGGCGACCGAAAGTAGAGATTTTTTTTCAAATGTTGAACCTTTAGTGTAAATGCTGTTTCATATACTTTATCATATATGAAACTTACATGATAGTGAGAGAAACAACGACAATTACATCGTTATTTATTTAAGTTTTGAACCCTTTAAGCTATACTGCGGGCGCAAAATTGCAAAATCCTGAAAGAAAATTATTATGCGAGTGAGCAAAGTGACCGAGCTTTAGAGATTTTCGCAGTTCCAACCCTCAAAAACTGTGTTTCTTATACATTTACCAAGCGGATTGGGGGCGCATAATAAAGCTTATGATTTTTATTCTTTTATTTTCCCCCTTTTTTCTTTCTCTCGTTTGCGTTTTTGAGCCCCTTCCAAGTGCCGCCCGGGGCACTTGCCCCCCTCTAGATACGCCACTGAGTACCCCAGTTAAATATATATTGTGATTTATTTGTCTTATTAATTATCCAGGCAAGGGAATGGCGTCAATGACATAAAGGAGCGAACAATGAAATAGCTCCGGGGAAAGTTTTGAAATACACCAGTCAGTGGCGGCATGAACCAACAAAGAACGTTGTTCTGACAGAGAGATGCAAGACATAGGAAAAACAAATAGGCTAGAAGTATAATCAATCAACATGGAACAGAGTATAACAACAATTATAAGATGATTAACAATAATTCATTATTTTTTCATTGTCTACAAATTACATGAAGAAAATCCAGACCGGATATGCGCGAACTATGCTTATTGTATAGTGATGTAAGCATTGTATCTTCGGTACATAATGGCCTGCCTTGAGTCCTGGAAATAAAGCCGACTTGAATAAACAACCACACATAGTTCAATACAGATCTATAGGATTTTATGAATTCTATATGAATTCTATAAATTAAGGTTATTTAGAAGTGACTGAGCATGTTGAGAGATGTGTTAAATTCGGGGAAATTTCCTATATATATGTACCGGTATATTATATACACACATACCATCATCCTTTTTAACGTCTATTTTGGGTGACACTCTGTGGGCAACGTAATTTCATATTTCTGACCCACCGGACGCACTATTAAGAACCCTGGGCTAGAGCCTTACGTTACGGGGTGTTTTATATCCGCATTCGCACCTTTGGAAACGGATTGAATAAAAGGGTGTTGTTATTGATTCTTCTATTAATGACGTCAATGATGAAAGGTTAAAGTGTATTGATTTCAACGCAGTGGGGTCAAGAGGAGTGCATGTTCTGATAAGCATACCGGTATTTTAAAAACCAGAAGGGCGTTAACTCTTACGGAATGCCCTTCATGGTTTCTTGATGTTTGTAATTAATTTGGAAAATAGCTTTGGGGGTAACTATCGTCATTGAGGAGGTGTGGCTTTCTTTAAATTGGATAGGTACTTGTTTACATTTTTATCGATGCTTGTATGGTCAAATCAAGTTGGTTTGTAAACAAGGTTTGTTTTTATCATGTCTATCGTCCGTAAAGCAGGGAACTGTGTTAAGGCACCACACCCTATAGTGTCGGACTAGCTCACCTCACATGCTAATTATGGTACAGAGGAGTGGGAATCCACTAGTTTGTGGAGTCACGTTACAGGGATCACTTCCTTTGGAGTTCAATCCACTTCAAATTATAGTCACCCACTCCAAATCAGAGTGAAACAAAATTCTAAATGGTGGCAGAAGGACTCTTGAGAGTGGATTCCACTATTTTCCGAGTGAATTCCATCCCCAAAGAAAGTGATCCCTGTAATATCACTCCTAAAACTAGTGGATTTCATCTCATGTACATATTTCGAGAGTACATGCTTACTCAGTATCCAACAAACTGGGGGGGGGGGGGGGGGGACTTGTTTTTCCGAAGGTTATAATCCCGAAAATGCAATAGAGCCCTACGTAGCTTTTCGGAATTACGAACCTTCGGAAATATGAACCCTTTATCATTTTCGGAATTGTAAAGCCTGTTTCATTTTCAAAATAAAACTGTCGGAGTAACGAACCTTCGGAAATACGAACTATTCGAGAAAAAAAAAAACGAACCTTCGGAATTACGAACAAAACGACAACCTGGTATAGAGAAAGAAAAAATTTCCAGGGGAATATTCTATATCATAGTTATGCAAGCACTGATACGGTCACGATTATGTTACATCCTATCGCAAATATTTGTTTAGAGTTTTTAGTGATTGTTATGTTGCAAGACATCATATTAACAAACACAGCTTGTGAGGGGGGGGGGGGGGGGGGTTGTGGCAAAGAATATTCTGATCATGAACCATGTGCTCTAGATCCACTGATTCTCTATAATTATCGGCGTGTTTTTATAGTGTATTTACAATTTTATTTCAAAGTTTTTAGATAAGTTGCCATGTCGCAATATGGTGATGATCGAAATGCAATACCACCATGATCATTATCTGTAAGCATATAAGTAGTTGGGGTGGAAAAAAAACATGAACCCAGGTCTCCCCCATTGCAAAATCTTAATATTTTTCCACTATTTACGCTTCCCATCAAATCATTTACCAAAAAATTCCAGTTGACACGTTTGGGGGGAAAATGAAGTCGAGAAAGCGTCTAACCAAGCGGAATAGGGAGAAAAGTAATCAACATTATTTTGTTGTGTACAATGGAGATGATTACAGTAATGCACAATCAGTGTCTATAAGTAGTGGATGGGAAATAAAGGGGGACGATTTTTTTTTTGTTGGGAGCAAGTTCAAAGTCTAAAACTACTACTATTGATTAGTCTGTGTTTGATTCCAAAGTACTAAATGGACGTGATGTATGAAACCTTTAGATGCACGTGTGTAAGTTGTAGTTGCATGCGTTGGCATGGTTGCATGACGCTATACCACCTGTCTCGCTGCTTACAAAGAAATATAAATTAACTTATTAGTTAACAACAACGCTTATGATATAGTTTACGATCTTTAAACATCTGACTCACTATACAACCGCTTTTTTGTTTTTGATTTCGGCATTAGAGAGAGATAAGAAAGTGTGACAGTACAGAGTAATATAAACAAATTGTTATTAGAATGAACATGGCTTGATTGCTCCACTCAGAGCCATTGATATAATTGTTTTGATCTCTCCAAATGTCATGCATGGAAGAAGAAAGAAAGTTCTTCCTATCAAATTGAATCAGTGAAGTTCGTTTTATACACCATTCATACAAGCATTCTTTCACTAGGTTATAGAAAATTGAAAATATCGTAGAAGACACAATATATTAAAAAGAATATTTTGCATAATGAAGAGTAATGTAAAACAGGAGGATATACAGACCTACAGAGTAAAGATAATAGATAGTATACCCTCTAAAGACTAAAGTGTTAAATTACCATTTAAAAGGGCCGGGGAATGACCGCTTGTTCAAAATGGTAGAATAACACTGTTAAGATGCTTGATTCAACATTATCAGATTATAAAGGCTGAATCCAGCATGTTAAAAGAATTAATTTACCATTTTGAAACAAAAGTGGTCGCTTCTTGGCCCCCTTTCGAATGGTGATTTAACACTTTAGTTTTTAGAGTGAACAAAAATGATGATACGTATGAATCGAAATATCCTTAATATAGGGGTTCACTCGCTATTCATAGAAAACCGCTATTCGTTTAACACGCGTTATGAATAGCGGTCCTTATGAATAGTTATGAATATTTGTCCTTATGAATGGAGGTCCTTATGAATAGCGAGGTAATTTGTCTATGGTTTGCTCGCTATTTAGAAAGACCGCTATTCATTTAGTCACGCGTTATGGATAGCGGTCCTTATGACTAGCAAGGTTACTCCCTCCCCCTTAATATCGGTTAAACGTGTAATTACATGTATATATAAAAAAATCTTTCAAACGGAAATGACAAATACCGGTACCAATCATGATTATTTCTGGATATAAAACACCAAATATAACAAAACAAAACGTGCATAAGTATACATTATATTGTTTTCCTAGAGTACTGTATTCTGTATCATTTAATCATGGCAATGTATTACTATTATTGTGAAAATTGAAAATTAATTTGTAATTCTGTTTTATGAAACAACTAAGTGAAATGTGAAACTTTATTTGCAATTTTGTTTACGTAAAAAGTTATTTGCCACTGTGTATGAAATGTAAAACATATATTGCAATTATGTTTATTAAATATCATAATTGACAGGATTGAAGTAAATTGAATATATCATGAAGAAAGTTAATTGTAATATGTATGAAATATTTTGTTTTTGTCAAAAAATTATATGTAATTTTGTATGAAATGTTAACCTTCGTTTACAACTTTGTTTATGAGAGGAAAGAATTTAAAAAAAAAGCAGATAAGGTCAATATAAACGGAAGTTATGATGCAGAAAAACAAAAATGAGTGGAAAGAACATGAAGACATCACATAGTAAAAATAAAAATAATAACATGCAGCTCATTAACTGATTAATTTCCTTTTGTTATTTTTCCAGGTACACCTTGAGTTTTCCACGCGTGATAATTCTATTTAGTCAGTGGTGTATTTTTGACACACGGCATGTTATGTGGCTTATAATGGCTTTGATCGTCCCGTACCATGCACAGTTTATTCGCTATTGATTACTCCATACACTTTCCACAATGCATCAATGGAATCACTGTCGTGGTGAAATTTCCATTCAGAATGGTTGTAGAAGAGGTTAACAGGTTGCCTAGTCTCAATCCCAGTCTCGATATTTTATTTATCTACTCTCCCTCTCTCTTTAGGTCTGTTCTTACCTCTGTCTGTCGATCTGTCTCCCTATCAAACTTTCGATCTTTAGCTATGTATGTATTATGTTTGTCGCTCTCTCCGTGTCGTTTTCTACCTCTGCCTATCTGTCTGTCTGTCTGTCTGTCAATCTTTCTTTCTTTCTCGGTCTTTATCTACATGTCACTACCTCAGTCTGGTTTTCGTTCTCTGTGTTCCTGTCTCTACATAGCTCTCTCTCTCTCTCTCTCTATTCTCTCTCTTTCTCTCCTCCCTTTCCTCTCTCTTTGTCTTTCTGTGTCTGTCACTAATGACCTGTTTTACCCTCACCCCCTCTCTCCCTTCCGCTTTCCCTCGCTCTCCATATAACTTGTCTACCTCCCACCCGTGATAATCCAGATCAAGCCTAGTACCTCCTTGTCCAGATGATATATTTTTTTACGGTTAATTTTTTTTTTTTAATTCTGTCCAAATTATTTCTTTTCCCAGTAATAAAAACTGACCGAAATGGCGATACTTATAATCTCGCCATGACCAAGTAACTGTGGGGGGGGGGGGGGGGGGGAAAGATGTACGCTAATGAACGATAAAAGTCGATAAAGGGAGGAGGAGAGAGAGAGAGAGAGAGGGGGGGGGGGGGGGGGTGAGAGAAGGGTCGGGGCATTAAATAACACATAGACAAATCCCAATCTCGGTTTCGACATATATTTTGCACAAAATTATCACGCGCACATCTGGATCACCCCATGTGATAACATAGACATTGGCGGATCCAGGGGGGGGGGGGGGCACTTTTTTTTTTTTTTTTGCTTGTCAGGGAATTATGGAGGGAAACTGGAACCCCATTAACCCCCCCCCCCCCCCCCCCCCCCCCCACTGACGAATTTTGAAGGTCTGGCGATTTTTTTTTGGTCGACACCCCCCACTGAGCGGATTTTCGAGAAGCTGGCGAGACCCCCAAAATACGGGTCTACCTTTTCCAAAAGTTGCCAAACCTTCATTTGTGTGCCCCCTCTTTTACTCAATCCTGGATCCGCCCCTGAACATAGATGAAGCAATATTTACCTATTTTCCCTCCTCACTACCATGTATGCGATGCATAAAAAAGATTATAATTGACGAGTACTTCCCTTTTCTGTGTTGGTATTGGAACTGATTCTTTACTATGTCTCAACACCATCATTAGGAGAGAAATATTGATATGGACCGTTTTTCATGAAAAAAAAATCGCAACGAAAATCCCTCAAAATACGGTAGATTTCAAATATTTCATTTTTAAACTATTTTTTGTATTCCATCTGGTCTATATTTAGCCATGGCAAACATAATTCCATTGCTCCGCGTTTCACAAAACTTGTGACCAATAGCGAGATGCAATAACTGGTATAAGCTACTGAAACACTTGCATCTGATTGGCTGAGAGCAAATTTGTTTTAGAACTTTGGCAGTTATTATTGATCACAAATGTTACGAAACAGGGACAAGTGGGCTTTTGTAGAGACTATTATAGACCATGTGAAATATATTTCACTGGTGAAAATATTAGTCAAGTTTATTACATTATTGTTTTAACAAGTTTGTTTCCTATGATAAAGATACTGGCTATTTGACCTCTTGTAGGTGTTGGAAATTTTAAAGGGGGCACAAGAAGATTATCAGGGGCATTTTTTGAGGGGGTAGGGGGACTTAAGGTATGGCAAACGTGGTTATTCACTGGGTGCATGGCCCTTTTGTGCTTCCCTTTAGGAGGTACAAGTTTCAGTTTCGTTTCAGTTTCAATTTATTGTTTCATATTTCACATTTACAGTGCTTATATAATTATAATTGGTACAAACAAACATGAAATCTATTTCACAGGAAAAAAGGGAAGGTGCGTACCTCAGATCTATATGTTTGCATGCCGTATTAACGGAAAAGACTGAGATAGAAACAAATATGGATAAATATGGAGGAGCCTAAGGAGAAGGCTACGCTTGTGAGTTATAGGCTCCAAAGTGTAATAATATTCATAATAGTCTTTACAAAAATAGTGGGGGAACGAGTACTGCATGATACAGTAATATGAGTATATAAGTAAAATGATTGTGTAGCAGTAATCGAATTCGCATTCAAAGAAATACTATTGGATGGTACCGTACCTTTCATTACAACAATACTTTAACATGTGATTTATACGATAGAATAATTTTCATATAATTATAATATAACAACGAATAACTACAATTCCAAGTATCATTCAACATTATTTTCTTCTTGATAGATGTTAGAAAATTAGTCAGGAAGAGAGTTTGGGAAGCATGTTTTCTCTGAAAGTAGAAACCGTTCTGCCTGATTACGAAAGACTTAGATTTGCCGATTACGACGCCTCTTTCTTCTTCAAACACAGGTAGCATTCCGCCCCCTTTTTTTTGGGGGGGGGGGGGTTGCGGGATGATACGGATGTGGTATTTCATTTGTCTTGAAACAATCCCGATAGCGTGAAAGGAAAGAACGTCGACTCCTTCCAATATATGCATTTTAAAAAGATTATTGTGTTCCTATAGTTGCCGAAAATGAAAGGGGGGGGGGGTGCTCCCATTAGAAATAAAAAAGCCACAAATAAGTGCCCGTAATATACTTGCTCTTCTTTTCGACATCGTGATAGTAAATTATTATCAAAAGATTCTCATTCTTTTATGGAACAGTCAATGAACCTTGGTAGAGATATCATTTTGAAAATTAAAAACGAAAGTATTCTAAGATAATAGAAATAAGATAATATATGATCAAAAAAAGATGAGATATAGTTTCACTTTACTCTGTCATGGCGGAATCTTATCATTCCGGCGGCATTCGGTGCAAATGTAGACTGCTTTCTGTATTATTCCTCTTGTACAAAATTCCTACACCCCCCCCCTTCACCCTCTCTGAAAGTAATTTCTTTTGAACATGTCCTCCATGGTAGATTCCTAGCAGGCGCTGAGTTGGTTAATAATATTAGTATATCATAGACAAAAACCAAAACGAAATAGCTTAAGGAATTGATCAAACGTCCAAAACCCCCCCCCCCCCCAAAAAAAAAAAAAAAAAAACGAGACACAAAAATATCTCTACAGTATAATGAGCTTTCGGTTCGCATAATTATGGTTGACTTTTAATGATATTTAGAAACAGAACTATTCATTTTCATGGTTCGGCATGATCTATATATTTCACCCAGAATGTGTAATAACAAGTGACAACAAAGAGATGAAAGAATAGATGAAGACGATAATCATCTCCCAGAAAGAAACGAAAGATGATGGAAAAACCGCAATCTTTATTATGATGGTGTTCCGGACGCGACTCCTCTGTATCAGTTTCTTGTATTAAGTCAGTGCATAGCGATTTCGGTTTCTCTGTGTTTCATTATTGTGAAATTCCAATAACATTCCGCAGCTGTTCGCTATATTTTCCAAGTAGTTCTGATATAATTTAACAGATCTAATTCGCTTTTGAATTTCAAGTTGATTTCTGAACTGAGTCTACGAGTTAATTCCCCCATTCCCATTTGAGGTGCAGTTGCTCAAGCTTTATTTGGTAAAGATTGAATACGCAAATAAACAGATAGGAAGTATACATAAGGCAAGTATTTTACCAGAAAATATAGTCTCAGCGATGGAAACCAAAACTATGTATGAACTGACAAAAACGTTTATTTATCGGGAGATTCAAGCAAGAGATGAACAAACAAAATGAGTTATAGCAAATACGAAAATAGGATACAACAATATTAACAGGATGTTCCGTAAAATCTACGGATTAGATTTTTGCATAATTTTTAATATTTGATTAGAATTAACATTATCAATAACAACAACTAAAAAAACCCAGTAAAACTAATCATGAAATTAAAAAAATGCCTACGTCAAATCAAACTAATTGTTGAAGAATGATATCATTGGAAACTGATTTACTTGTGTATAATTACGTGTTACCGAAAGAATATGGAAATCCTGAATGTGTAAAAAGAAAATCGTATTTATTTTCATTTTCAGGAAAATTTGTTGACCCAACGTTAAAATCGAATCGACTACTAGATATTTCCTTTAATGGGACGTTTCATCAAGTGTCCTGTCGGTGGTTTTTACCAACAAATTTGCTCTCAGCCAGTCAGATGCAAGGATTTCAGTAGCTTATAACAGTTATTGTAACTTGTTATTGATGACAAGTTTTATGAAATGGGGCCCGGGACATCACAGGAGACGTACAGCCCACGGGAACGACGACCCAGGAGACCGACGGTCCACGAGAACGACAATGTCGGTCTGTAGTGTATACCCTCCGAAAAAGTCGTGAGAAGAATTAAGGCCCACGATACATGATAGGCTCGCGGCCTGTCAGGTCGAGGGACGTCGGTCTCGTGGCATGGAACCTTTTAAACAGTGCAACTTATGAGAACAGAGATATGATGTAGAGCGCATTGACAAAAAATGAACAACAGAGTGTAAAGTTATGATATAAAAAGCATTTCATTATCTGCAACTGCGTTTAAAGATACTTTGAGAAGCATTCATGAATATATCATTTCAAGTAACATTTATAATATGAGGCATTTAATTTATATTATCAAAATTATGATTTAATGTAACTGATATCAATCTAGAAATAGGGAAATATCATGAGTTTCGTGGGTTATATTTGAGAACATCTGTCACAAATCAATACGTTCACTTATGTTTATCTGTTATTTGTTAACTATAATATCTCAACATTTTTCTCACCGTTATCAGTACCACCATGCAAACCTCTACCTTCAAAGATCTATATCATTATTAAGCCATAAACTAGTGTTGTGTTTTATACGTAAAAATTAAATATGTTTGTATAGACTTGGTTAATGTTCAACTACCAGAAATAAGTTTATATTTACTTCATTGTTTAAAAATATATGAACGATAATAAAAACATGTTTTTCCCACCCATGTGACGGTCCGGATTTAGAGTTATCAAATCCGTGTTTGGCTTATGGTTTGGCTTACAAATAAACAAATACGTGTAATTGACAACATAATGTAAACTATGACAATTAATGTATGTCTTTTATCTTGTACCTTTTATCATGTGTCGGATATTGGTAAAATATAGTACTTTTGCAGCTGTTATCATAATGATGGTATACATGCAAATAAAAAATGCCTATTTGGGACATTGTTTGACAGGATTAACGATTTTTTTCTTTTTCTCATAAGTATATTTATATTTTGACTTGAAGATGAAAGAAAAGAAGAAGAAGAAGAGGGAATGAAGAAGAAATTAACCGGGGCATGCAGGAAATCGATGACAAGGGAACTGAATAATTGAAATGGGAGGAAGAAATGAGTAGGAAAAGGAGGAGAAGGAGAAAGAGAAGGAGAATGAGGAGAAAGAAAGGTACATAGTCATGATAGTGACAAAAGTTGTTCACTTTAAACATTTCAACCCAAGGTACGCTGCCGGCTGTTGAATAGGAAAATGAACAAAGTGACAGTGATGCTTTATTAAGTTTGCAACAGTGATGCATAATTAAGTTTCACTTCTTTTGTTTCAAGATTGGTATTATGTATAATCCTTCATAATAATGATGATGATGATGCTGATAATTATGATAGTGACAACGACGACGACGACGACGACAATGGTGATGGGGGTTGTAGACAGGAATGGGGATGGTGGACGATGGTGGTGGGGAATATATTGGTGGAGGTGTTGTTGGTGGTGGTGGTGGTGGTGGCGAATACGGTTGCAGTGTTCGTGGATGTGGTGATGGTGAATGATGATGATGATGATGATGATGATGATGATGATAACAATAAATGATATGCAGTATTAGCAATAATGTCAAAATTTACCCAAATTTCCTCCCATGTGCACTTTGTTGCCATCCACTTATTTGGTAAATTAATTTTGACCCAGCTTTTAATTATTATATTAGGAATTTTCCGGTAAGGCATAAAGCACAATCTTCTTCCTTTCCTATAAACAAATTTATAGCGTAAATCAAATAAACTGTATTTTTCCGTTTTTCCGTCAAGAGACACCTTGCGCAATACAATCATGCACGTTGTGTCCAAACCAAGCGGGTTAATGAATGCTTAATAAAATCTTTACTTCTTTTTTTAACGATTATTATTATGTATAACCCTTCATGATAAAAAGCATTTTTGTTTAATTGTGCTCATAATGATGACATCAAAATTATCGGGATTTTCATTCATTTTGCAATGGTTTCCGAACGATCTTTAAAACAAACCAGTTACGGTCTGTAAACTAGACTAATTTAGGGACATCCCCGAAACGCACAACAGCACCGCGCTATTCATTTTGCACGGGTCGGTTTGGTGACCAAATAAGCCAAAAATATCTCCATTTACCATCCTCGAACTCTCCAAACTTATATAAAGGATAAAAATTAAAAGCATGGACCAATCTGATATCTGAAGGCAGAACATCGAATACAAGACTGTCTATTTTACGATATTGAGTATGACTTCAATAATGGTAAGAAGCCAGTCACTAATTTCTATCTCAATTTTACTCTGGGTACTATTCAACTGTAGTGTTCACATGTTTTATACACGTGATTCTCGTCTTCATAACTTCTTAGAGAATTAAAAACATGTATTGGTATTTTTATTTTTCCTCTCTAATCATTATTTGATACTTGATATCATCGTGCAAATATATCTGTATAGCTGTGAGTGTGTTTGAAATTCTTGTGATAAAAATCATCAGATCAGCATTGCTGAAGTGTGATATTTTATATTTTAGCTTATGATTGTCTACTTTTCAAAATGATTTTTGTTTGTCTGGGCATGTGGACTTCACAAATGACAAAGCAATTTAGATTTTTAGACAAACAGTTTTATTACATTGCCATGTACTTTTTTGTATTGTTTACTGTTGTCCATTATAGATTATTTGTTATTTATATAGTCTTTATGAATATCACGGGGTTTTTTTTAATCATAGTTTATTATATTTTATTTATTAGCCATTTCCCAGGGCTCCTTTATTGCTTTTAATCATGAAAAAATTAACAAAAAATACAAAATAAACATAGTATTCCACATTATAATACGAAGTTATAATGTAATTTTTGTTCTTCTAAATGATGCAGAATTTTATTGGGCAAGTAATGTCAAATATTTTCAAAGGACAACATAACTCACGTTAGCCAAAAACTCTTAATCACAATTATGTCCGACAAAATTTAGGAAGTTACAAACCTCATGAGTTCTAAGATAAGCAATAATATAGCCTAGGCTATATTACTTGGCGAGTAACGTTAAACAAGTTTGACTTATATAGCAAAAAAAAAAACCATGCAAAATAAGAAAAATGAAGTATCATTTTCGGAAAAAAGTAAAATCACATTGATACGTATTGGTAACTATATTTTTTTTCTTCGAGACTCCAATTATAACCGGTAAATATGTGGTATTCTAAATTTTGGTCAAAAATTATTCGTTTTCGTCATTCTTCATATCCTGTTCCTCACGTCATTCATAGATCGGATCATTATATATTTTTCTTTCTATTTCGCAAAACCGAAAAAAGAGAGAAGGAATTGGGAATTCTTCCCTTCCTCTTCATCAGCTAATCAGTTCCTCAAAACTCCACCCACTAACGATAAACCACCCCACCTATAACTTTGCTTTGGGATAAATTAAAATCCCCTTATTACAAATTTGCTATTTTTAGTTATACTTCCTTTACTTGGGTGGGGGTTACCTGACTGCAGTTCTTAACTGATCTCAGCATTATTGTCAGTTGTGCTAAAGCAGTCGCGGTGGAATGTTGATTCTTCTCCCGAGTTTATAGAGGACATTGGGCGGAGTCTCTTATTGCTCCTTCATTTATTTATACATCCAGAGTGTTTATCTTTACATTAGTTTTCTGGTAGATTTAACGGTGCCATTTTGGAACGTTGATTTGTGAATTTGCATCAGAGTGTCAGAACATCTTTCTTTTGTTTCATGTTCGCTGGAGAATTGGAAGAAATTCAATTAATCCTTCTTCCCCCATCGACTGATCCGATTTGTAAGCCAACGCTTGACGTTTTATTCTCATTCCACCACAGGGTATGGCCAAGGTATTTATTCTTACGTTCGTATTCATGGCATTGGTGGCTCAGAACCTCAGTGAGGCAGCCCGCAACAAGAACAGGCCTAGGAAAAACAGGCTTTACAGACAGTCCAAGAGACAGAAAAATTCGGAAACCTCTTTAAACTTAGGAGATGAGAGCAGGACCGAGTCCACCGATTGCATGGATCTTAACAAGAAAGTGCTGAGAATGAAATACGAGACGGGAATAAACGGTACCAACCTTTCCGGTCTTGCCATGCTCCCGACTCCAGCCCAGCCGACGTACCGCGGTATTACGTTTCCCAGCGTGGCTCCAGCAAGAGCCGGCACGTGCCCTCATGCGTAAGTAAAATTAATACTAAGGCTTCCTTATTTACTTATTCGACGAGCCTGCAAATATCATTTTTTGCACAGAAATTAAAAACGAGACAAAATAAGAAGAAGGAGGAGGTGAAGGATAAGGAAGAGGGGAAGGAGAAGGAGGAGAACAAGAAAAAAAAAAAGAAATAGGAAAGAAGAAAGAAAAGAAAAGAAAGAAAAAGAAACTAGAAAATAATTATAACAATGATGGCAATAATAATGATAAGAAGAAGAACAACAACAATAAAAAGAAGAGGAAGAAGAAGAAGAAGAAGGAGAATAATGAGAAGAAGCAAAAGAAGAAGCAGAAGAAGAAGCAGAAGAAGATGCAGAGGAAGAAGATAACACAAGAAGAAGAATGGAAAGGGAAAGAAAAGGGAAGTCTTTTTTTCGGCTACCCTCGCATACCAGGGGGCTTGCCTCATTTTACGTAATACGTCACCATGGTCACGCGGGGATTTCCCCTGGCCTTTTCGGCAGCCACCCACCCTCCAAAGAGTAGTGTAGGCTGGGTCAGCCTACGATCGGGTGTTTTAACAAAAGTTTACTTATATTCCCCCCTCTTTTTTTTTTTTTGGGGGGGGGGGGGGTTATTACGAAATGTTCACCCAAGGTTTTTGTACATGAGAATAATCAATAGAAACATTGCATGGATTGATTATAATCCATGCATTTTCAAACAAACAATTATTGATTAAAGGTATAAGAGATATCTTTTAAATATGAAATAAGAATTCATATTCATAATTTCATATTTATAAAATTCATCCATATTTGGCTATAGCCTATAGTAAAGCCCTATACCAGTCGATCAGTCTCGGTTTTTTTTTCTTAAGTGTCTTCAGATTCATAGCTTCAAATACAACAAATGGTAATAATCTATAGATAGCTGAGGTTGTATTCATTCCGATGCGTCCATTGACGGGTGGGCTGACCCGAAAAACTTTTAACCCTTCAGAATTTTTGGAACATGATTGTAGCTACATCCGTGTGGCTTTTCTTTTCGGCAGTTGAGCGATAGACAGGGTCTGGCCAGTTTGCGATTTTCAAGATTTTTTGTGACGTAAAATGTTACCTTTGAAACAATGATACGTAAAACCAGTAGCACAATACACACAAAACAGCAGCAGCCAGCTCAAAAGTGGCGTGCTTTTGTCTTCAACAATGCATGTGTATTGGAGCAGGGTTCGGTGTACTAGTCTTTGATCCCAAGCGATATTTTTATCGAATTTGGCACAAACGGTATTTCTTTTAGTTAAACTTAGCTTGATTTTGAAAGTAATGTCTGCAATGAGTGTATTTCTAATAAAGGCGACTCAGCTACATTTTGCATGCTTTATTCATTTTTAAAATCCTATTCATTATACAGTGTACCACAGCTTGAAATGTTTAAACTGAACAACTTTTGTCACTAATTCAATTGTGCAGAGTGTATATTAAACATAAATTTTGTAATATAGATATATATATATATATATATATATATATATATATATATATATATATATATATATATACACACACACACACTGCGTGGTAGTTTTGGCTACAGTCACAGTCAGAATGATGGATCAAATAATCATGCTCTTATGTCAAAATACAATTTCTGTTCATATGAAAATAGGGTCTTGTTTTGTAGACTAGAAGTGTCAATCCCGGGCCAAAAAGGGAATTTCCCCTATTTCTGATTTCGTAGAGTGGCGTTGCTCTTTGAGAATGTCCATAGATGAGTGAACATTCTGTATGCCTTTATGCCAGGCATTAGCTGCGAACTTACTAAGCAATATATTTAAATTCAATAATAATCGTTTGGACTTCTTCTTCTTCTCCTTTTTTTTTGGGGGGGGGGGGGAGTGGGGTAATGAGTTGTTCGGGAAAGTTTGGAGGGAAAATAAACCGAGAGGTGGAATAAAATAAAGAAGTTTCACAACGAATCGGTTAAAAAACATAAAATATATATTTCACAAATACGTCAGTGCACTGGAAAATCCATCATTTTCTTGCAGTATAAATGCAGCTACATTATCATTACTATTATTATTTTATCATTATTATTATCAATGTTATCATTATTGTTATCAATTAATATTAATTATATTTTTCCTCTTTATGATTATTATCATTATCATTATTATCATCATCCGCATTATAATTGTTATCATTATTATAATGAATATCATTATTTTTAATTTGTCATCTACAGATTACAGGAAAACTTTGATGGGAACAGATGGCCCAGAATGATCATGGAAAATCGATGCAGTTGCAGTCAATGTAATCTACGGTTGAGGCCACCTGGCGACGAAGCAACGTGCCCAGAGGATGAAAACCCAAGTGATGAAAACCCAGAGGGCTACTGCCGTCCCATCATGAGGGACATTGCCGTTTTAAGACGAGCAGGCTGCGTGGGAGATTTCGCCCGCTACGAATGGGATGTTGTCAATGTATCTGTTGGATGTGAATGTGTAATCGGCGTAAGACCAATCTCATGAAGAGGGAAAGAGAATTTTTCTCTGATGAAAATCCGGATATTCATCAAAAGTATTTATCTGTTTAAAAAATTCTATGAAATTATTGTGACTTAAGTCTTTCAAAGACTTTCTCCTAGAACTCACAGTACTAGCACCAAAGAGCACCAAAGAGAAATGAGCCTGATCGGTTTAGAGTAGGCATTTTGTCCGTCCGTGACTTTGAATATGTTATGGATTATAATTTTAGTCAGTGATCATGGCAACCAAATTTTATCAGATTTCAATTCCTTCAGTGATGCCCTTCATAATGAAAAATAAAATAGCTTTCTTCAATTCAATACTTATTTTCTACAGACCTTCAAACTTTCAAAATTTGTCAAATGTCCGTCCGTGACTAACCGATCAGGCTCAAATGTCTTTTAAGATTTTTTTCTTCGAAAGTAAAGTGTGCACTTACTGCGAACTTTAGTTGCTCATCACTGTAGATGAAATTTGCGACATTTTGCAGCACATCTTATATTTTGTTGGTAAATTCTTTTGCAGAATGATAAAAGAATTTGTTGTCTGATCTTTTGCCATCATCGTCAAACTTTAAGGGTACTCTTTTCTTGGTGCAATTGAAAAAATGTAATAATGTTGTTTTTTTCTGATGACTTATTAGTCAATGTCTTGTTCTTGTTTAAAGACCTGGGACCAAAGACCAGCGAACAGTTTTCTTCTATGAATAATGAAATTGTATTCATATTTATAATTCCCTCCTAAACATATTTATTTATGAAATGATTTATTGTAAGCACTGAACACCGAGGGTGTTGTGCAAGACAGACTATGGGTACACGCCAGTAATTACATGCCCACAGGATTGTGTTTTGAAAATTAGAAATGAAGAAAAATAAATTATTAAGTGAAGAAGGGATAATGATGGCTATATGCAAAATTCTGTCTCCACGAGGCCATAAAGTTCTCTGAATCTTCTTTAAAAAATTTTGAATATGAAGGGTTGTTTTTCGGCATTTTTTTAAAAATAGAGGCTGCACTTTGCATTATTTACAAATAATGTAACAATAAAGTCCCCATAAAATCCCACTTGGACGAACTCCTGCTCTCTTTTCTTTTTGGACATACTGTAATAGAAAAGCTTTTCAATTATGTAACATTTATTTTATATGAATATTTTTCCACAATTATTCCATGTTTTTGCTGGCGTGTGGCCTTCCGTGTGTATTATGGCTCTCATTCCTCAACAGCTTTCTATATAACTTTTAATTATCACGGTAATATAGCAGTCTGCAGGTCAGGCGGTAAAAGAAATTTGTAATGTGTTACAATTTGCGATGTAAGTTCTCAAATGATGTTAAAACTAGGAGAATGGTAATAATGATAATAATAATAATATTTCTTGTTTACCCAGGGTATCCTCATCAGTATTATATACTGTTCTCCCTGAGGGCCCTGCAATCATCATTGTTACCCCGGCTTTAGCCGAGCGACCATGATAAGGCGCTCAAGCAATCATGGAATTTCTTCCTACCGGGTACCCATTTACTTCACCTGGGTGGATTATGGCAAATGTAGATTAATGTCTTGCCAAATGAAATTAGTGCTGTGCCAGGGAATCGAACCCTGTACCTTGTGTCTGATGACTTATATTATACTAGAGCACAACACCTCTAATGGTCAAATCAAGCTCAGAATGTATAAACAAGGTGTACATGCAATTATTTATTATTTTTCCCTTCCTTGAACTCTGTAGTCACACCGATTTAAATTATGATTTTACGTATCAATGTTGCCTGCAATCAACTACGTTTATTTCAGTTATGTTATATTTCTGTTATATTTCTGTTATATTAATGTATTGTGTGTAAATTTCATTATTTTACTCGTCTATTATTTATATATTTTACAAAAGAAAATATGTTATGTCGTTTTGGGCATGGATATATATATCTATTAAAACCGACCAAAGTATTTGGCGTTGTTTCAGTACTCCACGTTCTAGTGGAAATTGAAAGGAGTTAAGATACAATGTAAAGCTCTTAAAGATGTTTTATTTACGTCACCTAATTATGTGCAGAACGTTACAGTAGCAGACAAAGATATGACGTGGTCTGTGTAATACTGTCCAACCCGTGTCGGGTTTTAACACACAAGAACAAAAAACTTGAATAAATATAAATACTGAATAATAATAATGAGATGTCAGAATACATTTTGTACCGAATACAGACGTGGCATTTACTTGGTACCTATTTGGATTTTCGTATGATTTTCTTTGCTAAGATTCTATTTATAAGTTTATGTTACATATTTGTCATTTGAATCAAAATATTTAGGAGAAGAAACACAATTCTAGCAGCTCAATGAAATTATGTCGTTCTTTTTAAACTCCATTTGCGCAGTAGAACAGAGGTACTATAGTATAATTTTTGAAATATTCAGGATAGTATTGTCAATGGGGAAACAATGCATTGCATATTGTGTTTTATAAAATAAGGGACGGTTTCTTGATATACTGTAAGTTTGTAAAAGGTATGTGGTCATTCTATTCTTTCTGGGACACATGTCCTTTACCCGTCTGATTCAAAACGCATTTTAAGTAACATTTGTTAAGCTTATGATACGTACTATAATTACTTGACAATTATATTTTCTAAAAATTGTACAACTTTTCTAATGAAGCTGTAAATAAAAAATCAATGTCAGCTTTTTAAATAAGCATATGCAAAAGAACTGATTTACAAGTACTTAAGAGAAAATTATATTACATTGCACGCTCATTTGCTTACTGTACATGCTTTACATGAAATATAATCACAGAATTGTAATAGAAGCTATTTTAATGTCATGTTTGTTTTGAGAGTGTTATAAAAATGGAATTTAAGTATTTATTTGGCTTTTTGTTAGTGTTTACATTTAATACATTTATATTTTATTGATGTTAAAGCTGGTGATTTTAAGGCACTTCAGGGGCAAAACTAAGTTTATGCTTTGTGAATTATTTGTTGAACAAGCAGTTTGTTTTAACTTAATAAAGCCTTTTCATATTGAAAATATTGAAGTCTGTTTACATTTGCAGAATTTAAGTGGATGTTTCCTAATATTTAGATAGTAAGTGGACACTGTTTGTCCACTTAGATTAGATGAAGAAACGCTATATGTCCTTGGATGGGTCGCCGTATGTATGTATTAGTGGGTGGGATAGGAACGTGTGTGGGTTCAGGAGGGCATGTGGGAGTGACTGTGTGCGCGTGTGATTGTGTGTGTGTGTGTATGTGGGTGTGTGTGTGGGTGTGTGTGTGGATGCATTTGCGCAGATGGTGGGGGAAAACCATTTCTGCTTCTAATGCTCCTGCATGTGTTATCTTTTTTACGGAGTAGCTTTTAGTCCATTTCCTCCAAATGATCTTTTTTTTTAATTACACACCAATTACAGAAATAAAATTCAGTGTTTATTCACCACTTGTCGAACTGTAAAATCCACAAAACCATCATTAATACCTACTGTATTTTGCTTAATGGGGTTTTATTACTAGATAAAGCATATACAGCTATTACATGCGACAACAGAAACTGAACTTGTGAGTTTGTTATTAATCAATTGGGGCAGATTAAAGGAAAACAAAATCATACAGAAAATGCATTCCATATGAAACGAGATCAAAATTTTCCAAAGAGTATTACACACGCAAACACTCAAATGATATCAAAGATATATAAAGAAAAGAAAATATGTGTTAATCGCACCGTGTAATTTGATATTATGATTATTTACTTTCGTTTCAAATTAACGTAATACCATTTGCTTTATTTCTTCTTTTCTGTTCATAACTGATATTCATTTCCTCCCCTTCTCTCTCTCTCTCTCTCACACACACACACATACACTCCCTTTCTCTCTCCCTCTCTCTCTCATTCCCTTTCTCTTTCTCTCTCTCTCACTCCTTTTTTCTCTCTCCCTCCCACTCACTCTCTCTCCCGCCCCCTCACCGCTCAGAATTTCCCTATCACTTCTCTCCTCTGGACATTTCTGGAGAAAGAAAAAATGTAGTTTAGGTGGATTTTTGCAGCTCAAAACCAATGGAATATACATATATTTTTGTTCTATATTCACTTATCGCTTCATAATGAAGGGTTAGTTAGTTTTTATTAATCATTTTGTATTATCATTTTTTATTATCCAGATGAAAGTGACCTTGCATAGCCAATTCTAAAAGGAAAAACAAGGACTTCACTCAGTAGATTATAGAGAAGCTTATAAAAAACATGGAAACATGTAATAATTCACGTGGTTAACATCATAAACACATTGCACTCTAAAAAAAGAGAGTAAGATATTTCCCAGTCTTGTTGAAATAAAATGTACCCCAATCGGGTAAAATATTACCCAACAGACATGCACATTCCCTTTAGACCTATTAATGGGTACATTACACTCGGCTATTTTTTAAAGAACATATATAAATTATGGATAGCAGTCAGATTTTCTTCGTTCAAGTTAGTTATAAATTTATTATAATATCTTGCTCAGATTTTAACGAGACACATTGACGCTGTAATGTTGTTCCTCACAAAAGCTGAAAGGGTATGCAAAATTTCTAGGCGATGTAGATAAAAATGTGTTTTCGGTTAAAAATTACGCTTGAACTTCCCTTGGACAGTACATGATCATAAATATATTATCATTCATCTCAAAAATTACCATGAAGTTTGGATGAACAGTGCCCTCAATGTTAGTCAAACCGACAGAAACTGTGCATAATGTTTTGTCTTTTGTTACACAACTAGGTAACAATTTGCTATTTCTTTTTTTAGTGAAGTGTAAATACTAGCACAAAATAAACTTGACAAAGTATTACCTAATTGGAAAAAAAAAATCAAAATTTACTTGACATACAAACATGAAAGCCTCCCCCCTCCTCCAGTGTCCGTACTCTTTATTATATCTAATACTGCTCACATGCTCCAGTGGGGCGTTTCATCAAGCGCCTTGCTCTCAGCCAATCAGATGCAAGAATATCAGTAGCTTATAACAGTTATGAAACAGGGCCCAGTTGTAGTGTATATTCTGATTATACATGTGTATATATGATTGCCTACATTATTATGTGCGTTTATTTTACGTCCATTACGATTTCGATCTTCAAAATTTAAATTACTTTTACAAAACGAGGGTTTATATTATGAATATTTTTCTTAATAGATATATATAGAGAGAGAGGCGTGGGGGAGACGGAGTTTGGGGAGGCCGACGTGTGGGGATAGAGGCGTGGGTGGGGGGGGGGGGGGGAGGAGTCATTTGTTAATACCAATATAATGTAACAGATATGAAGAGAATGCTTCGAAAATACGAATGCCATTCCACAAATGCATACATATTGGGCTACCCATCTGAATATCTTAACCAATATTAAACATGTATTGCAGGTCTGGTATTACATAACTTGTTAATCAGTGAAAAGTATTCGTTTTGATGTTCTGAAGATGTGTGAACTACTCGGTTTACTGCAATGTAAATTTAGGAGAGAAAGAGGGAGAGAAAACAAGAGAAAGAGAAAGAACGATAGAGAGAGAGAGAGAGAGAGAGAGAGCGAGAAGAGGGAGGGAGATTGGAGCCTGCATTCCAATCCATTTGTTAAATTCCCGGAATTAAGATGTAAAAAGTAAAATCATGCTGAATTATTCAGTACAATCTCCATTCAGTAGTCTAAGCATGCAAAACTAGATGGCCATTGTTTATATAGACCAGTACCAACTCTCACTATATTGATAATAAAAGTATAGCGCATTTCACATTTGAGGCCCTACACCACCCACAGAATCAAATACACAGAAAGTAACTAAATATAGCAATAGCTTAAAAATAGTCATTCTTGCTTGAAACAACTGCAATTGATATGACTGAACTTTGGTTCCTTGTACATACTCAAAATAAAGAGGAAAAAGGCAGTGAACATCAGTCAGGCATATAATGGTATAGTCCATATACTGCGAATACAAGCAATCCCGCTCGTTCCCCCGGGAGGAAAATACGACTTGTTCGGGATTACTCAACCTTGAAGTTAATGCCCTCATTTAATTTCTTTCTTCCTTTTTTGTGCAGATTATCTGCACTTGTTTAGAATTATTCTGATCGCCCTTTATATTCATATCATAATAACACTTCAAGTAAAAAGGTCTAGAAAAGTTAAAATACAGCATCAGTCATGTCAATATATAGTACTCTGTTTTTTTATGTAAAAAAAATCCACATTTTTATTGAATATGAACATGACGAAATCGAGGTATTACTAGTAATTGCGGTGTTATATTAGCTACATTATATCTATTATGGCATTTATAATCATGATACTTGTTTCAATATCTGTACAGAAACCCATGGAATCAATTTTGTAGTGTTTCGTTTTGACATATTCTTCAATTTTGTGTTTGTCTTGTTCCGTTTTCATGAAATCAAATGCCAAACTTCGATTTTGAGTTAAGATTAATTACATTGATTAGAAGTTTTATGTTCCCTTGTTATGAAAAATTAAAGGTATCTGTTTGAAAGGTAAATGAAATGTAAATCGTGTATTTGAATTATTTGTTCAATTTCTATCAACAAATCCATTGAATGAAGCAGAGTAGAAACATGTACGTTGACATTGAAGAGCATAGAAAGAAAAGAATTTAGCAAAATTTCCATCTGTAATCAATAATATAAAAAGATTAATGAGAAGTCACCACAAAATTTCTCCCACTTTAAGAAATGGAGCATTTTATTGATTCTCATCTAAATAAGTAACCATGACAACCAAATTGATCATTTTTCATGCAGTACTCCTAGTGATACACACCGCAGTAAATCATAAAGCAATCCATCACATCTAATCACTTATTTTTAAAAGCCTCCCAACTTGGAAAATTATGAAATTCCCGTCCGTGACGCGAACTGATCACACCCAATAATAATAATAAGAACACTAAAAATAACAATAACATAATTATATATATAGCTTAGTAGCTTCCTATTTATTCTGAAATGATAGAGTTGTATAACATTTACATCAGTAAAATGATTAATAAGCTATACAGCTTTTATGGTTTTAGTATAATTTATCTCCTACACATCCGCATGACAATCAAATTTCATCGTAAAGTAAAAACACTTAAATGTCATATGCTCATGAAATAAGAACTTGGTAACATATTTGCTCATTTTATAAACCTAGTGCAGGGTGAGGAAAATTTATTATTAAAAAAGATGTTCTTCCTAAAGTTTACTACAAGGATTTTACATCGTGACGGCGACGCTTGTGCCAATCCGAGGTATATACTATTTCTATAATGCGATATTAAAACAATTCATTTTGAAAAAAACAAGGGGGAGCATTTCGCATAAATCTTTGGGTTTCTTCCCCATTTTTTTTGCATATAAAGGGACATGTTTGATGATTGTATAAACTTTGAATCATTCTTTTATTATACGCTTATGTGAATACAAGTCAATATTGAACCTGTGCATCTTTGCTTTTACACCGTTGACTTTTAATATATATTATGAGTACAGTACTATCAGTAGTCTTTTTTAAGGATTTAAGGACATTTGAAGTACTTTCGAATAACTCATAGTGCTGTAATTAGATCCATTATCCACTCCAAAAAGGAAAACTAGATAATACGTTCATAAAAAGATACTGAAAACGCGATAAAAACTACTTTCGAAAAATAAACTCAAGAAGACAATTTCAAAAGCCCTGTCTATCACCTTTAGAAATGTGCGAACATTACAACGGTGTATTACATAATCCGAACCTGATTTCTATGGGCAGTACAATAGGCCTCTGAAATTGCACTTGAGTTTATTTTTCGAAAGTAGTTCTTACCGTGTTTGAAGTATTATTCAAACTCGGCAATCTATAGTCAACAGATTATATTAGGCAGTGGCGGATCCAGGGACATAGTGGGCGTTTTAATAATCATTAAAGATAAGGTAGAGTTCTGTTCATGGAAGAAACTGTCTCGGAGCAATTGGGAAAGGTTGATGATATAGAAAATAAAATTGTGTATACGTTGAGGAGTTGGAATCATCTTAACGGAAGAAATTGAGTCAATATAATCTCGCTGAAAAGTATACGTGCACTGCACGCAGAAGTTGTTATATGGGACTACACCCACATGTGGCAGCTTTTGTCTTCATGTTTCGAATATGAGGGCATTTGAAGAGCAATCCCTTTTCAGGGCATTAATTTCTACTATGATATTCTTCCAAGCTGACCAAAAAGAATGAGAAAGCTCACAGACTACAGTTCACTTTTACCAGCTTCCTTTTTTTAAATTAAAGAACTGATCGTTCAGATCCTTCAAAAAACTTTAAGAAAGATCAAACTGTAATGAGTTTCATAACCATTCATATTCTAAAGATAATGTAAAGCTAAATATTAGAGAATAATTAAAAAAAAAGAAGAGTTGCGATATAAGTCGAGTACGGTGTCAAATAATTGTAGCAATAAGCAGTCTTGACTGGTACAATAATCTCGTATAATATGTGGAAGTATGTATACTGCATAAAATAATGCGAACCTCCCATTAGTGCTTGTTGTTGTTATGCATACAGTCCAAACTTCATTGTGCTCTTTTGAACTTATTAACTAATAAAAGCACATGCCTGGTTTTTGAAACGCTTAATGATGAATTAAAATCCATATTCCTGGAAAATGACGTTAAAAATATATAAAATACAAACACACTAAGGGCATTAATAAAAACATACATGCAAAGCCTACTCTAACGTGCAGGTTATTCAGCAGATTAAGAACAGGATAATTTCAATATGAAATACCATAGTGTTCTTACAAAGAACTACAAAATATCGAGACCCACGTGGGCGAATTTGGTTTTAGAACAAAGAAACTCATACACAAAATTTAGGAAACTACTTTTTGGCAGACACATGCAACTGACACTGATACCTCATAAGGGATGTATGGAGATGTCTCATTGCCTGGAATCGCCCTTCGCAGAACAATTCGGTTCTCGTAAACTTCACGGCAAGCAGAGGTTTCGTGAAGAAAAGGGATCCCGGGGGTACTTCGGTAGTTGACCAGCCTGCTTAAGTGGCAGTTTCGGCATTCGCAGTAAGCTTGTCGGATCAAGACGGGGAATCTGTCTGGGTCCTCGTCTTCGCTGTGATACGCCCATGGGCAGAGACTTAGGTCCTTAGGCAGGGTTCCTTCTGCGTGCAATATCGGACTACACTGTTGCCACTGTTTCTCCTTGATCGTTGACCTGACGGCCTCGAGCATCTCCAGGCGTTCGGCGAGACTCTGGACGGGCACAGGAACAACCTGGCTCGCATTGGACCAAAACACCCTCCGAGGATTGACCGAATCCGGTAGGGTAGAACGAGCCGGTAGGCTTGCTGGCAGAGACTGGACTAGTGCTACGGCCCCGACGACAACTAGGTAACATAGAACAAGACTCCTTGATTCCTGTAAATGATAAATAAATCATATTAGAATCTTAAACAATTTTTGCAACCCGCTTCAGTCCTTTCTACCCTGAAGATTCTTGGCATGTAATGAGACCCTAAATGATACTGAGCTAAAATCTCTGAGTCGATTCATCTCAGAAAATCTCAAAGACGTGGATTTTTACACTGACCATTTATTAAACGATTTTTAATTGACCGTGAATTTGTAAAGAAGAAGGCACTCACCATAGTTCCATGCATGATAATACAATGCTGTTTTATAGCAAAAGTAGTTGTATTCACAGAAGATTATTTTGTAGATGTCTTGATGATTTCTTTTCTACAAGCACGGTGCCCAAAGTGTAGATGCAAAAATAATCATATATATCGAAATGGTTTACCTGCTTTGGGTTTCTGATGGAAAACCTCAGTATAAATAGGATTTTTTTGATCCAAATTTAGCATTCCTTCAACGAACTTGGGAATTTCGAAGGACCTCGCCCGTCTTTGTATTTCATACAATCCTAGCAATTCTCACATCTTCCTAAGTCTTAAATATTTCGTCACTGCATCGTCATCTATATTTTCCTCCTATAAACATGATAAAAAATAGAGTTCCTTATGCAGCCCATGCGTACCAGCACAGGAACTGATGTCAGAAATCGAATTTGGTTTTTTCCCGGTAACGGTCAGTTTCAAACTTCCCACTTTGGTCATAACGGTAACAACGTCCCTTCTTATTTTTATGATTCCATCAGACATTTTGCGACCAATAGAAACCAACAATACGAGGTTGTATAGAAGGTAAATATGTATTCTTGGAGTGAACAAGAAGAAGTATACGTGTGTGCTGTAATACAATGTGTCTGCAATTGAAACGGATCTGACTGTGTTTATTTTGTTGATTGTATATAAAGTAAGGATGGACCTTAAAGGTCACCGTGAATCATTTTCAACAAAGCATGTAGATTTTTCGATGTCGTCTTCTTTGAAACTGAATTATCTTAGAAGGAATTCAGCAGAATGGTGTGAAGGAAAAATAATCTAATATTTTTACAAAACGGCCATGGTCCTTGATAAACACCTGCGATGTAATAGACATGCAGGAACCAGCGGGGGTGGGGAGTATAAACCCAACAGAAGTGAGCAATAATCGGGATCTAGAGAACTGAGCTGGTTTTTACAGACAATAGAAAGTGTGAAGAAGTGTTGCAATTAGTAAACATGACACTATTAACCCCAAACCTACAGAAATTACCACTAATGCCTTATCCGGACGCTAATTTGAACGCACTGTTTCAGAACTGCACTGCTGAACTTGTTTAAGATGGGAATGTCTGCTAGGCTCACTGGTAAAGTATAATTAACCCGTTGACTACTGAATTCTTTAACTCTCATAGGTTTAATACAGAAGCCACCCGGCTCCCGTAGTCTATGGGTTAATCTCATTTTCCAAATATTATGTGCAGAAAGAATATGAAAATCAAAGTTATTTTCCCCACAGGCATTCATAATATTTGATCAGGAATATTTCAAATCATTCATTTGAATATTACGTTAACTTTGTCGACCTTTAAATATGAGTTGTATTTCTACTAAAGCTGAGCTCATCAATCTCTTTCTAAAATACATGCATGTGTTGACTTTTGCACTCCGTCAACAAAGAGCTCATTCCTTCAATTTCCCCTGAATAAAAGCCAAGCAAACATATTTCCAACGTTATTCTATAACAAAAAAAAAAAAAATAATAAAATAAACGCCTTGTTGAATTAGGGGGTTGTGTATAGTATTGCGAATGCAGTACTTTCAGACGAAAGGTCAACAATAAAACTGCTTCGCTTTTTTTTTTACGGACACTAAAATCCGGAAACGGAACGCATATCTATTATTGAGAGTTGGTAAACATGACTGAAAAAAGACATATCGGCGAGATCTATAAGAGTGAAATGCGCATATCGTCGTTATTGTCGTTCCAATTATTATTACATAGATATTATTCATCCTCGAAATTAAGAATAGTTCAGCATCGTCTTTATTTCCACAATATACTTTCACTATTTAACGACTCTGTTTTAACATGTTTTAACATGTTTTAGCAGAAAATTAAAAAAAAGAGGTATCAAAAGGTATCAGGGAGAAAAGAAATTACATGGGCATACCGTTGCCCACTAGGCGTTATTTCAATATGCAATTATTACGTACATTCAGGTGTATAAATCCACAGAACAGGACCAGGGTCCCGTTTCCTAAAACCTGTTATCAGTAACAACTGCCACATTTCTCTCAGCCAATCAGATGCAAGGATTTCAGAAGCTTATTTTGATAACAAGTTTTATGAAACGGGGCTTAGGCACAATCTTCATGAAACAGGGTGCGGTAATGCCCTAGCGCTATGTTTCCAATTTGTCCGAAAAATCGTCTTTCGACGGTAAAATGGCGTAACAATCTAAACAAATCAGTGAGTGCCTACAGCCACAGTTACATTTCCCTGGTGTGACAACTTGGGCGTCATTATCTGTAGGGGCCTATTCTTCTCTGTTTATTGTGTCATGAATTCTACCGAATCGAACACTTAAAGGGATACGCCACCGGGTGGCCATGGGGGGAAAGTCAGAACTGCGTAAGCCATTCACTCGTACACAAAGTTTGTGCGTGAACGCGTCCGTTGGACTACTGCGATTACCTTTCGGACTGCACGATTTGCGCCTCGTGTGCACTGGACAGTACAACACAAACTCACTGAACGAAAGGAATAAACGAAAGAGGATAGACATGCTAGAACGTCAAGGCTGTGTCCAGTCCTGTCAACGATGAATGCGGAGTACCTCAGGGATCGGTCGTCGGGCCTCTCCTCTATACGTTGTACAGCGCTCCTATCACCGACATTGTTTCTTCCCGTGGACTGGATTCAAGCGCATAGAGATCTATCGGAGTTATTATGCGCTTAATAAGTATTCTCTGTTATTACTATTATTATCTCAAAAGTGAGAGAGTGCATTTTATGCCACTTAATACTCAATTAAGCTATGACGCATATTTTCCCTCATCTAGATTCCTAAAATTACAGTTTGAATTTAAATCAAAGCTGTTTTGTTTTTAATCGCAAGTCGAAGATTCGATAAGTATTCTACGTACGTCAATAATTATAATCAGGACAGGTGTCGTGGTCTAGTGGATAAGTCGCCGGACTGTGGAGCACAAGTTACGGGGTTCGTGTCCCAGCCATGACACTAACGTCCTTTGGCAAGACATTAATCTATATTTTGCCACTCTCCACCCAAGTGAGGTAAGTGGTTACCCGGTAGGAAGGAATTCCTTGAATGCTTGAGCACCACGGTAGCTCGGCTAAAGCCGGGGTAATAGTATGATTGCAGGACCATCAGGGAGAATAGTATATAATACTGATGAGGCTATCCTGGGTAAACAAGACATATTATTATTATTACTATTATTATTATTATTATCAAACATCAAGTCTGCATTTTCAATTAAAACTCAACAAATTCTTTTTGCTCTGTTATTATTTCAGGAGCACCTTTTACGTAAGCATTTATTATTTTCAAAGAAAAAGATGATGTATGCTGTCGTAAACTAATTATGATTTATGATATGGATACGAGTTTCTACCGGTTATTTTTCCCCCAGATTGAATCAAAGTTTTGCTTTAAATTCTAGAAACAGCGTTACATCTCCGTAGTTGGAGATATTCTCCTTCTGCATGTATTTGCATGTTTAGGATGCGATATAATTTCAGACTCAGTAAGCTTATTGGGTCAGCCTTAACTGGAACCAAATCAACGTACCTGCTAAGGTTCAATCTTGCATCCTTATCATGCTTGTTAAATTTGTAACTGTTGGCTTTTGCGGTAAAGAGATATATTTAACAACTATTAATAATATGCTTTATTTTGTATTATCATGATTATTGCAAAAGAAGTAGGCAAATATTATTTCATCAGTGATACTTTAGGGCTATAATTGCCAAATTCCCGAAAGCAATGTCCTATCATAAAACCTCTTCTAATAAATAAATTTTTGTACATTATATTGCTTTTATTTCTTCTCTTTGCATTTACAAATGTCAACAAGCTTTAAAAAGGACAAAATGTAAATTGGATTCTTTTAAAATAAATAAACACGATGATAATACTCGGGGCAAAAACGGGGATTGATGTAATGTTTGATATTTACGGAGAGAAGTACTGTTAACCCCTGTCAATGTACAGGGGATAAGGGCAAAGTTAGTTTCAAATCGTAGGCAGTCGTACGATTATTGTGACTTAAAGTAGAACTTTATTGATTTTAAATATTGGTTTAATACTTATTATTGCATAGATGGCATAAATTAAACAAGGTTATCAAAATTCAACGTTTGGAAACATTTTGAATAATGATTATTATCAATTATAAAACGGTAAAATACAGCCCCGATATAGCACCTGAAGAGCTCCTTGAACGCTGCTGAGATGTGTGACGTCACACCATGGACAAGTCCTGTCTAAGCAGACGATGTCCCATAACATCTTACACATTTTTCAGTGCCTGTTTTGTCATCTCCTCTTCACTTATTTCTCTTACTTGACTAGCGTCAGTCTTAATGTTAGTCTGTTGCCTCACTCTTAACTTCGTGTATGGTATTATTTTGATGAAAAATGCAGCGTTAAAAAAATAAAGGAATCAGTCACTTGTAAACAAAATAAGACGCCATTGTATTTTCAGCTGCTTGCACCGGGGCATGTTCGGCGCTTCAAGAGGGAAAGAATACCATCCGTGCTATTATTCGGAGGGCTTTTCAATTTGAAAGTGGAGTTTATTTCATTGATCATTGACCCTTATCCTGTATATTTACAATCAAACGGTTTTAGTTATCAGAATCAGTTTCACTTCCCTTTTAGAATGGTGTGAAATAAGGTCATGTTTAAATATACCAAACTCTTTATAATTTGATAAATAATTGCGTTGCAATTACGTTCATTCGTTATAGGACGTCGTCTGCTTAAGCAGGATCGGTCCCTGGTGTGACGTCATCAAAACATCGCTATATTTCTGGCGAATCGCTCGGATATTCCAGATGCTGAGAAGAGCTATTATTTATGTTATTTTTATAATCATCAGACGCAGTTGCCGTAAAACTTATACGATTGCCATCTGTAAGCTTCCCAGTTTCTAGTGATACATTATTTGCTATATTTGTGATTTTCTTTGAATAGCCACTTTAACTACGATTCGGATCCGATTTGGCCATTCCACCGACTAGAAAACTCGGCAAAGGCCGTATTATCTGTATGACTATTCAGATCCTCATTCAAAAATTATTTCTCGTCTTTAAATGATTTGTCAAATGATATTACATTTTCTTCTGAAATCGGATCGCAGACCGATCGTAGGGATTACATAATCTGTACTGTATTAACTGTGTTCTTTTCATAATTTTTACAGTTTCTACTGTGTTCTGTTTGTAAACTAGGTGCTTTGATGTGGTCTAGTGGTTGCTTTCCAGTCTGCCTGATGACCATAACGACCCAGGATTCGAATCTGATTCATATCTTTCAGATGTGTCATGTCTGTAAAAACTCAATTACACACGCACACACTCACACATCCAAACCCCCACACATCCACACCTAAATTAATATCGTCGCTCTTTTAAGATTAAAGTGCATGTTGCATGCCTTGTTGACCGTAAGCAAAGACTCTAATTTGGCATTAATTGAACATCCCCACCCCCAAAAAACAAACAAAACAAAACAAAACAAGACAAAGTAGCACAAAACAAATTTAAAAAAATAACAATGAATAACAAGGACATGCGCCTGCAAAGTAATACCTATCCAAAGAATGATCCGAACGATTGTGTAAATTTCCCTGGTATAAGAAATACAAATCAGCATTATAAGTTTTTGTTGTTTCTCCTGCAGTGTTCTCGCTATTTACATATTCATGTATCCGTCTCGTACATATACTATATACACCCTTCCCACTCCCTTCATCTCGTCTCTACCTTCTCCTCCTTCTTTCTATCCCCCTTTCCCTCTGTCTCTCTCTTTCTCTCTCTGCTTATTTCCATAAAATCTAGCAATGATCATTAAAAAAAATTATAACAAAGAGGATACATATTTTTGTTGCATTTTAATTTAACTTCTCGGGGCCCTGCCCCATGCGGGCATAGCAATACTAATCCACAACTCAGTTGTTCATATCAATCAAATATTCTGCATAGCAAAACAATATAAAACCAAAGAGTGCATTACATAATAAAATTTCGTAAAGATCTTAAGATCTTAAATGCTTTCAGCGCCTTAAGGCAGCTGGACTAAAGCCAGGGTTACAGTAGTACTTTGTAGGCGCCTTGAACACCTCCTGTGGTGGATATGATTTGTGCGCAGTAAAAATGCAGCCATTATTATTATTATTATTATTATTATTATTATTATTATTATTATTATTATTATTCAAAGAAGCATGAAGGCGTTTCACAGTTTCAATAGTGCTAACTTATTTATACGGAAATTAGGTGCCACCAAAAAAAAAAGAAAAAAAAAATGCACATAACACCTATATTTAAGATTAGTTAATGATCTTATCTCATGTTTATTTGTATTGTACAAAAGGTATCAATAATCTTAAATTTTCTTTAAAGTATTTGTTAAAAATTAAACATCAAAACTAAGGCCAAAATATACAATTAGAGAAATGTGCTTAAAGTTCTTTTTTCTATGAAACGAAATACTCCTTCATGTAAACCCAAGATATTGGATACCTTTATTTACGTTTCTGTACGTACAAAATATACAAATCAACACTTGATGTTAACGTGGTTGAAGAGATTATGGCACAATAATCATGATAAGTACTGTATAATGGACAATAAATAAGGTATTTTTGTACCAATTAATGTACCTGAAATCGTATGAGTGCATACACATCAATATATTGCGCATTTCACTCCAAATTATACTACATAATGATGATTATATGAGACCAGCTCAGTCTATTTGAGAAGAATAAAAATTGAGTGAAAAAGGGTGGGCAATCACTCATGAATTAAGTGTCCTTACAACTTTATTTAACATGATGTTCAACCCCTATTTGCCATACCTCAAATTCAGCTCGAGTTAGCAAATATATATTTCGGCTCCTCGAGTCCTCGATGATGGATACCGGCGCATAACAAGTGTTCATATTATTTATTATTATTATTATCATTAATGTCATTTTCTGTACTAGTATCAAAATGAGATAATTATTATTGACGCAAAATATCTGCAAAGTTTTATGGATAGTGACCTCAAAACGCTTCTACGAAAAATGACTCTGGTTATTATTTATATAGGAGTCAATTTTCTATTTTAACTATAAATCCTATTATCATTTCTATTGTAACTTTCCACTTACAATTTCCAAAGCTGTGTAGAATATACTTGAATCGACAATATCTTCACTTGAAAATATATCTTATTGTAAAACTTTTAAACCGATATATGAGTGAACCAAGATTATACAAAAAGAAAACAACAGCATACGACTTTCTTTATGCAAATATAGAAACTGCATAAGTCATGGATTTACAATCGATATCAGATGGGACTAAGATTAATCGAAAGTTTCCACAACTTCGGTGACTACTGAAGACGAGTTGTCCAAACCTGGTCTGCCTACAGCAGTGCGTTTCCTTAGACAGGCGCATGCGACAGGTACATCCTCTGTAGCAACCTAAAGGGACATGGAATCAAGAAAATAACATTTTCTGTATATTTTTAGAGTTATTTATTTCTTAGAGCAACTACAAATACTACTAGTACTGCTGCTACTACTACTACTACTACTGATAATGATACTAATATTAATAGTAGTACTACTTGGGGTCTGCTTTGATACTGTTGATGCTACTACTAGAACAACTGCAAATACTACTACCACTACTACTACGGATGCTGCTGTTGCTGTTGCTGTTACAGCTACTACTACTGGCTGCTGCTGCTGCTACTAATATACTGGCTGCTGCTGCTACTACTGCTACCACCACCACCACCACCACCACCACTAATAATAATGATAATGATACTGATCATAATTATAGTAGTACTACTGTTAGTCTGTTACTATACTGCTGCTTTTGCTGCTGATGCTGCTACTACTGATACTGCGCTGCTACTCCTATTTTTGCTGCTAGTACTACTTTTACTACTACTACTATTACTACTACTACTACTACTACTGTTTTTACTTCTACTACTACTACTCCTTCTACTACTACTACTACTACTACTACTACTACTACCAGGTGCGGATCCAGGATTTAGCATAAGTGGGGGGGGGGGGGGGGGGGGGGGGCACACAAATGCTGGTTTGCCAACTTTTTGAAAAGGTAGACCCGTATTTTGGGGGTCTTGCCAGCTTCTCGAAAAAGGGGGTGGGGGTCCAGTTTCCCTCCATAATTCTCTGACAAGCAAAAAAAAAAAAAAAAGGTTTTCATTCTAAAAAGGGGGGGGGGGCACAATCGACAAAACGGCGAATCCTCTATGGTCAAAATGCATACTTTTCTTCCAAAGGGGGGGGGGTGCACGGGCCGGAAGTGCCCCCCCCCCCCCCCGGATCCGCCAATGACTACTACTACTACTGCCACTACCAGTGCTACCAAACTTCAACTCACATGAAATCTGTATTGTCCTGGTGCATGTAGCGTTCTCCGCAAGACTTTCATTTTATAGAAGATACTCTGGCAGACAAGATTCTGATCTGGTCTGTGTGTATAGGGATCGAGGCAGGTCGAACAGCGGCACTGTGCCACAGCGATTACTTCGGGTATGCGATTGGGATCGGTACAGTGGATGTACGCCCATGGGCACACCGAGTTCTCGTTATGGTGATCCGGATGAGTCACGTTGGCGCCTTTTGTAAAAGAAAAAAAAAAGAAAGGAAAAAATGTGGAAAATTAGAAACTAATTTATTTTTCACTTGAAACTGATACGAAATGCAAGTTTCAAAGTAAAAAAAAAGAATATTTCCTTACTAGAATAAGCTGAAAGAGCAATCATATGGCAGAGTCAACATTTTGTGGTCAATTTCATGTAATAATGTTTCTAAATAAAGCAAATTTAAAGCCAAAATGTTAAATTTAAAACAATCAAATTTTGTTCATTACAAAAGCCTTGCATAATAACCATGATAACTGCTTCTGGTTCTTAAATGGCTAGAAAAAATAACTCCTTTATCTCCTGCTTTTAGCAATTTTATACTGGAAGTTCATAAAATAAACAAGTAGATATTGGTAAAAACTACCCCTTGAGAAATATAATGCGGTACAGGAATATCACTGGAGTGGTGATTAAGAGTTAAATTAATTAATATCATTGCCCACACATCGTTTAAGCCCCCCCACCCCTCAAACACACACAAAAAATTAATTAACTTGAAGGAAATTCAGACTTTAAAAAATTAATCATGGCAGCTTATTCTTTGCTCAAACGGCAAGAGATGGTGCTTACATTGACAATTGTCAGAGTTGCCTTGATTTTTTGACGAGAACTTGAGGGATCCTCTGAGTCCATTATTGCATGGTCATCACGGAAGGGGATATTGTATGTTAGTTACTGCACCTGAGCTATCTTCTTGCAATTTTGAAAAAAAGCATTGTGTACTGCAGTCTTGATGCAGCCATTTCTCTTGCAAATTTGACATTCATAGTTTCAGAATGGTCCTCTAAAAGAACAGTTACATTGTGAGGCCTTTGAAGCAGGATTACAAACTTATCAAATTACATCGCATATCACTTGGGTCAAAGATATTTGGAGCTCTTCAGATAGGCCTACAACCCCACCACGTATATCACTTTTCTTGATATGACAGCGTAATATTCCATGGAGTTTAAGAAAGCAAATGAAAGACACTAAAGCTTAGACTTTTAAGTATTTTTTTTCTTAAAACACTCCATTCTTTCCTGTCAGTGATAAGCGACAATAACGTAATCGACATGACGCATGCGACAGGCACAAGATAGGATGTGTTCTTACCGTCAGGACACTCTTCAGAACTCAGATCTGTCGTTGGACACTCGTTGGTGGCGCCCCCTAGACTGTTGGCCGTAACAGGGAAGCTCTGATGGAGCGCATCGGCTTCAGCCGTGGGGTCGAAGGCACGACGTTGCTCGTGTGTGATGGCGTCCGAGATGGGCCAGAGTTCGGGATGGTCGTTGAGGTAGCGGCCTGACGGGTTGCTACTGACCAGAGTGAGCACCAATGACATGGCCAGCCCTGAGCTCACAATCTGCGGACAGAGGTGAGATATCAATGGTAGAGGATGAGTGAGTGACTATGGACATGGGCGCATAATAGAACAACCCACCACGTTCTTTAGTAGCATAATGGTAACGAATCGTTACGTTTGTATTAAAGGGATACTCAGCCGCAGATTGTGGAGGTTTTCATGCCGCGAGAGGGCACGCGTGATCGTTACCTGATCATGCCGTTGCCCCGCGGGAGCAAACTTCGAACAGGCTGAGAAAAATTACGACCATCAAAGTATAAGAGTATAAATAGCTCAAGAGGTGATCGTTGAAAAACAGAAGAGTTAATTATACGAAGATGCTACAATCATAAAACTTAGTTCTGATATTTAATCAATTTTGTAGTGTCCTAATGTTCGATACTGATTCGGAGTGGAAACGTAACTTTGCCTACGTGGTCTAATTAGATAGTAAAGCCACTTTTTTTTCTTCAAAAACCAAGGTTCCTCGAATTTTGTTTAATTGATCAATGATATAGGTTTTCCCGGTCAATTTCGCAGATTTGTCATTCAATTTGATAAGGGAGTCATTCAAATTCGCGAAAAAGATCTGTGCCATGAAATGTATCATTCAAATTCATTTTGAGGTCATTCAAATTCGCACTTCGGTCAAGACATTTAGCGTTTACATCATTCAAATTCAAATATGCGTGGAGAGCATTCAAATTCGCTACCTCTCTTGGAAGCGTCTTTTCAAGCATTCAAATTCGCACGTGGGCATTCGAATTCGTAATGAGTTCATTCAATTTAGCTTGTATTTAGCGTTTGTGTGTTTTTGCCCAACATGACATAGGCCTACTATACAAAAGAAACATTATATATATAACATAATTCATGATAACTACATGTACGTTATGAATAACATTTTTCAGAGTATACATTGACAGCCAACACAGTGACACACTCACTATATAGTTAGCCGTAAACGTTAGAAATGAAGAACAAAAATTCCTAGAACTAAATTTCAAAATGATGATAAATCAGAAGAAAATAAAATAAAAATAATACATCAGAAGAAAAATAAAAGAATGTTATTGATTATAGAAAAACACACCCATGTGTGCAGAAAACTCATAAGGAAAGAATGAAAATACCAAATAATTATCAACTGACAAAATTTACTGGAACTACATTTGATTTTGAATGCTCAACGTGATAAGTTGAATGATCCCAAATGAAATTGAATGCTGGAATAACAGTATTGCGCAATTCCCTTGCCATTCTTTGCTAAATTGAATGAACGTTTTGCGAACTAGGTGCATTTAGTGCGAATTTGACTGACAAAAACTTAGATTCAAATGACATGAATACAAATTCGAATGATATGAAAATGAATTTGAATTACAAATCGGCTGTGCGCGACCTAAATCCTTGAAATTGAATGCACGCAAAATGAAATTAACCGGGAAAACCTATATTAATATTCCCATTTTTGTACAGCGCATATCACATTATGATATAGCGTCCCTATGTCACCCCGGCTTTAGCTCCGGTAACCGTAGCGCTTAGTGCATTCAAGGAGTTATCCTACCAGGGGTGTTTCATGAAGCTGTTCGAAAAGTTACACGCGACTTTACGAACGACTTGAATATGAAGTGCCAGATTGGATGCCCAAAGTTTTTCCTGATGTTTTAACAAAGTGTGACTGTATTTCCAATAAAGCTGTTCGTGAAGTTACGCATGACTTTACGAATGACTTAAAAATGGCAAGACAAATGGGATGCTGAATCATATTTAAACGCATCAACTAAAGTTGAACTGTGCAGATGTAGATTAACATTCCTATTATAACAAACATTTTTAATGCAACGTAAATTTTTTGCCATAATTTAATTGAGGTTATTGGAAATACAGTTACACTTTGTTAAAACAAGAACTTTTATATTATAATTATTATCAGAGTGCAGTAAATTAGCCTATGTTGATGAGGAAACTGAAGGTAAGTGCATGGAAGGATTTTTTTTTTTTTTTTTTTTTGAGGAAGCATTCTTGAAAAAAAAATCCTGAATTTATGGCTTGATTGATTTGTTTAATTCCCAAGTGTTAATTGCTGCATAAAGCTACTAACAATGAATACGATGATGCCCCCATAAAGACATCAGTTTTGATGAAACAATGGATGTGGCGTCTTTTGGAAATGAACTCTTAAAATGTACAGACCATAGGTACTATTTTACGGAAGTTTCCACTGAAAAGAGTATTAAGAAATGCCTTCGGCTTATACAGTTCAAGGATTTTCGGACTTCGTTAGTGAGGTTTTTCCACCATAAAGGTTTTTAGCAATCATGAAGCCCTCGGAAAGAGAAATAAAGGCCCGGGTTTTCGATAATCATCGGATCCAGTTAAAACAGAGAAAAAACAAGTTCTACGATAAAGAAAAATGAGAGGCGGAAAAGATCTAATTTTGTTTTCAATGTATCCCAAATCCATTTTCCCTTTCATATTTAGCTGGTATGTACTTTTTAAATATTACTTTATATCATTATATTCTATATTTTTCATTTTCACAAACGCTTTATGCAGAAAATATGCCAAAAAACAAATATTTCACATTCAATATCAGAAAATGATTTTGATACATTCATTGGAAACATAAAAACTTCATGTATGCACACACATATAAAATGAAAGGCACATTTTATATATGGTGATAATGATTTGTACAATGGCACTTTTTAATTACCAGCTGTCAGTTGTTTATATTTTTGATCTTTTAAGAGTTTGGGGCTACGCACAAACTTGAATTAAATCAATCTATACGTTTCAGTGTACAAAAGTAAAAATTAACCTCACACACATGTTCAGCTATTTTATATGAGAACTATAAGCAATCATATTTCCCCCGGTATCTGAAAGTCATAAATTTTTCTTATTGGACAATTCAGAAAATTTTTTAATCAGATATTATTACCATAATTTACTAAGCACATAAACCGAAGAACCAAATAATTATATGAAAATATAATCAAGAATGTACTTACGAATGCTGTAGAAAAACATATATCGGCTAACATTTTGTGCTGTAGTTGAGTCACCTGACCCTTTTCACTTCTCTTTTCTCTCCTTTAGCAGGTTAAGATGCTCCTTACGTTGCACAAAAAATCATTCACTTCAATATCAAGTCCGCTTCTACTCACCGAACGTAACAAAATGGCTTCAAATTAAGGACTGCTTGTCTTTAAAGACCGGCGTTTAGAAATGATTACTGGCTGAAATGCCACTATTAAATACGAAAGAAATCGTTATGATTAATGAGGTAGATTATTCGGTGTTAAGACGTCTTTACCACACTGACAATTATCTGCCGACGCAATTTCTGCTCGACCATTATTCTCAGGAAAAAGTGCTTCATTTCTGTTTTAGGTTTACATATGATTTGATATAGTAGAAACAAGTCAAACCTCAATGAGTACCGTTTGCCATTAATTTTTCCTGGAAGACCGATTTCGGTTTTTCTAGTACACGAACGCCTCCTGTAGAATTGCAAAAGAATGTAAGTCTTTTGCAAGTGGCATATCAGCGGATACGCAGAAATCAGAATCTTACCTCATGGTAAATAAATCGGAAAATGCATAAATTGATGCCTTGCAATACCTTAAGTGCTATATAAAATGAGTGTCATGTGTTGTTATTTTATTACTATTATTATTGCGGGGGTTTGGATCATTTATTAAAGGGCGCAATATCTCGGGGGGGGGGGGGGTGAAATCAGTTGCCCGAATATCATCTTCCAGGTCAATCTAGTATGTTGCGAGCGAGCGACGTAAGCGAGCAAATTTGATTGTGATTTTGTCATAAAAAATTTAACATTTAAGCCTCGATCATAATAATCATAGACCAGCTCACTGCTGGAATATGAGATGTCGGGTGCCCAAATATTGGTACATGAAAACTTTGGGCAGCCAACTCACCTTGTACGCCCATTGGTAGATTGTCGGGTAAGATAATTTTACTTTGAAATTAGGTGAGTACATAATTAGCCTATTCTACGTGTGGATGCAACATGTGGGCTTGTATGTAGGTGGGTGTGTGTGTGTGTGTGTGTGTGTGTGGGTGAGAGAGAAAAAAAGAGAGAGAGAGAGAGAGAGAGTGTGGGCGTGTTTAGCCGTATGTCCGAGGACATTTTCGGACAGAGAACAAAAAAAAAATCATGAGAACAATGGTCCTCGGAAGCCGGACAATAGTCCTCGAACGTCGAACAATGAATTTGTGCCTTATTCCGTCGACTGTCCGAGGACGGAGGAACAATAGAGGAACAATACTTGTCCTCGGAAGTAAAGCAATACAAGACTGTGTGTGTGTGTGTGTGTGTGTACCAACAGAGGTATACTTGTGTGACTAAATGGACAGTCAAACACAATAGATGCCCGTCAGGCTTGTGTGGCTTTTTTGCTGCTTGTGTGGCTATTTGAACAATAGAGAGAACAAAGGGAAAGACACACAAGTATACCTGTGTGAGTATGTGTGCGTTTGTTTAGCATTATGTCCGAGGACATTTTCGGACAGAGAACAAAAAAAAAATCATGACAACAATGGTCCTCGGAAGGCGGACAATAGTCCTCGAACGTCGAACAATGAATTTATGCCTTATTCCGTCGACTGTCCGAGGACGAGTAACAATAGAGGAACAATAGTTGTCCTCGGAAGTAAAGCCATGTAAACGTGTGTGTGTGTGTGTGTGTGTGTGAGAGAGAGAGAGAGAGAGAGAGCGTGAGAGGGTGCGAAAGAGGAAGAGTGCGTGAGTGCGTGTGTTCGTGCGTTTACAATAATGTTATAACCTAATAAACTGGATCACGGAGATTCAAAATATGTGTAGGTCAGGTCGGACTGCAAATAATGGGGCCTAGGACTGCATTCCTGAAGACCAAGGACCAGTTTCAATTTTTAATTAGAATATATCAACTTTTCGGGGCTTTCAAACGTTCTTTTTTCTTTTCTTTTTTACCAATCACCAACTTGTTTACTTTTCTATAACAACATACACTCTCTGAATTTCTATCTCGCCTTTCCTTTTCTTCTCCTCTCAACTTTTCTCCACTTTCTTCTTCTTACTCAATAGTCCTTTTCAGGACTAACCACATGCTGAACCGTAAACCTTCTCCACGTTAACAGCATAATTATAACATCTATTTTTTGAACGCCGCACCAAACTTCATGAGTATATATACTCATTAAGTTTGGGCACACTTCGGGCACATTGCATTTACTATGATATACATCCATCAACAGTTATTTTAAGAAACATTAATACAACCAATATAATCGTTAAAAACATGTATACATGTTTTTAACGATACATGTTTTTAACGATTCCATTGGTTGTATTAATGTTTCTTAAAGTAATTGTTGATGGATGTATATCATAGAAAATGCAAGTGTGCCCAAGAGTCTCATAACCTTACACCTGGCCTCCCAAATTTAGCCGTAAATGTTTTATAAGTACCCAGCAACAGTGTACAATCATTACTAAAAATACCCAATATCGACATTTTTAAAAATATTTATGAAGGCCTTGAGAGTAAAACGGAGGGGCGGCGAATTTCCAGAATTAATATCCCAAGATATCATTTGAAATTGTAACGATGAACGCATTAGTACAGCGATTCCAATAATCGCAAGAAGGAGAAAGGCCAAGTGATAAATGAAAGTTAAATTACCATTAACCAATCTCCCAGCTTTGTCCACACACACCTGCCCGCCTACGAGGAGATCTTTCGCCGTACTTGGGGAGGCGGGAAAAACCGCGACGAGGATTCATTGAACATCTACCGCTCCCATTCCAGGGGTAATAAAACCTTTACAATTGGCACTTTTTTTTAGACAGCAATAATTATTAACGGTACCGTGTGTCGTCATCAGCGTTGAAGAGAAAACAAGGCAATTGCGTAGGTCTGAGTGAGAATTGGTATTATTGTCTTTATTATTTCTGTTTGCGTGTGATCTATAATGGTACTTTTGGGATAAATAAGACAGGCAGAGATGTGTTGTTCTCTGGACAATGAACTCATTTAATATGTCAGTGCGCTCATTAAAAATATATACAGAACCAACACATTCGCTTAGGGTTTTTTGACAAATGAATTCCAGTTTACCTGACCAATAAGGCTCCATTTATCACATTTGTAATGGAAATGTCAATCACGCGGGGGTGAAATAGATGAGAAATAAAGACTCAAATGTTACATTGCTTCCAGCGAAAAGTGTTAACTTTTATAATAATTTACCTTAGATCACGTGATTTCGACTTCACCATATAGGCAATATTCCGGGGGCGTTTCATGAAAGGACTTGTCAGATGTTTTATCCGACAAATTTGCTCTCAGTCAATAAGGTGCAAGGATTTCAGTAGCTTATAACAGTTGTCGGATATTTTATCCGACAACTTCCTTTAATGAAACGCTCCCCTGAAGACAAAATACTTTTGACACTTATCAAGCTTTTTTTTTGCAGTTTGCCCTTGTTATTTCAACATCACGATGAAATGCTTAACAGGTTTTCTCTTCTTTTTCATATATTTCTTTTTTCTTACAAAATATTTTTGAAGGATTTATAAACGGCATTCGCTTTGTATAAAGAGTCCTAGAGTGGAATAAAAATTAAGAAATTTATATCACAATAATACTAAAATAATATCAATCCCCTATAAAATTCATGGTATGACGTTTGACAGGAAAATATTTAAATATTTGCTCACCCCCTTTTGATACCAAATTTATAAAATTTCGACCAACGGGTACAGCGCAACATCACAAATCGCCCAAATGGTCATTTCTCCATGCATGTGTATTGTACACAATGCAGAATTGTCAGTTCGCGAATATGTAAATAATCAATTATCGATCATTCAAAAACCGTTCGAGATATATGAAACTTTAATAACAGGGTTGTTCTTTGAAAGACACTCTATCTTTCTGCCAAGTTGCAGAAAGAGCGGCAAATTAACCCGACCTTTTTAGGGTTAAAGGCTGGTCAGTCTTGACCGATATTGATAAGACAACGAGATTTTTAATTAAGGCCCACCCTACACATACTATTAACATACTCGAGCATACTCACACGTACACACAACATCGTAGCTAGGGTCTGCCTTTAATTTTGTTTTCATAAGTTTTTATCATTTTCTCTCATAAAGAAAATTGTACATAATTTGAAACATTTAATTTAATTTAATTTAATTCAATTTAATTCAATTTAATTTATTTTATTAATTTATTTATTCAGTTAATTTAATTTAATTTAAATTTAATTTATTTAATTGAAATCCTCGTTATCTGTCAAGTCCGACCAGCCCTTTACGGACGTACATGCGGATGTAAAACCTGATAACCCAAATTAGCTTTTGTTTCCTAGCAACGAATTTGCATGATGAAATGTGTGGAATGTGTAAAGGTATGGGATGAAGAGGAAATGAATACTAGCTTGTTTAAAAGATGATCAGTGATGATGGGAAATGATTTCTGCCCAATTTATTCCTCCCTGTTTATCTCTCTGCATAATTATTACCAAAAAGGATGAAATATAAAAATTGAGACACAAATATGTAAAAAAGCACAAATCGCGAGCAGACGAGTGAGTACAATTTTCTTTCTCTTAGAGTTTATTTGTTTCAGATTAAATTTAACATTCTTCGACCTGTAATTATCAATATGATAGAATAAAAATCGAGCTTATAATATACTTTTACTGCTCTCTTTACCCTCAACAATATGAATTACTGATTTAAGCAAGAAGAGAAGTAAACCTTGGTTCACTAATCTGAAACTACGTACTATAATATTTCACCAGCTTAGTATAATGCAGGAATAGTGGAAAATATTAAATGATAAACAAAAGCCATGCAGTATAAACATCAACTCTATTTGTGCACGCAGCCCCTAATAGGTATCTTGGCTCTATTATAGCTATCACTTCACATGGAAGAAACCATAAAACATTATATACAAATTGTATCAGTTCATATTGAATTCACATGATACATATTTATAAATGCTTATTAATATATAAAATATCATATGAAAAACTGTACATATGCTATCTATATAAAAAAAATTATTGCCTTACTTGTCAAACATTACAACAACTTCAAATAGCACGTAGCTATGAATACAATTCTCCATTCACCAGCGTGAAAAACAAAGACATATATGAGAATGAATACTTTTCCTCTCTAAAAAAAAAATCAAATTATCATTTTTATAAGAATGAAATATAGGAATACAGCATAATCCACATAGTGGATACTAATAAGGTCCCACTACCCGGGATAGTATAATATATTGTGCAACAAATATGCAAATAGTAGCATGTAATAGAGAAATATTCCCTACTACATCTGATAATAATTTCGTGTCAACGATACGTTGATGAAGGTAATATGAAAACAAGTTAAGTTAAGTGCACGTCTCAAATTAACTCAAAGCAAGGCTAATTAATCTTAAAAAAATTATGAATTGTTCATGATATCCACGAACTTGCTTTACTAACTACGTAACATAGAAAGACAAGATGCTACATTCAAAGATGATAATAAGAGGAACAATAATGAGCAGTTTCATATAATGATTCTAGCGCTCGTATTTGCTGTAGCGTTAGCACTTATGTTTGTTATACTTAACAAATTAAATGCTATTAAGCATAATACTATATATCCCATATTACCTCGAAATCATTTTAAATGCACACTTTGACAAATTGTGTCAATGAATATTCTAAAATACACTAGAATGACCATTTAAGGCTCAAATCAAAAGGATATGTTTACTTATAACTCGCAGCATATTCATACAATTTTAATTTAAAAATAATGTGATATTCACAAAAAAAATCGCCACTTGAAAGATGTATCTCCACATCGAATCCACAATCAACAAATAAATATTTTCATTACTTTCAATGATCTGCAGTATTGCTCCAGAACCAGCGATCGTTATTTATCTACAGGTTCTTGAGCCGGATCGAGCAGTGTCAACTATTATACAACAATTGCCACGACGAGAACAATTCGATACAATATGTACTTAAAAATAATAATACATTCACATGTTAATCACAATACCCATTTTCATTGTGCATATACTTTTCCTAGTCAGTTTAATCCCAACTGAAGTTGTTTTTGAAACCTACTTCTAAGAATATAGCAATCGGCTGTTCTATGAATAGATTCGCCAGTATTAAATAACTACATTTTGAACAACAGCCAAAATAAAGAAATCGCTTTTTTAATTATTGAAACGGAATTTTCATTCGTTCAAATGGACCATTCTGAAAAGTGAAAAGACAAGGATAATGAAAGTAATATCGACTACTAAGTACTATTTTTTTCTTGGAGTTATTGAAGCGCCAGATTCAATATCAAATATCAAATATGGTCTTGACATGTTAAATATAGATGCTAAATTGCCATTGAAGTGAACCATTATGTATGGCGATATATGGAATAGTTTAGAATATGATATAGAGGAAAAAAGAATGAGGAGATGAGGAAGGGAGAGAGAGAAAGAGAAAGGGAGAAAGAGAGAGAGAGAGAGAGAGAGGGGGAGAGGGAGGGGAGGGGGTCATACAAACAACATATTAATAGTTTAAAGAGAGGGAGAGGGTGTGTGAGTCAGAGAGTTTAATAATTTAAAGAGAGGGAGAGAGTGCGTGAGTCAGAGAGTTGGAAAGAGAGTGAGAGAGAGAAAAAAAAGAAAGGGAGGGGGAGGGGAGAGTAGAGTGGAAAAAGAAGGTAGAATTAGAAAGCAATATAAGAGTGAACAGAAATTTGTTGCTAGTATAATATATTCAATGTGGTTTCCTTACGATAAGGTGATATGCATAAGCATTTCCCCCATTGTGCATAAAAATGGCAAAATCATAATCTGTATGAATTTGCAAAAAAAAAAAAAATAAATAAAAAATTAGAGGACGCCTTTTTCGTCGATCCCTCTAATATTACTGGGTCATGCATACGAGCTATTAGATAACGACCACGAAAAGGTGGTTGCATAACTACGACGCATTTAATATGAAGTCGTGCAAAAAGTTATGCAAACGACCATTACAGAGTTTCCTTGATTTTCGATTTTTCGATTTTCCGAAGGGTTCATCCCTTTCACCCAAAAGAATTTCATACTTAAAATAATTTTTTTTAACCTGGCCCAGAAATGAAAGCATCAGTCGAAGCAGAAGAACACGTATACAACTACTATAAAGAGATCAACTGGTATTATCGTAGGATATTGCATCAGATGTTCGAAAATTCTCTGAATATGAATATTATTTTGATATTTCAGCCTCGCATGTGCAAGAAACTTTTCTATATTGACAAATGTATCACTTGACCCTATAATGGTCACTCAGAACATAACACTGTCTAATACATTCTATATTAATCCATACCTCGCCATAGTAGAAAAAAATGGGTGGTTCCGTTACCGTTCAGTCACGAAGAATTGTGTGATGTCGATATCCAAAGAGTCGTAGGCTATCGTTCAGGCTAATTTCAAAGTCCATTTCTTAGGAACCATTGCTACAGTACAGTATCAAGAAATCCTCACCAAAGTTCAATAAGTCGAAGGTCTTGGGAACAGTCTATCATCGTTGATGGGGATATCTAAAAGATATTGAAGTTGTTCACAGCTCGACGCATACAAGCACATGCCACGGGAACCCTCTCTTCTTGCTCCTAAAAATGACAAAATTAAAAATTGAAAAGGGTAAAATGGAAAGAAACGATGTACATAAAGGTGCATTTTTTATTCATTTATTAATTTTGGGGGGTTAAACTTGGTCTGACTGTTTCTACAAATACATGATGACAAATAGACAATGATTTGATATTTAATTAAAAAAATTAAGCTTCAGTGCAAGGATAAGTTTAAAAAAATGAAAAGTGTATTCATTTCAGCCAGGGTAATAGATAAAACATGAATGTCTTTGAAGCGACTATTAAACTTTCAATTTTTTCTACTGACGTACCCCTCCCCATTTTTGTTTTACTCTCTCTTTCTTTCTCTCTTTTATGTGTCTTTATTTTCTGTTTGTCCATCCTTCCCGACTCTCTTTAGGGGAAGACATGATCCGATGTAAAGCTTTAATTGTTCTATTTACGTGATGTATGGAGGAGGGGGGGGGGGGGGGTGGGGCGGGCCGAGCAACTGCCCATTAATACCTATAACGACATCCCTTATAACATCTTTCACGCAAATTACTTTTTCTTCTTTCTGAACTTACCTCGTAGTGGAACATGCCATTCTTGCAGCTTTTCCTCCGCAGCACCCTGATGTTGTAGTAGACGGGCTGACACACAAGATCGGCGTCGTCGTTGTTCGAGTACGGGTCGAGACAGGCAGAGCACTCGCATTGCGCCACGGTGAGGCGGGATGGTATACGGTCGGGGTCGTAACAAGTGACGTATGTGAACGGGCATGTGGAGTCTTTACTGACGTCTCCTTTGTGGCCTGGTGCGATTCCTACATGTCGCGAATAGAATTCAAATTCAAATGCAAATGCAAAATCAAATTCAAATTCATTTTCAAGTCCAAATTTAAATTCTAATTCCAAATTCCAAATTCGAATTCAAATTCAAATTCGAATTCCAAAGTCCAAATTCGAATCCAAATTCAAATTTAAATTCTAATTCCAATTTCCAAATTCGAATCCAATTTCAAATTAAAATTAAAATTCGAATCCAATTTCATTTTTCAAAATTAATGCGAATTCAAATGCAAATTCAACTGAATATTTTCTGTATTTCTGTCATACAGGACCATTTTCATTTTCAGTTTACATGAAAAATATAACATAAATTCAGATTATATTCTCTAACTTATCTTTTGAGATGAACTATCAGTACCCAAAATTTGCAAAACCTTAAATGTATACACATGATATGCCTACATGTTAAAGCAAACTTGGTATTTTGAGAAAAAAATTACGGGACATACTCAAAAAAATATTTTTAATGAAAGTTCCTGCATTGTAATTATCATATTTCAGTCACTAATAATAAAATATCAATTTATCAAATTCCCCCAATATGCCATTTCCACTTATCATTACGTAGAGATCAGTGGCCACTTCCTAGCTACATTAGATGGGAAATTAATTTTCGATAATCTAGAGAACAGCCCCCCCCCCCCCACACACACACACATTGCACAACAACTAAGAGAAATTACTTAATTCGTTATATTATACTTTGTACTCCTAATTTAGTAATGGTTTCATTCATCTTTAAAGGATACGTATACATAGAATAAATCGCCACACGGGATGAAAATGCCCTAACACTGACCGGAGTTAATTCATTACAGGTAGGCACAATTATATATGTCGTTATTTATGCTACGGGGCAAAATAGAAAGTATACTTTGACCATTATTATACCCTTGGGATAATATGGCGTCCAAATAAAAACAGCATTAATATGTAAAGCTCTGAGGTAACACAGCAATTATGATTTTATTAAACCTAAATAACAATTCAGAAGATCAAACTATAATGGATGCAATAAGAACGGCTGAAATTAGTTAGACAAGTGCATGCAAATCTTGTCTGTAGGTGCAGTTTAAGGTGAGTGACTTGAAAGCCGATTAAATAAAATAATGTCAATAAAGTTTAGAGAAAGTGAAATCATCCATTGTTCTTATCAGTTTTTTTTAAGTGTGTGTCAGGATGGGGCGAGTGTAAGAAGGTGATGTTGGTGTCTGCCAACTGAGGGATATACTTATGGAAATGAGTGTAAATCTAATCATACCCCGTAATTATTATTAGTAGCAGTATTATTATTAGTAGTAGTATTATTATTAGTAGTAGTATTATTATTATTATTATTATTATTATTATAATTACTAGTAGTAGTAGTAGTAGTAGTATCGTTATTATCATTATTATCATTATTATTATTTCTATCATTGTTGTTATTATTATTAATCTTCTTCTTGTTAGTATTATCATTATTATTTTATTACTATTATTATTATCATCATCATCATAGTCGTCATTACCGTCATTATCATAATTCTCATTATTTTTATTATTACTATCAATGTATTACAATTATTGCTATTTCAGCTTGTTTCCGTGCGGCATATAGAATTATGCAGATTGTGATTAGCATGAAGTAAAACTATACTTAACGATCGTTACGATAATCAAGATTTGCCGATAATTTTGAAATTTGACCTTTTATATCACCTTGTGTATCCTGACGGTTTAATAATGTCCATTTTTTTAGCAGGGAAGTGTCCTAGTTTAAGCAAATTGTGCATACAGTTTTAGTAAAAGACATGAAAATACGCAACTTGTTTCTGCAAAGTATATATGTGCACAGTTTTCAAATGCTGATAGAATACAGTATTCGAATATAAATTAGACTATTTTCATTTGAAAAGAAATATTATTTTTTTAATGTAAAAATATGTTGAAGTTTCATAGATAATACTATTGCATACCTTTTGGACAAGTCTCTGAGCTACCTCGGCCGTCCATGGGGCAGTTAGCGTTGGGCAAGGCATCGCTGTTCGCATCTGGACTGGAGTAATTGAAACTCTGCACAGCATAAACGTTCTGGTAAGGGAAGAGCGATTGTGCGACCTGCTGTCGACGGACCCGTTCGGTGAGATCATCAGCCAGGCAAGGCTGTCCCGCGGCCGTAGGAAGGCCAGAGATTCCGGCATCGACCGGTGGAATTTGTAAGGGGTTGGAGAAGGTCACTTGCATGCATGTAGCCGCGACGAACATTAGATAAATGTCTCTCTGTAAAGAGTGGGAGTTTGAGAGGGTTTTCTGGTCAGTTATCAATTCAATATCAAAACAATAAGTCAAGGAAATCGAGTTTAACGAACATAATTTTAAATACGAGCACTTTGAATTCGATGACTTGAAGACCATGTTAAGCAATGCAACATATTACATGTTACAATGATCAGAAAGACAAAGTAATACAAGTCATATTTCTGATGTATATTAATTTCTAAAATGCAAGTTGGGTCATATATTTGAAATCCATTGTAATGGTTACAAAAATGCTGAAAAAAGGATGATAATGCTGCTAAATGATAAAATGACTTTCCAACAGTACTCATAATATTCTATACCAGCGCACTAGAAAGAGCGCAGATGATTAAAAAAACCCAAAAAACTCCACCTGAAAAAGGCAGATACTCATAATATTCTATACCAGCGCACTTAAAAGAGCGCAGATGATTAAAAAAAAACTCAACAAATTTAATGATCATATATTTCAAATCATTCGGAAATGAAACTTGATACTTCAGATAAACTACATAAAAGAGATTTAAATCCTCATTTCCTTCTATTAGCTATTCGAGTGTTTTTCTCTACGTGTAGTAACCGTGATAAGAGCGTTAAAAGTGTATACTTATTTTGCTGGAAAGATGCCGCGAGAACTGATTGTAGAAAAGTAGATAAGTATGCAACCAATCACCGTGAAGATATCCGAAGCAGAAAAGGATTGAATCCGATATTAGCCAAGAGAAAGAGATTGCAAGTTAGTTAAGACAGAGAGAGAGAGAGAGAGAGAAAGGGAGAGAGTAGAGGAAGAAAAGAAATCTACAATTAAATTGAACACTTTTAATAGAGAGAGGATAGTTGACAAGACAAGCATTGCAAAACGTACTAGTATATTAAAGGTCGTGACGGAAATGGGGTCCATGCATTTAGAATCTTGCGTAAAATACAGGTAAGGAAAAAAGCATGGATTAGAGAAATACAATTTCATGAAGAGTAAGGAAAACTTGGGATCTGTAACATAAAGAGATATATCAATCAATCGTAAGTCTATGGCAAACCATGTACTGAAGAGTTACAATTAATCGTAAGATTGATTTCTCTATTTACGTTACAGGCCATTGATCATATACTGCATTATATTTGTAAAGGTTGCTATTTCTAATAAAGAAATATACAAGCGTATAAGGCGAAAGAGAGTCGGCGAGAATAATGAAACTATTAGTTAATATATAGGAGGGCGCCATAAAGAAAGATGAAAAATTCTGAAAAAGTAATATCGGCAAAACTGTTTACTTGTGTTTCTATAGAAGAAAAAAAGAAGAAAAAGGATAGTAGTACTAACGTTGCTACAGATTAAGATATATAACTACTTTAGAATTCAGTAAAAGCTAAATAAGTGAAGCCTTTGGTGGTTAGAAAAAGCTCCTGGGAATAAATCGAAATAGTAATTGTTTTAAATGAAGACAGATGATCACGTTGTGGCGTGCGCCTGTAATCCAGCTACCAGTGGAAGTTATAAACTGATTCAGCGGACCCAGGTTCGAGACTGAGTCACGTCTTTCGGATGGTGACGTTAAAGGTCGGTCCCAGACGTAAATAATCATATCTGAGTGATACACGTCTGTAAAAACCCAATTACACACACACACACACACACACACTTTTCGTAAAGCGCTATATAGATGTAACTCTTAAACTTACCAATGCCATTTTGATACTTGCTCTCTAATGAAATCACCACAGATGTACTTTAAACCAAAATAGTAGATATTCGCGTACACTCTGATTTCGGTTCAGATTAAATGACAGAGGTCCAGATCTATATAGGTAGGCCTATATTACGAGGAGTGTCGAACGCTGATCAGGGCAGTTGGAGAATTTGAGAGGAAGCTCACTCCATCACATGTATTTATAATACTAGGCGATTAAAGAAGGTGTTACTCCAGGGGTGGTAAAATCCCTTTGTACCACCCTCCCGCGATGCATCTAAATCCGCATCACTTATCTCACCATGGAAAGCTTCCGTCTGATCATGGATATTGCATATCCATGGTCTGATGTTGCGAATGCTGCTCTTGAGTGGAAAAAGCCATAAGGTTACGTGATCGTAATTCCGGGGAATCCCCGATACCATTTTCCATTTTCCACAGGGCATCCGGATGATTGATCACGGCGTATATGAGAGTACTGGTAGAAGAATGGCCTTGGTATTTACGCATTGATACACAAGGATAGGGCGACTCAAGAGAAAAAGGCTTATATAGACTTCGGGTGTATTAGAGTGACACGATATGTTGTAGATCTTGAATAGGGTATGTAGATTTAAGTTTGTTTGGTATCATTAAATAACAGAAATGAAAAATATAATTCTGTCCTTATACAATGCCTTAAAACATAGATACAATCAATAGATGAGGAATTGTCTAATGGCATCCCGTATGATCATGCTTTCCATCAACTTTTTCTTACTTTTTTTAAATTCCTTTTAAATTTTGTGACTTTGTGTTTACAAAATTTAAATAGCATTTATACTATTACTTAGATATAAGTTGGATATACTGTATCATGCTGGCTAGTTTGGAGCAGATGGAATAAAGTAATATTTTCACCTTTATTCCAGTAGGTTTGATAGTTTCAGAGATTAGGGGACTATAATATAGTATAATAGAATATTATACTAAGGGTAAATCGATGATTTACATGTGTTAAGTTTTACACACCACTATATCTTGATATTTAGAAATCACCATGTCTTATTTTTTACACAATACCATGCATGTCTTATATTTTTACACACCCCCATAACTTATTTTGCACACACCACATGTCGTAAACTGTTTCCCACCATCATCTTTAAACACCTAAGTGACTTAATTTCTACACACTACCAAATCTTAATTTTTACACATCACCATAATTTTATTTTTTTACACACCATGCACTATATCTTAATTTTTGAAACACCATCATATCTTACTTTTACAAAATATGTCGTAATAGTACACACCACCAGTATTTTTTTGTCAAAAAGACTTCCTTTTATATGATTATAATTATAATACCCACCTTCCCCTTATACAAAGAGAAGAAATGTGATTATCGATCCAATTATGAAAATAATATTTTGCTACGGGAAATTTCGATGCTATCTCATCTCGCGGATGTTTATCGATCAAGTTCACAGATGATGGAATTTTCTTTGCAGGTCTTGTATACCATTTTAAAAATAGAGAATAATTTATGACAAATGGAAATTGTTGAAATTTTCCGCCGCAGGTGCATTCATTGTCGAAGGCTACGTGTTGATATTGTTCTGTTAATGCAGCAATTGTAAAGTGATAAAGTACATGTGATCTTGGTCTCGGAAAACCTTTTGAGCCTCAGCTAAATTGAGAACATTTCCATCTTTACCACTTTATACTTTTCAAAGCGATGTGAAACATTACAAAATTATCTCAGGTAATTTTCTTTTTTTTCTTTTTAGACAATGCTTATATGATAAGGAACCATTGGCAGTTTCATTATTATCTTTCTTTCTTTTTTCTTTTTTTTTGCCTTTCTTTTTTTTTTCTTCAAAGAGAATAAATATGGTATAATAAAGCAATGACCTGGCAATTTTTACATTTACATTCTTTTCAGACTAAAATTATGACTTTTTTTTTACATCAGATAATTCATTTCAAAGAAAATATTAGTGAAATTATGTGCCATCATGTATGAAGATGCAATTGCTAATGAACTAAAAAATAAGAAGACGCTAATAATTTCAGAAATATAATGGAAATGGAGAGAAAAGGAGAGGTATTGAAATTGTAATGCTAAGAGAGAAGAGAAAAGGGGGAGAGAGAGGAGAGAGGAAGAAAGAAAGAGAGAGAGAGAGAGAGGGGAGTAAAAGATGGAGAGGGAGAGAGAATAAGAGAGAGAGGGCGAATGACAGAACAGAGAGCGTAGAGAGAGAAATGAAAAAAAAATAGAGAAAGAGAAAAAGCCTAAGAGAAAGAGAGAGAAGGGAGAGAGAAAAAAGGAGAAAGAGAAGAAAAATGAGAGAGATTCACTTTTCTTGCAATTGGAAACGGAAAAAAGCTGCGCATGCTATGAGACTGTGTTAACCCTTTGCCTACGGGAACAGTGTTGTCCCTGTATTAAAGCTATGGGAATTAGAGAATTCAGTAGTCATCGGGTAAAAACAGTTTGGACCATTCATCCTTACCATCATGCATACTACAGATTCAGATTATGATTCAAAATACATTTATTTTCTTCTCATAATCAAAAACAAAATGAAATATACATACACAAAAGAACATGGTGGAAAGAGGCCAGTGTCCCAGGAAACACATGGCTTGTGGTGGGGTCACCTTTACAGTACATATTTACATATACAATATTATACAATAATTATAACATACAAAAATCTAAAAGCTAAAAAAAGAAAAGAGAAAAATCTGCGATATGTGCAACTGACTATAATGGTACAAATTATATATTTTTTTAAGTACTAGTAAATGTATGGAGTGAAGAGCATATTTTGATAGAGTCATTTAAGTTGTTCCAGAGTTTGGGACCAGAAAAACGAATATTTTGTTGAAACGCAATTGTTCTATATGTCTAGGAATATGAATGTCTCTCACAGATCTTGTTGGATAATTATGAAGATTACAATTAAAAGCAAACAGATTACAAAACCGTTCGGGGAGATATTTGTAAATGCACTTATACATAAAGAAGTACTGTCGGTAACTGACAGTAAATTATTTTGAAAGTCTCAAGTCATGAAAAAAAGTGGTTGGTGTGAGTTCCGGATGGTCCATTGCAAACAGTTCTTATTATCGTCTTTTGTAATGTAGTTAGCTTACATCGTAATGTAGTTAGCTTACATCGTGTAATACATACAAATGAGATACTACATAGGACCCTAAGATATGTCAACAATGAATTCAAAAAGTCTAATTGAGAATTTCAAAAACACAATTAACATTTTACATAGATTTATTTTATTGTTTTGTCGTGTGTAAATCAGACACTTTATATCCCATTTGGTGATAAAGATCAATAAAATCTTTGCTCTTTTAATACACTAAATAAATACTTATAGTTTGACGCTCTCATTTCTCTTTCTCTCTCTCTCTCTCTCTCTCTCTCTCTCTCTCTCTATTTGGTGAAAGGCACTATGCAAAAAACGGAATGATATTATTATCATTTATTTTCCCATTTCCATCCCGATCCCCCTCTCTCCTTCTCTCTCTCTCTCTCTTTATTCATTTCGTTCTCTCTCCTCACCCCGATGCTATTAACTACAGTTCACTGGCTTTCATTGATACCTATATAACAAACATATGTGAAGGGAACTCGTGACCGAATTGCTTAAGAATTATTCTTTTATCTGTGTTGATAATAGGAACTAGCCAGTGACAATACATGAAAACCCAAGCCTCTATTAAAATTTTTAGGGCATAGGGTTACTTTTTTGTAAGAAAAAGCGGATGAAAGATAATAAAGAAGTTTGAAGTGAATTCCAAGTAAAGATTGCCTTTTTTTCAAATTCTGGATGGTAACCTAAATCGAGTCAGGGAAAATTTGGACTATTGTCTGATATTTCACAACCTATTCTTCGAGTCTACAAGAAGTTTTCGTTTTCACTGTTTTTCGTTAATGAAAAAACCCCATCATGATGCTGGTTTATCCATGAGCATCGCCTAAACTTGTTCAAAATTCCCCGGTGGAAATATTGGTTTTCGTTTTCTTTCTTTTTTCCGAGAGGAAGCTCCAATATCATTTGAGTAATTTAGACTTTTTGCAATCTAATCAAAAATTAAATTCTTCTGTTTAGTCATTATAGCAGAAACAATACAAATGAGCATGATGTTGAGAAAGGCATGATTCTGATAAACTTGTTTTTCTTGTATTAGGCATTCATATAATAATTTATTTCCATGAACGTATCGTCTCGAATACAATTATGGGCATTATGCTCATGGGACAAAATTATATAATTTTTTTAATCTGGGGAGCGTTTCATCAAGAGTTTTGTCAGTGGTTTTTACCGACAAATTTGCTCTCAGCCAATCAGATGCAAGGATTTCAGTAGCTTATAACAGTTGTCGGTAAATATCACTAACAAAACGCTTGATGAAACGCTCCCCAGATAACCATGATAACTAAAATATGAGTAGCATTTGGTTAACAGTCAATGATAATTAAGTTGAATGACTGTAAAAGCGAACGGAACCCTCGGTCTCTCCTCCCGATATAATTGGGATAGGCAGGTGTACCACTACACCGGGGTTTTCCCCTGTCTTATTCGAATAGTTCAAGTGGTTTCTTAATGTGCAAAGGTGGTGACTCCCCTTTACTCGGGGCCTCCATTTAACGTCCTATCCGAGGAACGGAGTGTTTTCCACTGTAACATAGCCGCGTCTATGAAACAAGGGAGGGGGCACGTTAACACACAACGCAGGCTTCAGTCATCCGCCTGGGGTGGATTCGAATCCACGATCTTTGGTTCGACAGGCAGACGCTTTACCGACTGAGCCAACCCGCCTCATAAGGAATGATAAAACTGTGAATATGATGTTTATTGCTGCAGTTATGTAGCTAGCTCGCCAGATGATTAGCCAGCTCGCCACCTTGGTATAATATTAAAAGTGATGTAAAACTTAATAGAAAAGAAAATGGCATGGTTAACCCGTTGACTACTGAATTCTCTCATTCCCATAGGCTTAATACAGGGACATCCCGGTTCTAGTAGGCAAAGGGTTAATAGTCACAGTTAACATAAATCTGTATTTGAATTGCATTTGACGTGTATAGCCCGGCGCACGATCTGACTACGATGCGATTTGGGGAAAAGTTGTTATAACATTTGATTTGAACCTTCAAGCATGTAAAATCTTCGTGATCAAAGTTCCGAATAGTAGTATGAATACTGCGAGCCCCCTTTTAGGAATAAAAGCGAATTCAATTCCAAATCGTAGTGACGTCATACCAATCTTGCGATCGACCAAGATTTGAAGCCGATTTGGCCTTTACTCTAACCAGAAGAATTGCACTTAACCCAAATTTCGATATTAGCATTCGTATCATTATTCCGAACTTCAAATGAGATAATTTCACTTTTTAAAACTTTCACATTTAACGCAAACTGCAATTTGTTCGAAAATCGGGTCGCAGTCGGATCGTATAGTGTGCGCCGGGCTTATGTCTAAAAAATAAAAATTATTTATTTATTCTGTTTTATCAGTTCATTTATTTTATCTACGAATTTATTTTATGCCAGTATTTTTCCTTTCTTTCCTTCCTTATTTGTCAAGAGTTTTGACACCTATTTGCCCCCCCCCCCATAAATTCGTTGGGAAATCATTCTGAAACAGCCACAAAACTAAACGCAGTAACATGCTTTTCGGACGCAACAAACCGTAACCTAGGTATGCATAAGAATATTCTTATCTAAAGTTCTAAATTTAGTGGAAAATAGGAGTCGAAAATAGAATCCTTCATTCAGTTTCGTCTAATGCCACGTGGGCAGGTGAGGAATAATAGAATTTGTTTGAATTAACGAGAGCAAACCCGGATGGAGAGTTTACAAGGTATTGTAATCGCTTTAAGTTTTGTTTTCCTGTTTCCCCCAACGCAGTTACGATTCTTCATGTCATGCATTACGATTACCCTTTGGTGAAAAAAAAACTTGCAATTTTTTTCAAAGACACGAGTGTGAGAAAAAAAAAACAACCACAGAGAAGAATAGAGTGCGTTGGGGAAGGAATGAAATCAATTGTGAAGGTGAATTGGGAAAGAAGCGCAGGAAAATGGGTAAAATATTTGTAAATGTATTTGTGGTGGTGGAAATATTTGACAGGAAACGGCAACGCACTTTCCTTTCTATTGGGTACATCGCTTTCATCGTAAAGATCTGGAACTAACTGTATTCACGTTCATGAAAACAATAATTGTATTTCAAATAATATTCCTGTACAAGTGTAGAACACATCAGAGTGGGATAAGGTTTAAGGAGTTCCGGTAGATGAAAACTTAACTTTACCAGTTGAATTTAACGAGGAAGAACACTGCAGAAAAAAATAAGAACATAAAGAATATGCAAAGTATAAAGTAAAGTACACATTATATGTATATTGCATAATTAGTTTGAAATCCCTTTTCTTACATTTACCCAGAATTTCGTTTTGTTGTGTTTTGTTTTGATTTATTTTAATCTTTGATATTTAGTAGACGAATAGAAAGGAACTAATTATAGTCGGCACTTGTTTTTTTCTTTTCTGAAGTGGCACATAAAATCATTATAGTCGCCTATCAAATTCATGTTATCCTAGTTTTTTTTCAGCCTTTTTAAATCACTGTCATCTCTTTCCATTTCTTGTACGATGATATAGGCAACAGCTTTTGAAAATCATATTCTATACCTATATGTTTATATATATATATATATATATATATATAAGAAAAAGACCAGTAGACATTTCATGCTTTTTTCTCCAACTATTTTATTTTCTCACGAATTTTCGACGATCCTCTCACCGTCTTTGTCAAGTGAATAATCACTATATATATATAATCACTATATATATATATATATATATATATATATATATATATATCCATGGTGTACCTGCTCAATCCGACCTTAGGTTTCGTGCCTCTCTCAAGACACTCCTCAGGGATAATGAGCTTGGCTTTGGTGTTCGGCATCTGCGATGCTTCCTGGATCGATTTCACGGTCTGGTGGTTTTCTTTTGGGACATTGTGTGTGCCTACATCCTGTTAGGATTTCAGCTCTCTCAAGTGTCTTGAGAGAGGCACGAAACCTAAGGTCGGATTGAGCAGGTACACCATGGATTAATATGCTCTGCTGTAAGGCATAGAGCACTCTTTGGAAGTACTCAATATTTCAACTTTCGTATATATATATATATATATATATATAAACATACAAAACTGTGGTTATGGGGACCTATAACAATGGGATTTATTCCGTCAGTGCGAAAACAACCCGATTACGGGGACATGGAGCCCGGTAATGGGGACATTTGAATGACGTATAACAATGCGAATGTCGCCATAACCATATATATATACACGAACAAAATAGGAGGAAAAGTTTGTTTCATAATCTATTATGTGATTACTGTGATAATTGTCTTAGGTACCCATTCGTAAGCAATTTCCTCTTCATAAATAGAAGGAAAACTTGATTAAAGGTGCATTTTGCGGACTATAGTTTCATATTCCACTTTCTCTCTAAAAAAATAGTTTATCATACATGCAACCGAGATATAATCATTTGACGTATGCTTTATACAAAGCCTGTACGTATGAAAACAAAGAATATTAAAATTTATGAATTTGTGTGCGGAGCAAATGAAAGAGGAGCTCGCACGATACGTCACGGTGTTTTCAATTTGTTTGATCGATTACAACTTCAAAAATTCATTCATTTCCTGTCGTTAAAAATCTCAATTGTTGCTTCCCAACAAAGGCTCTAAAACTACGCCTATCCCCGTTATGTACTTATTCCATTTCTTTTCTCTTTTCTTCATGATAAAAGTTAGCGATAACGCAACTAGATCATTCACGTTTATGCGACGGAGGATTGAAATGATTACAACAGAAGTCGAAAGTAATTTTTTTCTGGCATTGAAATGTTTTTGCCTCGAGTATCGAGCTGGTTCATAACTGTACCCCTATCTTGATTTGTTTCGGTTTGTTTCGATTTGAACGATTGCCAGTTTCCCATCCGTTTCAGTATTTGCATAAACAGTAAATTCCCAGTCTTCGTCCGGGTTTACAGAAGAACATGAAATAAATTCTTTACAACTTGATCTTTGTACAATGTCATTTCCCATTGCATCATTTGGTTCCAGTATCATTGGAATGCTATCTTACCCCCCATCTTTTTTAATTCAATGATTTTTTTTTGCTCTCACAAAATAGGAAGATAATAGCTAATTCTCAACGTAAACTTGGCCCGACCTTTTTCTCTCTTCCTTTCTTCCCCTTCTTACTCGATCTCTTCCCCACATCCTTATTGACTCTCTCTCCTTTTCTCCCTTCCTCTTTCTCGTCCGTGCCCGCCACTATCTTCCTGACTCTCTTTCACTTCTTTTTATTCTCTCCCTTCTTCTTCTTTCTCTAGCTTCCTCTCATTCCCTCTCTTTCTCCTCTTACTGCTACTTCCTTATGTTAAACTGACCCTTTGTAAGACTTTGCCCATGTTTTCTTCATTTTGAAATTACTTCATATTTGACAGCCAAATACTTATAAAACAAAGGTTACCAACAATATCCCCCAACTGCGCACCTTCCCCCATGGTTCCATCCAAGTAATATTCATGTCTTATAAGCATTGCTGATAATGATCATAATTAGGAGAGGTCGGTGAGAGATCAGAGAGAGAGAGAGAGAGAGAGAGGGAGAGGGAGGGAGAGAGGGAGAGATAGAGAGAGAGAGAGAGAGAGAGAGAGGGGTTTTTTTTTTGGGGGGGGGGGGGGAGAGAAGACACAGTAGTCATTTTCTTATGCATTTGTGTTGGCAGGACTCTCTTCTAAACACTCAGGAGCAAGGCAATATTGTGCTTGATAGTTCCATTATGGTTGTTTGGATTTTTTTTTTTTAAATTCATACACTTTTCAACCAGGGAGAAGACTTTGAAATACATGATAAACAGCATTTTATTTTTAATTCATGAAATATCCTGAAAAACAAATATATTCCTTCTTCATTCCTAATCATCATCATCATCTTCTTCTTTTCTCCTTCCATCCCTATCCATCATCATCTCACAGCATAGAAGGAATTAACCCTTCATCAAAAGTTGGGTTGAGTGGAAGCAGAGAAATCAGTTGAAATTTTGAAGCAAAGAAATGGACGAATAAAGAGAGAATTACTAGTTTTGAAGGTTGAGATCACTAATGGTGTGGGAAATCTTCCCTTGGCAATGCAATTATGATGTGTGATGTCATAAATGAAGAAATCTCCCATTTATTTTCTATCCAAATTAAGAAAATGGTTCCTTTTTAAAATTGAGATGATCAGATGAAACAGATGTTTCATGGGAGGTATTGTAAAATATATGAGCTATATGTCATCAACTAAATCTCTGTTCTCTTATATAATTGGGAAAAGGGGATATTTTGAATTAATTTCTGTAGATGTAAAATGTTTGAGTCCCTGATGAGAAAATGATATTATGTATCATGAGTGAATTACCATTGGGAGATTATCATACATTATGTAAGCTTTTTAGAATGCATAACTTTTTATTCTAAATATGGTTTTACTCAAAAATGTTCTAGTTTATGTTTCCTTCTTATATTCCTTTTCAAATATTTAATTCCCATTAATTAATAAAACACAATAAGAATGCTATAAACAATGTTCATTGTTATTTACAGACACTAGTTTTATTAAGAAAAACCATGAAAGTACTATATACATGAAACAAAATAATTTCTCACTGATTCGAAAAAAAGGAGAAAATACGAGCTCTGGAGTCTCATACACGTGTACAAATCAAGGAGCATGATTAAACAAATTTAACCTATTCACTTTGAATGGAATGCAGTATTTGGGATGCGCTCATCTTCTGAGAATTTTTCAGCATCAGCAAAAAAGAGGAAATAAAAGTCTGTTTGGAGTCCATTGCCAGCCAGCAAAGATTTTTGTGTTTAAAGTAATAAACACAAATCCATCATTTGTTGTGGTGTTTTGGAAGAACAATTACGCTTGTTGACAAACTTGTACAGTGGAATCTCATCATAACAACTTCCTCAGGACCAAGGGAATTACCTTGTTAGGTCAAAACACTATTATTAAAAACGATACAATACAAAGAAATGGGACAAGCAAAATTAGCTTGTTATAAGAGGAGTTTGTTGTAACAGTGGTCTTCATAACAAGGTATCACTGTAACTGTACATTTACAAATAAATATCCCAATATTTATTCCCCACTACCTTCTGAAATTCTGATAATCAGGGATGCCACTAAGAATTGATAAAAAAGTAGGAAATATCATCTAGAATGGGCCCTTGTGTACATAAAAAGTAGTTTTCTATGGCTAAAAATATGTTGAAAAAGTAGGAATTCCAACTTTTGTCTGAAAAGCGGCATCCCTGGATAATTCTGATTTCTCTGTAGCAATTTTCCCCATCTACTGCCTGCCTTTGGAGAAGGTCCTGACCAAAAGTTGGTTCTGGAAAAGGTAAAGAGCACCCTCTACTTGCAGATTTCTTCCAATGTGGCGGTGTAGGAGGTGACAGGATGCCAGCGGGACTCTGCAAGCTTCTTGTAGAAATCTTGGTTGGCTTGAATGTAGGCTAAGTTTGTCGCCACCATGTTAACTGGGGCACTGTGATCTATGGGGGAGAGAGAGAGAGAGAGAGAGCGGTACAATGTTAATTAAAATATTGTTTGCATGTTCATTGGATTACATCTTATATCTTGAAATCTGATGAAAAGGATCTTTTTTATTACAATAATACAAAGACATTTGTGTTAAACGTTTTAACACCTGAGGATTACGTGAATTGTAGTCATTTTACTCGGTAAACCATCTTGCGGCATAGACTCTCTGCTGTATGCAAAATCTTTCCACAGTAATGCATCGCTTCAATGCGGATTCTAAATGGCTTACGTGTAAAGATAGCACACAAAAAATTTCAGCGCCCAATATCCTGTACAATACACTTGCTGTAGTGTTACACAGGTCAAAGTCCACGGGCGGTCCCGGGCGGATCAGTGAGTAATAAGAAGGGTCGTCCTGGGCGGTTTAGTGCCTAAAAGGTTCAGTCCTATCATACTATAAAATGGTGCACCTTGGTATGAAATATTGCAGAATACGAAATGTTCAACATTTCGTAAGTAGACCTACAAAGAGGAATAAAATTGTTGAAATAACCCAAACATGTAAAAACTAACAAAAACAAATCAACAGAGAACATTTGTTTCTGATCAAGACATCTTGATTCCATGACTAGCTGCCCCTGCAGGTAGCCCCATACCAATATTGCCCAGAATATATCTGAAAAAGTTAATTGTCCTAGAGGGTAGATGTCAAAGAAGGAGGTAGTTGTCCACAGGCCACTGTATACACCACATATACAGTGTTTCCCAGAAAAAAAAGAACATTTCATTTTACTTGTTCTTTGGCATACTGTAAATGCAGAAATATTCGCGGTACATTAATTTTTGCGGATTTCGCGCTATTTTCTGCGGGCACGAATTCTAGAACTCGCGAAAATATTAGCCTGATTTCCTATGCGGATTGAATTGCACGCTTCAGCACATTAATATGTGTGTGCATACAATTCATTTTTGAGCGTGTGTGTGTAGTTGCCCATGTTGTATGCATTTGAATGGACTGCGTGTGCGTAAATTAATGGAGTGGGTATACATGCGAGCGTGTAATTGCGCAGTGCGAATTTAAGAACCTGCGGATATGTTTTGGGGTCGCTCAGCGTGAAAATTTAATCGCGCGAAAATAACAGCATTTACAGTACATCATTCATTTTTTATGCATGGGGTATCATATAAAAGAGAAAATTATGAATTTTTATGTATGCCTTTCTTTTTTCAAAATAATTACATTTACAACATGTACCCTAAAAACTCACTCAAAGTTGCAATTTGTGTGTGCAAATAAAATGTTGGTAGCACCACTTTCCACTGTTTATTTAAATTAATCATGCATGATTTCTAAATAATAAGTTGGGCATCAAATGAAGAAGAGATGCAGAGCTTTTCATAAATTTATATGACATCAAGGAAATTATTCACTATAATAGAAAATTTCTGCCATGAAAACCAGTTACGTTTTTTCTGGGACACACTGTATTTCACAGGGGTTTATTTTGTGCATTTCGCGATTCGCGAGTGGGTCGCGAATTTAACAACACGCTAAAATATTGCCAACATAAGTAGTAAGTTGAATGTGTTTGTCTCCTGGTCAGAAATTCACCACTTAGCTTTGCGAAAGTACATCATCATTGCTGTTTGTAGATCTGAGAATTTCCCAAACGCAAATTCAACCGCTCGCTAAATAGTCTGGCTAGTCCGATTTGAGAAAACTTATGGCCACGACAGTTTATGGCGTATACAGTAGTTAACTTGTAATTAGTACATTGCTACTTTCTTACTATAATTCACATTTAAAATGTAACTATAATCTTGGGATTGTCCAAATGGTCAAAACATCTGATATCTCTGAATCACTAATGTGTGACCAGGCACCACAAAGCCACCAAAAAGTCGCCAAATATGAACTTTTAGTTAAGGTTTGATTCTGAAAGAGCAGATTCTCAGCTTTAAAATGATATATAACTCATTAGCATTGGATGTTCCTAACTCACTGTACATAGAGAAAAATGCACAGTCCCACAGAATGTTACTTCTGAGAAATAAGGGTTTAAAGTTTGCAGTCTATTGAAGCGCTCTGACTTGCAAGGTGTTGTGCTAAGGTGACAAAAGGAGGATTAGATCTCAATGAAAATTTCTATGAAGGGATTATCAGATTGTCCTAAAACTTGGGATACTAATTAGTCATATCTTGTTCATCATAGTGCACAAGTATCAATGCAAGATCTTAATCCATTTACATTTTATGGAAAATCAAAATGAGACAAGTATTCAGGGTTGTAAAAAAGAAAAGTAATACAACAAAAACCAGAGAAGACACACATAAGTCTAATAAAAAAGGAAAATACCACTTTTAGATTGTTCGGTGCCTCCAAATTTTTAGATTACTTAGAAAAAAGTATACCTTTCCAGGAAATACCCAAAACTAAAATTTCACCATGCCAACCAAAAACACATTGATTGAGCTCTAACTGAAAATCACACAGTGTGACTTTTTGGTGGTTTTGTGGTGCCTGGTCACATATGCTTAAAACTCACTTTAAACACATATAGACCTTGAATACATGTAAGTATGTCTTATCCATACTATCTCTTTTCGTGTACTCTTTATCATATTTTGTTTCTGGATTAAATGAAGTCTGACTAAATTGGAATTTAAAGAAACAAGATCTCACCTTCTAAAACTTCATCATCATCTTCATTCTGAAAAGAAAAAGAAGGAAAATGGAAAAGCATTACTAGTCATCCAATGGCAAATAATATTAAAATCACACCAAGAGTCTTGAGCAACTAAAGTAACAATTTAAGAAAAACCCTAGATAACATTGTGTTCCTATGACATTGTTAGTCTGTTTAATAACGTCCCACTGAACGAAGCGATCGATATATGCGCATTGTTGCTATTCCATAGCGGCGGTGAGCCCCCCTCTATCTCTGAATCTGTTTTCAAGGAAATGATGGTGTGTGTGGGCCACACGCAATGTGGAATTTAGCTTCGATGGCGTTGCTATGGGTTCGCCGTTAGGACCAATACTCGCCAATATCTTTGTAGGCTATCACGAAAAGCGTGCGTTCTCTGATGTACATCCTACATGTACCCCGTTGGTGTATTATCGCTATGTAGATGATACATTTGCCTTGTTGCACAATCGCGCAGCGTGTGAGAATTTTCTTGCACATCTCAACGCGCTCTACCCGTCTCTCAATTACATTATTGAGATGGAACGGGATGGTGCACTTCTGTTTCTACATGTACTGGTAGAAAAGTCGGCGAAAGGCTTTACTACTTCCGTTTATCGGAAACCCACTTTTACAGGTCAGTACACGCGGTGGGACTCTTTCAGTTCCACTCGGTACAAAACTGGTCTCATCGGTATTCTCGTAGATAGAGCACAGAGAATCTGCTCACCATGCAAGCTCTTTGCAGAGATTAATCGAGTCAAGGATATCTTGCGCGAAAATGGCTATCCTGACCGCGTAATTGAGTATCATGTCTCTCGCGCACTGCAAAGGCCCATGAGGAAACCGGTCTTTGGACCTAAGAGATGCCTGATCTATCTCAAACTTCTATGGCGTGGGAAGGCTTCCCAAAAGTTTGAGAAACAGATCAAGCAGGCTGTATCTGGTGCTTTCCCTGCTGTTGAAGCGTGTGTGGTATTTACCACACATAGAATGATCTCGTCTGACCGAAAGGATGTGCTCCCTATTACGCATTGCAGTAATGTTATTTACAAATTTAAGTGCCGATGTGAAGCTCGGTACATAGGACGCACAACCCAACGGTTAGCAAATCGCATTAGTCAACATGTGCCCACGTCAATCCGAAATCGCCAAACTAACGCGCGTCCACAACCTTCACGCTCGTGTAGAAAACTGAATGTGCCTACTTCCGTGGATAGTGGCAATTCGGCCATTGCTTACCATTTAATGAATAACCAAAAATGCGCGAAACAATACTGTTCATCTTGGTTCAGGGTTCTCAGCCGAGCGAGAAGTTTCAATCGTGCATGCTCGAGGCATCATATATTCGGCTTACTGACCCCATTCTGTGCCGTCAGAAGGAGTTTGTAAGAACACTTGCGTTATTTTAGCATTTGTTCTACCGAACGTCTGTTACTAAGCCTAACCTTGTTTAGCGTGACAGCCAATCATAGCGCTCCTTTTAGCATCCACTGTTCTTTCGGCTCTATTATATTGTTCTGCTCATTCATGCGAATTTGCTGTGATGAGTGCATGTCGAAAAGCTTTAGTATATTATGTCCGTGTTCAATGCTATTGTCCGATTTTGCAGTACCAAGCACTTATTTATTCTTTCATATTTTCTCTATGAGGAGAAATGAATAATAAAAAATATATGAAAGAACTAATATCACTTTTAATGTCTTTCTTATGTATTTATGTATAGAAGGTACCTCTTGCACTAAAATCCAATCTCAAACACCTTTCTTTCTTTCTATATAATTTGCATAAATTTTAACATCAATCAAAAAAAAAGAAGAAAAGATTTCCCCCCAAATACTCATGGATTTTGTCTTCTGTACGTAATACTAGAGGTCTGGATAAAATTTTGGGGCAAAGCCGTAGCCGAGATCAGAGGGGGCCTAAGAGCCCCCCCCCCCCCCTGGTTAATTTCTGTCCTTTTTCATACCAGTCAAAATGACCATCTACAGTATGATAATTCAGTCACTTTAGGCCAGTTGCACTTAAACACTTTCAATATCGGTAACTCCAGATCAGCTTGAGTTCACTACAAGACCAACCTTTGCTGGTGCTGCAGGTTGCTGTGTGGCTTGTGGCGTGGGTGTCCTTGGGGCCGGCGTGGCAGCTGGTGCCGGCTGGGCTGGAGGCTGATAGGCTTGCTGCTGTTGGACTGGTTGGAGCTGCTGGCCCATCTGAGCGTAGGCTGCATAAGGGTCTACTCCACTCTGGTAAGGGTACTGAGGGGTCTGGTACTGAGACGCCAAGGCCGCTACCGCTGCACCCGTCGACATGGGCATTGTACCGCCAGCAGCACCACCTCCAATGTTCAGCTCTCTGCAATTTCAACACCAGCAATACATCAAGTTACATGCATCTCCATTTCTTAATACATTTTTGGAAATAAATTTCGGAAGGCGGCACTTGGATTTGATATCTATGCACAAAAATCAGTAATCCAGTATGAAGAATAAACTATTAACCCATTGCCTTGGGAACCGGGTCGTCCCTGTATTAAACCTATGGGAATTACAGAATTCAGTTGTCATCGGGTAAAATTTTATTTTTTGAATGCGCATAACACTATGAACGTGGCGAACAAAGAAGCGGACAAAATATACAGCTCCTCATTGTACCTTCCACAATTGCTCTGGTAGACAAACGAACATCCCTTCATTGCTATTATGTAAAAATATGTAGAACAGGTGCAGATGCATATTCAGCTCCCGGATTCAGCTGTTCTACTTATTTTACATAATAGCAATGAAGGGATTGTTCTTTTGTCTACCAGAGCAATTGTGGAGGGTACAATGAGGAGCTGTATATTTTGTCCGCTCTCTTTGTCATGGTGTTCATAGTGTAAATGCCAACTCGAGAGGTTATAGAGGTTGCTCCTTGTTCGCTGTACAACCACAAACTCCCACAACCTAAACATTTTAATTCTTATTTTAATTCTTAAAAACATTCTTTTTAATTAAAAGCAATATGTCTAGTAAGATTAAAAAGGATTACATTTTTTTCTTCTTCAATATCTGAGATATCTTTCTTGATACCACTCCATATCATGAGATACTGTAATAACACCACAGGGACATGATACTATTCACAATTATGTTAAAAGGAAGAGAAGGAAGAGAAACAGAGAGATAGGGGAGGGGAGGAAACAGAAAGACGGAGAATGAAAGGGATAGAGAGAGTGGAATGAGAGAGAGAAAGAGAGAAAAACAAAGAGAGACAGAACGAGAGAGGCAGAAACCATTTACCTCTTTGGCATTGCCTTATCTACTTTCAAAGTGACACCCATAGGACCTACTGCAGCATTCATCTGCAGGATAGCGGCCTCTTGGTCCATTTCGTTGAAGAAACGCACAAAACCAAAGCCCTTGGACATCTGGGCATCATCGCGGACAACTTTTGAAAAAGGAACAAAGAAATGATTATTGGACGTTAAAATGCTACCAGACATAACTATTTTCATTCCAGTTATATCCAAATTAGTCATGCTAACCTACATTGAAAGGAGGGTGGCTTACTAACAGTCAGATGAATAATGCTAAAAAAAAGAAGATTTCTTTCACCCAAAAGAGATGTGTTTATTGCAACAAAACATCTCACATTCAATTTTCGTTTAACAAAAAGTTACAAAGTAATATAACATTCTACAGATAGTCAGATACACTTTCAGCATTTCAGGTAAATTATACATTTTCGTTTCCTTCATTTACAAGGGTAGTATGGTTGTCGATTCGTATTTTATGTTCCTTAAAAATTTTTGCTTCCTTTCATCTTTTCCTTTTTCGTTTCTCAAAATCAACATTTTTTTATATGCTCCAAAAGGCAATGGCCATGATATCAGCAATACTTCTTGCTGGGTAATTGTTCGACAAAGTGCCAATGTTAAAATCAAGCTCTACGTTATACTCATAAATTGATAGTAATAATATTTTTAATTTGTAAACAAATCTTTAGGCATTTTTACTCCCAGTGTTAAAGATCGTATGCTCGATCTGTAATGAAAAACACAAGTCAGAAAAAATTGGAACCAGCGGGATTCGAACCTGTCATCTACTGCTTGCCGGGCAGCGACTTAACCACTGGGAGTAAAATGCCTAAAGATTTGTTTACAAATTAAAAATTCCTCCCCAGTCAAGCTTCTTTGTTTACTAACCATTGTCTACGGCGGACCGTTAAAAATGAATATTAATGAGTCAGAAAGAAGAGGATCTTGGGTATTTGATTCTAGTTCATCGTGACTTGGCCGTGAACCAGAAGAGCCTGGTGGTTAAGTCGCTGCCCGGCAAGCAGTAGATGACAGGTTCGAATCCCGCTGGTTCCAATTTTTTTCTGACTTGTGTTTTTCATTACAGATCGAGCATACGATCTTTAACACTGGGAGTAAAATGCCTTAAGATTTGTTTACAAATTAAAAATTCCTCCCCAGTCAAGCTTCTTCGTTTACCAGTAATAATAGTCTTTTCTTGCAAACATTTTGTCTCGCACATCACATTTACTATAGCATCAAAGTGCGCTTCCATAGAGCTCTGTAAATTATTACCCTAACACCGGTATTACAAATGCACAGTCAAATTTACGAAATAAATCTTACAGAAAAAAAAACAACTCACACTTGGGTGGAGAGAGGCAACTGAAGAAAAATGTCTTTTCTAGGGACATGAGAAAAAGGCAGAGGTTCTTACCCTCAACGGAATGAAATATTAAAACCAAAGTGGTCCAGTTATTGTTAAAGGGAGAGTCCAACTTTATTAGGCGCAGAAAAATGAAAGCAACAGATCAGTGAAGGTTTGAGCAAAATACGACAAGTAATAAGAAAGTTATGAAGTTTGAAGTTGTAATCAATCAATAACAAATTGGCAACTCCGTGACGTATCTTGCGAGAGCCTCTCCCATTTGTCCTGTACCCTAAAAATCACATATTTCCATTTTCTCTACAGAAAATATTCAAACCAACGTTATATTACAAAATTTAATCATTGTTCATATGTTTTTACACAAAACCTGTATGGAACAAATTTATTCCTTCATCAGAATCTAAGAAATTTAAAATTTATGAAATTTTCTGTACCGAGCAAATGGGAGAGGAGCTCGCTAGTTGCCAATTTGTGTTTGATTAATTACAACTTCAAAAATTCATAACTTTCTTATATCTGATCAGATTTTGCTCTAACCAATTTGTGTTTGATTAATTACAACTTTAAAAATTCATAACTTTCTTATATCTGATCAGATTTTGCTCTAACCTGCACTGATCCGTTTCTTTCTTTCTTCTTCTTTTTTTTCGCATCTTTTAAAAGCAACTTGTAATCAAGGTGGACTTTCCCTTTAATTCTGTTATTTTTGAAATGTTAACTGAAACTTGCATTGAAAAAAAAAAGAAAAATAAAAAGAAGTGGTTGACTTACTCTTCGCTTCCTTGATAGACTTATAGTGAGAAAAGAGTGCTAATAATTCCTCATCTGTGGTGCTTGAGTTAAGGTTGCCAACATAGATTGAGTACTCCCTGCTGTAAATTGAAACAAATGTCTGGTTTAGTGCATTCAAACAAATACAGTGAAATACACGTCATTATGACAAACTCCTTAGGACCAAGGAAATTACCTCTTTATAACGACACCTTGTTATATCAGGGCTAAAAAACAATAAAATACAAAGAAGTGGGACCAGCAAAATCACCTTGTTATAACAAAGTTCCACTGTATGCTTTACCATGTACACTACATATGTATCTTAAATTTGAAATACTACCATCAGTATGAAAGTTAACCTTTTCTGCGCTGGAGGTCATTTTGAATATGGCGACTTATATCCAATGATATTTATATGTCTTTCTCACTTTCTTGACCACAGACTGCTTTTTTAATTTTGCGGAGATTTTCAAGAGCTTCCAAGAGCTAAAGCATTTTTGCTCCCATGTAATTTTTGCACTGATTACAATATATTATTTCATCTTTTCAAGTTCTTTCATCCCAAAACTATAGCAGGTACAGGTTATCTGAAATCTGGTCCCATAAACTCCCAGCAGGAGATATTTTAAGACAAATCGAACAATTAAACAAAGAATTAAAAGTTAAAATGTGCCCAGACAGGGTTCAAAGCATTTCATGAAAATGAAAAGCCCTGCTTCCCACCCCCCCTCACAATTTCTTCCTTGATGGGAGTTTCAAAATTACAGGACCATCATTTCATCAAATTTCCTGTTTAAAATCTTTGATATATCTTCTCGTCATGGACATGAGAGATGAACAACTTTCTTTTTGAGCAGATGAAATTCAATGATTTTCCCTGATTATGAGTGACTTTTCTCAAATTTCCTGACTTTTACCTGACTGGCAAAGACGGAAGTTATTTTCCAGGTCTTCCCTCATGCTAAGGTAGTACGCCCGAGTCATATCGAATATTTCATAAACCGGGATTCGACGGCTTTAATTCGATCGAATACCGGTTAATCGATAAATGATGTGCGGTGAAAACAGAGTTGCACACAGTTGCACACAGTTGCACGCAGTGCATGCACCATGCACCGGTGACCGGTCCGCTGGCATCGCGGGCATATGTTGTATGGGCTCGCGCTGCTCGAAATTAACGATAGCCCGCTAGCCAATGGCTAGTAAAAATCACAGCGGACGAGCCAAAATCTTAAGTTTCTAGTCCGTATGTCTAGCCAAAATGTCGCTAGTGTCGCACGAAGCGATGCTCATTGTCGACACACCCGACAATGATTCAAATTCAAAGAATTAATAATCTTACTTTGTCTTTGGAGAGCTGAATGGAACACGTTTGTTCGATGCCAAAACAATACGAAATAAACTTTTCGTCGCTCAATCAATATAGACTCGACTTCATTCAGCTTCAGAGATCATTCAGAAGTAATTGCCAATTTGATGAGAGTGTGATATTAGTTATTGCGAATTAAGTAGGAACACTCGTACTCATGCCCGTATTTATCATGTTCAATTATACAATTGTCAAATTGACAATGCAGAGAGAGTGCAAGAAAATTATCGTAAACTTCAGTTCGTAACGACAAAACAATTTTTCCAAAGAGAAAGCACAGGTACAGAGCGAAGTCCTGCGCGAGCGATTTAGCGAAAGTTAGCCAACAGTTTGAACTTTGAAGTCGCCTTCACGTTCTCTGCTAGTATATATTCTGTACGTTACGGAGTTTCTTTTTTTATTTGATTTTTTCATGGTGGCTACGGTAGTCAAAAATCTGGCGGACTACAAATCGATGCACCGAATTTGCCAAAACGTATTCGGGATTCGATGTCTTCGATCGAACACCGGCTAACCAATCGATTCGACTCAGGCTTAATTCCGATCAACAAAATGCAATGGTGTATAAAGACACGGGAAAGGTGCAAAGAGGAAAATTGGTAGTTTTGTCTGTGCTTCTAAAATTAGAATCAGGCATATCTGAATAAAATTTTCTTATTATTTTCCTTAAAAGTGTTCAGAGGTAAATACTAATTCTACATCCTAATATTTTGGTTCTGCATTTATCTAAAAAAAAAAAAAATTGTTTTTGAATGATTCTGTCATTTGCGTCTTTCCTGCGTTATTACGCGCCACAACATTTCGCTAAGCTACCTAAGGACAGATGGAAACCCTGACTATTGAAAGTTCATTAATTGTCAGTAACGTTAGTGGCACAGAAGAGGTCAATAGAGGGACTTACCCATACGGGAACTGGGCAGTAGGACCAGGAGTTGCCTGTGCCATTGGTTGAGGAAGGGACGTGTTCTGTTCACGCAGAGAAAAGTTCAACTTGAACCGCTTCTACACATGAAACAAAGAGATTAAAGGCAAATTTTAAAAAGAAAAAGATATCATTGCAATTCAAATGTTATATCTATATTATGTCATATTTCATTTATAGAATTCATTCAAAATTCTCCTTACCCCATAAGAGGGTTTACGGTGACGTCATTCTAACGCCACATTGGAGGACAAGTAGGGGCACATGTGCATCAGGCTAGGAAAACCCATTGTAGTCTTGGCCTGGTGCATGGCTTTTTCCCGTTGTCTTGTCCTTCCGTGTGGCCGATCGTCACGTCACCGAGACCGACTTCTGCTGTTTTTGACACATTTCCCGTCAAGTTCAATTTCTTTTAAATCATATTAATTTTCAAATCAAATCAAAACTTTATTTTGCAGAAGTAATTTTCAATTTGATTAATCTATCGTTTCCATGTTCTACTTATACCTTGCCATATCATGCCGATTTGTCTTGTACATGTGTTTTATTCTATAAGTATTGTATTTCATGACTTATTTAAATGTACGTCGTATTCTTTGTAATCTAAATGTCAGTTTGAATGTTTTTTATCATGTATGAATCCAACCATATGGTTGCAATAAATTCTCAATACAACATAAATATTTTTTTTTAACTCTGTACTGACTTCGGTCCACTAATGGAACAAATTGTTAACTGCCACAGTCGACTTTTATCACATGTACAGAGTTTTTGCAACAACTACTCCAAACAGTGTCTTGGCCGAGGGTTTCAATCCATAATGAATAAAGAGTTAAAGGGGACCAAACACACACATCACAAGAAATCATTTCATCATTAAAACCATAGCAGTTCAGAGTTTCACATGGTCTAAATCAATCAGCTTTTCCTCCTCAAATTGGCACTGATTATTGTTATATTCCACTCTTAGTTTGAAAAAAAGAACAATACAGGATATATTACAAGAGAACCAATAAGAATGAAAGTTGACAAATTTAACAGAAAAATTGCCAACTTGTACATAAAAATAGTAATTATATATTTTACATCGTGTTGCCAATTCAGAGAGTTTTAATGATTTATTATTTACAATTAAATCACTTATAATTTCTTGGTACTGCAAAATTTCAATATGGCACGAAAAAGAGACATGATAACGAAGCTTTTCGACCTGCACTCATCAGGTTATCACGCAGGTTGCGTCCGGGTTCACAGAGTATAATATAGTTGATTTCAAGTAATATGTTATATACCTGCGTGATAACCTGATGAGTGCAGGTCGAAAAGCTTTGTTATCATGTCTCTTTTTCGTGCCATATTGAAATTAAATCACTCTTATTCATAAAATCATGGTAGAGTATAATGCAGTAGAAATACTTGTAGAGTCAAAATTCTCAGTGATTTTTGCTCTCTGTGCTCATGTAAAATGTGCAATGGATGCCTATGTGCAATGGATGACTTACTGCAGGATAGTTTGGTAGTGGCAAACCAGTCAATCTTCTGAGGGCGAGGCCTACTGCGTCCTTGCTAGTCAACTCAACAAAACAGTAATTCCTGTTTTGCCTAATGAGAAAACAAAAATAAACACAAACAATCTTTCATATCTTTCCAGGGCTCCGTTTCATAAAAGTTATCAATAACAACTTGCCATAACTGTTATGAAATCCTTGCATCTGATTGGCCGAGAGCAAATTTGTCATAGAAATTGGCAGTTGTTGTTACTGATAACAAGTTTTATGAAATGGGGCCCCGAAGTTATTGGGAGCTGAAATTCAGGGACAAGAAATTCTCTATAATGAAGTAAATTAGAATTTGGATCACAAGTTCTACACAAAAAACGGATTGGATCTATAACAATTACAACATAAACTTTAATGTGGAGTCAGGTACTTGGGGCTAAATTTTCACATCCAAGCAGAGACATAAACGACCAGCACAAAAGTAAAGTGGAAAGATTTCTCTGTAAAATATTTCACAATCTGAATACTTAGCCCTGAATTTATGAAAAATGTTCCAAGGGATATGAAGAATTAATAACTTCTACTTCAGTGGCCAACTGGGTGTAAAAAATAAAAGACACATAGTCATGACTTCTCATGGGGAATTTGACACTGCTCGGGTGTTCACACATATTCCTACAAATCTCACATGCAGCAATATGAAGGAAAGGTCCTGGGACATCATCCCATTCGGGATGACTCGCAACATAGTCGCCGAGACATTTAGGATGCCGTGGGAGGACCATTTTTGATACACTTCCTTCCCGGGGTAGATCTTTAAAAGTCTTTGGTTGGTAGCCTCATTACTTAAGTCTTGTAAAAGTGAAGTATACTTTCACTGACCAATATAACATTTCATGTCCAGGCTGTGTCCAATTCCCCAATAGAACCCACCAGTATAAAATATATTTCTAATTTTACGAGAGAAATATTTATATTTGGTATTGTAACAGTGCAATTTTCACACAGCCATATTTACATGTATCTTTTATTCATTTTTGAAATTTTCACTTTACCAGAGATTTTTTTCTTCAGTTTACCAGCCTACCAGAGCACTTTAAGGCTTTCCAGAGCTAAATCACTCACAACTCCTGTGTATTTTGTTTTTGTTGTTGCTGGAACCCATGATTCTGTGTATTTAAAATTCAATATAGCCTGATTTATTTTCTCTTTCTTTGCCCACTTGAGAACCCCTTGAATGTAAATGGCATGGTCTACTTACCCTGTCTTGTGATCTTTGAGTAGTTTCACTGATAACACATGCTCTCCCATCATACTGAATGCTTCTGCTATCACCCTTTCATCCATGTATTGGTCAATCTAGCAGAACAGAAGGCAAAAAATGTAATCACACCCTTCTATCGACGAGCATGCATAAGATGCTAGTAATATTTCTAATTCATCCTGAGAAGAAGGCATTTTACGAAGTGCTTGATTTATTTTTGCGCATGGTCTTTATCCAACTTCTCATTACTGATAAAAGTCAGTATATATTTGGGCAAATCACATCCTTCTCTCCAATAGAATTCTTGAAGATGCTAATATTCCTAGTTTATCCTAAGAAATAGGTATTGTAGGAAGTGGAAGATTTATAACTGTAGTATTTTATCGAGTTCTCATTATTGATAAAATTAAAAGTCAATTCATATTTGGGTCATTTCACCAGGTTGGGACACACTTCCAATTTTCATACTTACAAAATTTAACTGGAATTTTATCATATGTCTTAAATATTTTTTCACAATTGGTTTCATGGAGTTTGCATGTCATACACAAATCTTTGAAATGATACTAAATATGATTTCACTTGAATTGATTTTCTTTTCATATTTCATATTTTTCCAGCAAATTTATAATGGAAAAAGTGAGACATTTGTGACATGAAAAATTAGTAAATGGTGAAGTCTAGAAAAAGTATGATTAAGTTTAATCTATCCATACTTTTAAATCAGATCACTGTAAGTACCAAACTTTCAGGTACATGTAGATTCATTTTCCCTGTCATTTATTACTTTTGAGATACACAATTCACCTTATCCAAAATTGAAGTGTAGGACGTAACAATGGTGTCAGACTTTCCTATGATTTTAAATGTGTATAAAATATATCTTACTAACCTTAAAGTGTTGCAAAATTGGCTTGTAATTATTGCATGTGACCTATTCTAAAGCAAAATAACATTTACAGTGACAAAATAATAGTTTTGTTGTAAAAATAACAAATATTATGGTTATTTTAGACGTGGTGTCAATGTTACGTCATGCACACATTTTAGACAATTTCTTGTATAACATCTACATGTATGTAAGCTAAGCTAAAGGTGTCAAAGTACATTTTTACTAAATTGATGAACACCATAAATACAAAAATATTAAAAGTTTGGACATTTGCTGCTTGATGTGTGAAATAAGACCATGTACATTCATGGCGTCAATGTTACGTCATACCTGTCTGTTCAAACATAATTTCTTATATCCCTCATTTATGAATTTTAAATTACGTCAAAAACATTCACCATGTCATGTTAGAGTAAAATGTACAAAGTTGGACAACAATAGTTCTGTTAAAATGTTTTAAAGTCCACTTGACACAATAGGTGAAATTTATGTGGTGTCAATGTTACGTCAGAAAATGTCTATGGAAGCCTCCACATTAAAAATATTGAAAAAAGTTAATGGCCTTGTACATGTATCATGTATTGTTCTGTGTTAAATTGTGCATTGTCTTCAAGTTAAAGACAGTTCAATGCAATAACAATACAAGTACTAGCCTAAAATCACAATTTTAGTGATCTTTGTTATGTCACACTAATATGTCCCAACCTGGTGAAATGACCCATTTGTGCTTAATCTTTCATATTTTTGTAAAACAGACGTAGAATTTATATTTTTTCTTTCGCAAGCGTTGTGTTCCCATAAATGGAATTATTCAGGACATTTCCTGGTCTAAGAGTGAGACTTTATTGTTAAGTTTGCAGTTTAGCGAGATTTTGCCTTCATTGACATTTTTCTGCTATGATCATAGATCTAGATTTCTAGTCTAAGTATATAAATAAAAAGTCCCAATTTATCCTCATAGATTTACATGGGTTAATTCTCTGTAATTAATTCCCAGAACAAGTTCGAAAGAAAAAAACATTAAATTTACACCGCCGAAGTCAAATAAACCAATCACTGTCAAAAGTATGACATACAATGTTCGATTATGTTTAAATTGACTCCAGACTTGCTGGCGCGTGATCCTCCGTTCTTATGTCCGTTCTTTCTCTCTCTCTCTCTCTCTCCCTTTAGTATCCCCTCGATAAGATCTCCTTTCAAACCTTTCCGATCGAAAGTGGCTTAATATGAGATTTGCAACCACTCTCTATCTCAAAATGAGACTTTATTTATACTCTGTAAGTTTGTATGAAATTGCAGGTTGAAAAATTACAGCTGGGTCATTAGGACAGCAATCTAATTGCGCACGGGTTAGCAGGCCTGGAAATGCCCTGAAATAACACTTTCCTGATAACTCCCGTGACCGACAGGTCCTTCACCACAGCGTTTCCTCCTAGGGAAACTTTTGGAATTAGCATGTCTTTTTGATCGTACGTACTTTTACAAAAAAATTTTTAAAAAAGAGCATAATTGTTTGTTTATCCATGCCTCCTCTTGTCATGCAGATATAAAATGGCGGCTGCGTGCGACGGCGCGCACTGTCGGCCTACGTATAGTTTCAATTATGGTTGTATCGCGCGCCGCCGCACGCAGCCGCCATTTTATATCTGCATGACAAGAGGAGGCATGGCCATGGATACACAAACACTGGTGAGTTCTCAGAAATTTCTTATGCTCTTTTTAAGAATTTTTTGGTAAAAATACGTACGATCAAAAAGACATAGTATTACTAACTCCAAAAGTTTCCCTAGGAGGAAACGCTGTGGTGAAGGACCTGTCAGTAGCGGGAGTTATCAGGAAAGTGTTATTTCAGGGCATTTCCAGGCCTGCTAACCTGTGCGCAATTAGGCCTAGATTGCTGGGGAAAAACGCCTGGCTTCGTGATGTAAAAGGCGTATAGCCAATTTTTTTTTTTTTTTACACTCATGAAGCTAATCGTGGCTACGTATGTATAGTCATGATAGTGACCTCATTCTCTTTAATAAAATGGAGCATTTTCATGAATCATCATGCTTTCAAATTCGGGATATAATTTAGGGGATAGGATGCGCGGCCCGGTATTCGGTCATGTTCCAGAATTCGGTCACGCAGCTCTTTGAACAGCTGTGAAGAACTCGAATAATTTTTGAGGCTCGAAACCTGTACATAACAGACACATGAACAAGGTACCTCTAATGTTGAAAGCAATTCAGGTCGGACGCCCTGGAAAAGATCTCCAAATACCCTCGAAACTGGTCAGTGTTACCCAAGTTACCGCACTTCCGGGTTCCGTTAGCGCGTGAGTTAACACGCATAGCCATATGTAGACGCCTATGGTGAAATAACTATGTGTGCAGGTGCAATGAATTTAGTATGTGTGCGAAGAGGAGCTTCTGGGTCTTCCCTCTATCGCAGCGAATTTGCAAATGGCGATCTCAGCGATGAGCAAGAGCATATATACCTCTATACCTCGCCCCTGCCAGTGAGATGGCGCTCTTCCAGTATTCGGCCAGGCAACATTGAGTGCCTTGCGCCAACGCGCTTTGTGTGCAACTTGTCGCTTTGCGCTTCGCCGACACGCTTTGCGCTTTGCTGACGCGCTTTGCTCTTTTTAGAAATACATTTTGTGCATTATTTCTGACCCTAGACATGCTAGAGCTTCGTTTTGTGGATTTTAATGGAAAAAAATTCTCATACATTTAAGTATGAATATATAGAAGCCACAGAAAATGCCTAAAAACGCAGAGATGTGACAAAAATGGTTATATAACCATGATAACTCTCCCGAGATGCAGCGCACTATCGCGTGACCGAATTGTGGGCAGCGCCGACCGAATACTGGGCGGAAAACTTCTCCTTCTTCTGTCGGCGATATTTTTTGGGGTAAGTTTCCATGTTTTAAATTATTTTGATAATTATTTAAAGGACAATTTTGCGGTTCTTTTGATGGTAGATTGTCAATTTAAAGAGATAGGCATGATAGGTATTCATATTATCAGCGGCGATTTCTTTTTAAGTGACCGAATACCGGCGCGCGCACCCTACATTGATGTTTTCATACTAAATCAAGATTTTGGCAAGAATAAAGTTTAGCAGTATAGGAACTATACTATAGGAAGTTTAAAATTTAAGGCCGTCGGGCATTTGTCGGGTGGCGACTCAATGCGCATGGACATTAGATTTGTATTTGGAGCGGAGGCCAACCAGCCAGACTCAGCCAAGGCACAGCGTGTAAGCCAGCCAATGCCACGGCCAGCGTCACGCGTCGCGGGCGGCCGGACGAGAAAACGGAACTTTCACATCAATATTTCAAATAAAATCAAGATAAATACTTACATCTCCCATCCACAACGACGAAGCACTCCTTCCAGCCATTTTCCTCCGAATCCAAGTGAATTTATGGAGACGATAACAAGTTTCTAGTTTTGTTTAACTTTCGTTAGATAGAGTTGCAACTCTCAAAAAACAAAAAGCATGCATGTGGGCCTGAATTTTCCGACTAGAAATATATTGGTAGACGCTGTTGTTTAACATGGCATCTTAGAAGGGTCGAATTCAAAAGGAAAGGGCGAAATAACTGTTAACGCTCACCCCGCTCCCGTCGAGAGCAGCTTGAACCTTCGAAGGTGCATCAAAATAATTCCGGGGCATTGATCCATCAGTGTGTGTGTGTGGGGGGGGGGGGGGTGATTGGCTACTGCAGCATTAATCGTAGTTTTTAATTATCAGGCGCCGTAAAAGGGGCAGAGGCGCCGGGGCCCTCTGAATATTTAAAATGAATTACCCCCACCCCATGCGCAAATATTAGGCGCAAATATTCACTCTTTAATGATAAGCGCCTTAAAACATAAATAAACAAACAAACAAACCATGCAGCATACAGACTTTAATTTGTATATTGCTCTAAAATGGGGAGTTGCAATATTATTTATAACCACATAGCCAGTGTTTCATTTTGGGAAGGGCAATCGGCGTACAGTATACTAAAAAAGTAAATAAAAGTTAATAAATATCTTTATTTTCAAACTGAACAGCTGGATTAAAGGAACAAATACGTCACCCTGACCAGCTCGTCCCCTCCCCCCCCCCCACGCAAAAATTGGGGTAAGGGAAAAATGATTTTCTTAGCTTACATGTACAAGCTGAATCACCATTGGCTCGGAAAGTTTGTCCAGATTATAGATATGCCCACTGCGATGAAGGATTTTTTTGCATGTTATTCAATGCAAAGTTTGCACCAGAAAATAAGAGTAGGTCCATGTTTGCACTGTTCATTTGCATTTATTTTTCGTATACGATTTCACTTTCAACCCCACCAGTCGCTGGTCGATCACTCAGTCCTAAATGTTGTGTCAAACAGGGGGTCGTTTCATCAAATCAACTCCATGACAGTCATAACTGTTGTCGGCGATCTGCGGAAATATCAGGGACCTGAAAAACTGTTTCACGAAGACATGATAAACGACAACTCAGTGATATCGATACTCATCTGCGAAAAAACATAGTCTATATCACAGTCCATTGGAATTATCGTCAATTACCCAAACGGAATTTAAGGCTCAGTTTTCCCCAAACTATTCCAAAATGTAAAAAATGGCAGCGAAGACGAATGCTTGTTATACAAACATCCCGTTTACATGAAAAGATGTGTTTCTTATGGCATTTTAGAATTTATAAAATGGAGAAAACTCGAGGAGGCTTTTGCGATGTACGAATCTAGATTTGTAGGTAAGAGGATACCGTAATTGACTAATTACGGAAAGAAGACCCAAATCGTGTTCATTTTAGAGAAAATGATTAAATTAAGATATCTTATGACCCAATTTTTAATATTTATTCATTAAAAGATACATATAACATCATTCATATCAAAGCATTGCGTGAAAACGGGGGGAAAAAGCGAAAATACATACATGATAAATTGTCGTCGTTCACATGGGTCTGTAAATACAGACTGTTCCGTTTTCGATGCTGATTCTATGGTAGACGGATGTGGGTATTTTTAATATCAATCTCATTTACTTGTTGGGGGTCAAGAAACCATAAGAACATATTGTTCGTCTGTACAATATTATAATACGGACATTAGTAATACTATCTGGTAAAGGAATGATAAAGGATAGTGCTTGGAGATCAGGAAATAAATGCTCTTTTATTTTTTTTTCGCAGCCCATAGACTGACTAATAGCTGGCTTGTGATGGCGTTCTATAACTTTATATGACAGGTCTGGAGTACCGACAAGTCACTTGTCGGCGAAGTTGTCGCTGGTCTTGGCAAAGACGGCTTTGTGAAACACTTAGCGGACAAGTTGAGCGACAGTGTCGAGATGTCGCTGATCTTGTCGTTATGACGGTTTGATGAAACGACCCCCAGAGGTGCATGCCATGTAACAGGGTCGGGAATCAAATTAAGGCTTGTTGAAGTCAATCATTCATAGTTTTATAGCTAACATGCAAGCACATTATAAAGATTGCCTGTCTTGCACTTCGATCCAGCTAAAACTTCTTTTCTTTTCTTTGCAAGCCAAAAGTTTATACGAACTCGCAACAGCAGCCCTGCTGTGCTCAATCAAGCGAACAAAGTTGGAAAAACTTAGTTATGGTGCCATCCAATAGACAATAGCCATCAATATAGAAGAAGAAATCATCCAGATATTGAGAAATTTCTACCCCCTGTTATGATCAGTTCGTCTTTCAAAAATATTTGTTTCATCAAAGACATGGTTACATTTCGAACAGGTGCCACATGCATTGTCACCTGTTCTGCTTATTTTGCATAATGACGGTGGGGGGGGGGGGGGGGGGGTATACTTTTGTCTGCCGGAGCGGTTGAGAGGGGTGCGGTGGGGAGCTGTATATTTTGTCCGCTCTCTTTTGTCATCGTGTTCATAGTGAGGGATACTAGTATTTTGTATTTTATGCAGCGGCGTATCCAGGATTTCCCAATAGAGGGGGGGGGGGGGCGCCAGGAATTATTGATCGCCGTCATGTGGGAGAAAATTTTTGCTTCTGAAGAAGGGCTGAGATGCAAAATAGTGCTATATAGTGCTATATTTTTTTTTTTTACGACGGCCAATGGGGGGGGGGGGCGCCTGTTGCGCCCCCCTGGATACGCCACTGTTTTATGTAGGTCTGAGTTTCAATGCTAAATGTATTTTCTTCCTTTGTGTATAATGTCTTAATGTATAAATGATGCACGCAATTATGTGCATTTAGAAGCCCCATTTTCTACTAACTTAGTCCACAAGTGTTTTCATCTCATTAATTGATAATTATCCAAAAAAAAATGTTCAACCCATCAGTAAGCACAGGTACAACAGCGCCCCTATGTCTATGCATGAGTTACCTAGGCATGTCCGAAAAAACGGCGCAAAGTACCGCTCCGTATCGGTAAGATTACATCTACTAAAGGGCTAGGCAAGCGCTAGTTGGAACTGAGCTGAAGCATGTGGTGTTTTGTTATTTTCTTATTAAGTTTTAAATACAGATGTATATACAGTATTAAATGTTCACTTGATTCTAAATGTAAATTAAAAGAGAGAAGGAGTCAGAAATACTGAATTTGAATTACATGTATAACGTCATTGGCAACAATAGTCAAATTTGACTGATTGCCGATACCATACAACGAAAGAAGAAGAAGGGTAAGTTTTAGTCTATAATTTCAGTTTGCCAGCATTGTATTGAGACTGTAACAACTGCTACTACAAGTCTGCAGTATTATTAGACTATAATTATAGTACTAAACTCTAACTTAACGTTAAGTACTAAACTTGTGAGGTTTTTATGGCAGGAGAAACAAGGGTCAGTATATCTAAATCCAATGGAAAATGGAGAAGAGGACTTGTTATTCTTGGTGTAACTGGTGCGGTAGTTGGCGGACTCTATGCCGTCGCAACCCCGTTTGTTCTCCCTGCATTTCGGCGGATATGCTTGCCTTACGTCCCCGCCACGACTGCACAAGTTCAAAATGTCTTTTCGGTCCTCAAGAGGTCCGCGGCTTCTGCCCCTGTATCGACTGCCGTATGTGGGACTGCAGAGAAAAAGATTTTGGTAGACCTGGGCAGTGGAGATGGGAGAATAGTGAGTTGCTAATATTTAATAAAATTAGCAGTTTATAAACCGTAATTTAAATCAGAGTGACAGAGGTGAAGAGGCCTGGGCTGGAGGGGGGGGGGGGGGGGGGGGGGGGGGGGGGGATGGTGTGTACATGCCCTCTCCCACCAGGGGAAGGGGGGGGGGCAAAAGTGGTAACTAAAAAGTTATGTAGGTCTATGTGCCACTGGCAAAAAAAAGAGGGGGGGGGGGGGGAGAGAGGGCTTCGGAACTAGCATATCATGGGAAGATTGGTCTTCGTAAATAAGTTCTAACACTTTGGAAAAAGGGGGTGTATAAAATTGGATTACAATATAAATATGATTGATACTACAGAACTTTTACTTTTTTAATTTTTTTATTTATTAATTTTTAATTTTTTATTTATTTTATTTTATTTATTTATTTATTTATTTATTTATTTTTTTTTTTTGGGGGGGGGGGGGGGGGGGGGGGGTGAAAACTGCATGCCTTGGAACTAATTCAATTTTCAAGGGGGGGGGGGGGGATGGAAAGGCCGGAACGACGGAATTAAAAAAAAAGGAAATATATTTTTGATTCATTAAAAAATTGGGTCATACAATTTCTCAATTGCATTATTTTCTCAAACATGAGCAAAATTTGGGTCTTTGGATAATTTGTCAATTTCAGTATCGTCTTGATCTTCCTTACAAATCTAACTTAGATTGCAAAAGCAACCTCGATCCTTCTTCATTTTTTATAAAATATAAGATGCCATATTAAAAGTCCTGCAATATTTCATGTAAATATGATATTTGTATGATAGTACTTTTTGCTGCCATTTTCTACGTTTTGGAACAGTTGGGCAAAATTGAGCCTCAAAGTCTGTTTGGGTAATTGACGATAAATATGAGAGGTTGTGATTAAGACTGAGTTTTAGCCGATGAGTATCAGTGGCTTTGTGAAACGATTGGTCAGTTCCCCCGACATTTCCATAGATAGCGGATTAGAGTCATGACTGTCATTGGGTTGATTTGGTGAAACGACCCCCTGGCTTTGAATTGTGGATCCATGACGTTTGCTCCTGTGGCATATAATGCTCTGGTCTAACTTTGCCATGTCGATCCTAGACCTAAACCTAACCCCAACCCTATATCCCTAATCCTTACCTTCACCTTCACATTGTCCCTAACAAAAAACCAAATCATGACCTTGACCTTAAAGGGGTACTCCGGCCTGAAAATAATATTAATTGAATGAATAGAGTAAAATTAAACAAGCAAAACTGAAAATTTCATCGAAATCCGAAAAATATATTAAAAAGTTATTGAATTTTTAAGTTTTGCATTATTTTGGGAAACAGTTCTCTGCATGTCAACATGAATATGAAATGAGTGAGCTGATAATGTCACTTCCCCACTTTCCTTTTTTAACTATATTATATGAAATCTTCATTGTTTCATTTTTTCATACATGTCTATAAAAAATATCTCCCTTGTTACAGCAATGATGAACTTACACATTAAATAAGGAGTCAGTCTTTTTAGTTATAGGCTTGGAGCAGAAAATTTGAAAACCGGTATTTATTGCAATTTCATATAATAAAATAACAAAAGAAAAAGTGGGGATATGACATCATCAACTCACTGCATATTCATGATGACGTGCATATAACTGTTTTACCAAAATACACATGTAATGCAAAACTTTAAAATTCCATAACTTCATTATTTTTCATCCGATTTCTATGAGATTTTCACTGATTTGTTTGTTTAATTTTACTCCATTTATTCAATTCATATTAATTCCAGGCCGGAGTACTCCTTTAACCTTTGACCTTTCGAGATATGGATGGAGGAGCAATTGTCGCAGGAGCAAATGTCGTGTCACCTTGAATTAAACAGTGGAAACTCACTATAACAAGGACCTTGGAACCATGAAAATTACCTGGTATCAGTAATCTCCTTATATCAGGGTAAAAAACAAAAACACAAAGACTTGGGACCAGCTCAATTACTTTCCTATATCAAGAATCTCGTTAGATTGGACCTCTTCCTCTTTATAACAAGTTTCTACTGGGATGGATACATTGTATGATATTGTCTGAATTGAAAAGGTTATCACAGGAGCCCAGCAAGGGTATCGGGGCATCGGATATGAACTCAATCCTTGGCTGGTTTGGTATTCCAGAATCGCTTCTCGCCAAGCAGGAACAAAGGAGAGAACGTCGTTTCATCGGACCAACTTGTGGAATGTCGATCTCAGCAGATTTGATGTCATTGTCATATTTGGAGTATCACAAATGGTTAGTACAAAATAAGCTTCATAAATCATCTCTAAAAACCAGGCCTCTCTCAAGTCAAGACAGAGTTTGGACACTGGGATGTTGTTCATTTCGTGTAGTAGATTTGAAAACAGTCAAGGAAATCATTTTTTGTTGTTTTTATTGACCAACATTTTTACCTTTTACGTTTTTTACACTGTAAAACACATGTATGTTTAATCCTTCTTTATAATTTCTTCGACAAAATGCTTTTCCAATTATTCCTTCAAGTTTTTCTTAGTAACCTACATGATTACATTTTTCTTGGACTCATCATAATCTGAGGTGTCATGGTAATGTACTTCAGCAATGTCATCCGACTCTTAACTTATCTTATTCCCATTGGGAAAATGTAGTTCTTGTTTTTTTAAATAGTGATTTATACCTATGTAACTCATTATCATGTAATGCAACAAATGTCTTCATTTCCAAGAATAGAATTACAGAACACAATATTTTAGAACTTCATTGAGTGGAATATTTTGACCTTTTTTCTTATTAAGTTTTCAATTGAATACATGTATATTCAAAATCAGTAATAATAGAACATTTAGTGGCTAAAGGTAATACTGAGAACTATCCAACTCCAGAATTGGCATTATTGAATATTCTTTCTCCCTTTCATTTGCAGATGGCCGCCCTAGAAACCAAGATATCTTCTGAGATGAAACCAAGTGCATCAGTTGTGGCCTGCCGTTTCCCCATTCCTAATTGGGAGCCTCATTTGTCAGAAGGAGCAGGAGTAGATGAAGTTTGGTTGTACAATGCATCCAGTAATCCTCACAAAAGAACAGATGTCAAGACCGATTTGTCATCTAGCGAGCGCGAGTCTTCCAAATCATGATGAGAGGAAGAAAACTGTGCATACAATACATACTCAGGAACTGTATCTTGGAGGAGAAGATGTATAGATGGAGTTTGTTGTGCACTTTACAGGGGAACCTCGTTATAACAAACTTCTTGGGACAACAGAAATTACCTTGGAATATCAAAACCTTGTTACATCGGGGCTTAAAAGCAAAAGAATCCAAATAAGTGGGACCAGAGTAAGTGCCATGTTATAACGAGAGTTTGTTTCTTTATAACAAGGTGAATAATATAATTTCTAATTCTCAGAGTAGAACAAATGTAAAATCTTATTTGTCATCTAGTGAGCAAGTCTTCCAAATTATGAGGAAAGGAAGAAAATCAGGTATGCATCATTGGAAATGGAAGGATCCTAATCCTCTTGATAGTGTTGTTGGGATTCTTGTGGAAGTCTCCATTCAGGCTTTGTATGACTTGTGAAATGCATAATGCATCGAGGTATGTTTGTTCAATTATGGGCTACAATACATCAAACCGAAGAGAACCAACATCACAAGAACATTCTTTGATACTACCAGTATATTTGCCTATGAACTTTGTGAAGGACAACTGAAGGATGAAAGGTGGATTAAGAGATGTGCAATTAATGCAAAATCTGGGGCGCAGGATTAGCCCCCAAAATGGTAAAAAAGAGCCTCCGGAGAACCTGACAAGGACTTCATTGTATGGTCCTTCCAGGATTGTTACTGCGGTCTGTACATCCAAAGAGATTTAAGAAAATGAAGTAGTACATTCTATTAAAATGTTGTATTGAATTTTGTTGCTGACTTAGCACTTATTTGTGTATTGACTTTTCAAGAGTCAAGGGGGTAGCAGATGGCCCCGAATTACTACAGGATTATTACAGTACAGTGGAGACTCGCCAGAACAAGGACTTTGGGACCATGAAATTTACCTTATTATATATATCAGGAATCTCCTTATATCAGGGTAAAAAAGCAATGGAACATAGACCTGGGGTCAGCAAATTACCTTGTTATATATCGGAGCTCTTTATGGCGAGTTTCCACCGTACCAAGTATGTATCCTGTACAGTGGAACATCACCAGCTCACCAACTCTTTTCAGCGTTCTTATTCCTTGAACGATTACATGGTGTAGCCTTGAAGAACTAAACCTACAAAATACAGTTGAACCTGTTCTCAAGAACACTGTTATAACAAGGTAGTTTTACCTTTCCCATTTTTTTTGTATACTGAATTTATGAGCGCTGATATAACAAGGTATATAACAAGGTAATTTCCCTAATCCCAAGGAGTTTGTCATAGGTAGGTTCCACTATTTTTCCACTCTGGAGGTTTGTACACCCCCTTCCCAACAAAGAGAAAGAAAACAAAAGTAATGGATAGCACACTCCAGCTCTATCATCAGTTGCACTTCAAAGCTAATCTTGAGTTCTGGAAATGGAGGTCCGTTCATGAGTGTGGTAATTCTGAATTGTTTTTCCTTTCAATAAATTATCCAAAATATTCACTGCAAAGGCACTGCTCACAATCGCACATAGGACACCATGCAGAGTATGTGGGAAGGATGACTAACCTGGGCCCCCATTTCAATGCTCTGATTTCAGTAGCTTATATTTTTATAACAGTCTTGTTATTGACTTGTTATTGATAACAAGTTTTATGAAACAGGGTCCCGATTTTCTTATTTTTCATTGCTCTACCAGAATCGCATGGCAGGTACAGTGGAACCTCTTACAACAAACTTCTTGGGACCAAGAAAATTACCTCTTCATATTCAGTTGTATGTAGCATTTGATCCTAAAATTCCTGGGGAACTGGATAAGGCCATGTTTTCACTACAATCTTGTATATCAGATATAAGGAACTGGCTGACAGCAAATAAGTTAAAACTCAATGATAGTAAAACTGAATTTTTCATTGCTGCATCACCATACAATTACAAAAATTTGCCAGATTTAACACTGTCAGTTGGTGAAGTTTCTATACATCCATCGGATTCAATAAGGAATCTGGGTGCCTTTTTTTTATGTTAACATGACTATGTCAGCACACATTAACAATGTTTGCCGCAGTGTGATTTTTCATTTGAGGAACATATCTAGGATTCGTAAATTTATTGATCAAACTACTGGTCACTTATTCTTTCCAGACTATACCAAAGTCTCATGTAAACCGTCTACAGCGTCTGCAGAATTGGGCTGCACGTCTTGTTTTTGAGGTTGGCAGAAGTCATTCTTCCCAACCTTTACTTCGTTCCCTTCACTGGCTGCCCATTCAAAAACGTATCATCTTCAAATTAGTTCTTTATGTTTATAAAATCTATCAATAACCAGGCTCCAGGGTACATATCTGAATGCTTAACTGTATATACACCTAGTAGAAATCTCAGATCCTCAAATCACAACCTTCAGCTCAGCTGCCCAATGACCCGAAATTTGTCAGGTGATAGGACTTTCACAGTTACTGCATCTAGGCTATGGAATAATCTCCCCTTGACCATTAGACAGTCAGCATCCATAAAGACCTTCAAAAAAAGCTGTGAAATCATATTTATTTTAAATCCGTTATCAAACTTTGTAACAGGTACATTTGTTACACTTTGTCTCCATAAAACCACATGGTAGTTCCCACATGGACGATTGAAGAGTTTTCTGATTGGTGTTTATATACAAATTATGTGTTCTATAATTTAAATATTTTGTAAACGCTCCGAGCCTTATGGGAAGGGTGTACTATAAATGCTTATTGTATTGTATTGTATATTGAATCCTTGTTATATCAAGGCTATAAAAGTAAAACAATAGAATACAAAGAAGTGGGACCAGTAAAAGTACCTTGTTATAACGTAAGTTTGTTATATCAGTGCTCTTTATAACAAGGTTCTACTGTTCATGTATCATTTCTTTGTAGTTTAGAGCAGTTAGTCTAAGTTTCATGAACATTTTACATCATTACCTGAAGATGAGATTATAGCACAGGGAAATCACAAGGCACCTGTAACATATTCAGAAATCGTGATCTACCATCATTGTAGGGGTTGAAGATAGATGGAGTTAAAGTTATGAAGTTGATTAGTATAGGAAACTGACATGGAACACATGTTATACACCCCCTTAGTTTGCTATGTTCAATACATAATTAACAAAATGTCAACATAACAAAATGCACAGACAATTGTGTAAATTATACCAATTCAAATTTATTAGATCCTTTATGTAAAAGTGTGTACATGTACATGTACATATTATAATGATAATATAAATTATTGCTTTTGGGAGAAAGACCAATCTTCGACCCGTCTCTACACAAATACTAGTATAGTACAAGGCTTTGCTTAAAAGAATGTCTAAACCAATGAACCCTGCAAGTACAACTTCATAAAACAGAGTAATTTATTGTCGCGCCTGCGTAGCGAAGCGAGACTATAGATGCTACTAGTTCTGTCGTTGGCATCGTCAACAACAACCCTGCTATAATCACTATAACTTTCTATGGATTTGAGGTAGAATCACCAAGAGAGTGTCTAAACCAATCAACCCTGCAAGTACAACATCACAAAACCGAGTGTAATATCTCACCTGCCTCGCGGAGCAAGACTATATAGGCGCCAATAGTTCCGTCGGCGTCGTCGACAACAACCATGCTATAATCACAATAACTTTCTATGGATTTGAGGTGGAATCACCAAATTCATACGCAGGTCAAGTTTGAAAATGAGTCAAATCTGACCAAGGGCAAAGGTCAAAATGTCAATTAAATTTCTGCAAAAAGCACTAATCACAGTAACTTTCTATGGAATTGAGGTAAAATCACCAAATTCACACCACGGGTACATGGCTTATTGGCGCAGGTCAAGGTCAAATCTGACCAAGGTCAAAGGTCAAAAGGGCAGTGAACTTTCAGTGAAAATTACATGTACCTCACATTTAATAATTTTTTGTATCTTTGGATAGGATCACCAAATTCAAATCACAACACAAGTATATCTCTTAAAGGTGCATGACATGTTTGTAAAAGAGTCGGTGTAAAGGTCAAAGGGTCGGTGTAAAGGTCAAAAGGTCAATGAACTTTTATTGAAAATCACTTTACATAAACTTCACAGAAAGCTTAAAGGTAATGCTTGGATTTGGTACTCCCTAAAAAACTTTTCTTCAGATTTTTAATTTTTTTTTGTTGATAAATAGCAAGATACTTGGAATACTAAGATGCTGTGGCGATGTAAAAAGAGGTAAAATTAATTTATATACCGGGCCAGGGATATAAACTACCAACAAACCCCCCCCCCCCTTCTAGGAAAGGTCCTAGAGCACTATGTTACCATGATCTAGCATTTCTTACAGATACATGTATTTACACTAAAACTCACTGGAAATCATAAATGGAATACCACATGATCTTTACAAACCTTGTTTTGATACAAGGAGAACCACGTGAGACTATACCGAACACGATTCTTTCCAATTTACTTTTTGCTACCAAAACTGTACATGAGCTTTGAAGTATTGACAGAATGCACAAACAGCACTGTCTCATTTTCCATGGATAAAAATGCATATAGCATCATTATTGCTCAGTATAAAAAAGCTGCCAGACCAAAGTTGACATTCTTATTCACATAGTGAGATGCAGGTGAGACAAAGCTTGGTACAGTATTTGCCTTGTTAAAAAAAAAATCAAAGTGATCTACAGTTGAACCTCTTTATAACAAAATCCTTGTGACCAAGGAAATTACCTCTATATATCAAAATCTTGTGATATCAGGGCAAAAAACAACAGAATACAAACGAGTGGGAATAATAAAGTAACCTTGTTATAATGAGTCATATAACGTCTTTATAACGAGGTTCAACTGTATATGTATGTCTTCTTGGAATATAATTATAACATACAATATATTGTATACTATGTATATATATATATATATATATATATATATATATATATACATGTATATAAATACTGTACATGTATCTGTCTTTTTACTTCATTCCACAGCACATCACCCCACTTCAACAGGCTCATTTAGAGGGTCCAGGTTGTTGTTGTTTTTTTTTTGTTCTGTTTTTTTTGTTCTGTTTTTTTTTTTTTTTTTTTTTTGGGGGGGGGAGGGTGTTATGACTTCTTTCTTTCCTTTTTGGTTGTCCGAGAATATTCTGACAAGTGTCCCCCCCCCAAAAAAAAAAGAAGGTTGTCCAGGAATCCAGAGACAGACTGGGGGAGGGGGTGATTAGGGGCACCAGGCCTACTTGGCTACACATGAATAAAATACATTTATGCCTTTAATAATCTGTTGTCTATCCCCCCCCCCCCCCCCCCGAAGCAGTCGGAGATCCCCAAAAACAACCTGAAAATGTGATTTATTAATTGCTTGTTGAAGAATTTAAGAGTATAAAGCACCCCCAAAATGCTTTTAACACTTTTTTTAGCACTTGTGCAGACCAGCCAGATAATCGTGAAAGTATTTGAAACTGGCATCATGGCATCCATGGACATCTTCAGTTAGACCTTGATGGATCGGTTTTGAGAAGCAGGACTCCTCTCTGGAATGAACACCCTAGGCCAGAGCCGCAGACTTCCAAATAGGAGGAAAGACGTAAAGTAGAGACCCGCGCAGGTGAAGAAAGCAACTTCGTAGGAACCTGTGATGTCTACACTCAGCCCTGTAGTTATGAGATTGAATAGAAAGAACAAGAAAGAATGGGGAGGAGGAAAGAAAAGAATGGAGAGAATTGTGGAGAGAGTGCAAGTGCAAGGAGAGGTGCAGAAATGGAGAGGGGGGGGGGGGGGAGTGCATGAGTGGATATAACATGTTCGTTTGGCAGGTATCATTGTTTTGTTTTTAGTCCTGAAAACTCAGTGCGTGCTCTCTCTCTCTCCCTCCCTCTCTTCTTGTTTCCCTCCTCTCCCCCCCCCCCCCCCTCCCTCTCTCTCTCACACGCATACACATACACACACACACACTCTCTCTCTCTCTCTCCCTCCCTTTCTTCCTATCTTCCTCTCTCCTCTCACTTTCTCTAACGACCAGGACACGTAAACTATTTGTCACACTATAAAACTTGCAATATATGTAATAGGACAATGCACGGAAGGGACTCGCACTTCCTCATGACCGCTAATAGGTATAGATAAAATTTTATCTCACCTCCACAGGTGGATGATAAGAGTCCACCAAGACCGTTTCCTACCATCATTGAAGTTATAACAACAGCACTATCCAGTCCTTTAAACAGCTCCAAACACGAGGGTAAGTTGATCGTGTAGAATATACCACGGGCCATTCCAGCAACTGTTTTAAAACAAGACACCCCCAAAAATGACCCATTTCACTCTTCTGAAATTACTTTGTGAAAGAGTAACGGATTACTCATACAGGTATTAAGAAACAAAAAAAAAAAACAAATACTGCACATTATTATTATACCAATTAAGTGGTTTCGTATGAAATTTTACCGAATTATTTAGAGGGCGCTCGAAGTGAGGATCAGAGAGTATATTGGATATGGCTGCAGTTGATGTAATAACCCTCCCACAATATTTGCGATTTTCATTTTTTAGTAAATGCAAGACAACATACAATTAAAGCACTACAATACAACAGATACAATTTTGTATTCATTTATACTGAACTGCGAATTTGTTCCACATCTATTTATTTCTTCATCTATTCACTAAATTCTGCTCTATAATTATATTCAGGCTATTTCTCCTCATCTTATTTCCCTTTTCTCGTCATAATATCGCGTACTTTATATTCATGCATAACAATCATGACTTGTATTCACGTTTTTTATTTGGTCACAAAACAAAGGGGACATTGACACAAAAGAGTTGAGTGTACATTTTGCCTTGGCGTGCAGGGATACGAACCCTATTACATATACGATGCCCAATTCAAAGATTCGAGCTGGATAAGACTTTACAGGGCCGATGCCAAGCAAATGCATGTTGACTTTTATTAATTTATGATACCCAGATCACCATTAATATGGCCAAAAATATCTAATATATTTTATAATAATTTTTATTTTTTCTTCGGATTGTACTGGGATCCGCTCACAAAAAAGCTGCAAAACCAGGCCCTTGTGACATCACTTGTCAATCACCATCCAGAAAATATTATTCATTTGCTATGTCGGATAGTCATGACACTGCCGATTGTTTTCTCACAATAGCAGATCTATAATACACCATCCTTTTGCAGGTGTATTGCATCATGTCATCGTAAGAAAACATAGATAGGGGATACACAGTCACCAGACACCCTGTAATTATGGGGAATTGCACTAAATGCACTATGAGGTGTATACCCATGGCCACATACCCTTCCCCCACTTTTTGTTCACCCCTTCCGGGCCCCTTCCCAGTCAATAGCATGCGGGGTTCCATCAACCCCCATCCCATACTCTCCCTCAATGTTTGGATTCAACACTAACTTACCTATGATATAAGCAATAATAGTTTCCAATCTCGGGAAGAGAGCGAGGCATAGCGACAACCCCGCCCCTGCCAGATTCACAGCAGCCATGTTGGTGATCCCGGCTACCGGTAAGCTGGAGCCAAAAATAAAGAAGATGATCCTGCCGAACATCTCAGCTAGACCTAGCCCCATGATGAGTAGGACTGAGGTTCTATCTTTCATCCCAATAAGCTGCATATAACTCACCTGTATAGAATCAATTACACGTAATTAAACCATAAAACCCCACTGTAGGCCTAAATGTCACGATTGATAGTTTTAAAAACACAATGGTCCTCCAAGAACCGAAACAATTTCTATGACCAAAAGTAGGCTACTTTAAAGCCACATGAAAATCTTTCAATCAAATCAGTCTGTTTAATAAATCGGGGAATGTGCTTCATGATGGGCCTACCTCAAACTCCTGTGCTAAAAAGTCTTAAATATAATCCCGCCTTTTTATTTTCAGATTTTTAATTTTTAATATTTATTTATTTTATTCTATTTATTTATTTTATTCTATTTATTTATTTTTTATTTTATTTATTATTATTTTTATTATTATTATTATTTTTTTTTTTTTTTGGGGGGGGGGGGGGTACATTTGTTATTGTCCAAAATTTTAAGCCAATATTTTTTAGATTTGATATTCCATTACATGTATCTCTTTATGTAGCGTATTGAAATGTATTTCAATACATTGTTTCAAACGCATTTGTCTGATAACATTACTGTGATTAAGTAAGTAAAATCATAGGCAAACTCATAGGCAAACTCGAGCTCATAGTTTTTGGTGGGCAGGTTCTGCATCCGAAGACGAGCTATTGTATTTAAGTTTTTGGTATAGTCCATTCGAATGATCGGAAATAACAGGGAACTTCCGAATAACGATAGCTATAAGCTTGATAAGAGCTGTCAAGAACCTTTGGCAAATCCGACTTTTCGGCACAGTCATGAACTATTCTTAAGCAAACGTTCTTTTGGTCGTCAACAATTCTTCAACTATTCGCCCCCTCGAGAATGTGACAAATAGTTGAAAAATAGTTGAAGAATAGTTGGAGGAATAATTACAGAATAGGCTAGTTGGCGAATACACCGAATGACTGGAAAATAGTTGGAAAATAGTAACAGAATAGTTGGCGAATTGTATATTCGTCATAATTTCTTCGATATATTTTTTTTAAAGAACACCCCCTTTGAAAAGTTGAAGAAAGTTTTCGAAAATAATATTGGACAGGTTGAACCACCCTTTTTTATACATCGATTCGAAGAGCTGAACATGGAAGTGTTCAGTCGCCATTACTGGGGCGGGGGCGGGTGGGGGATCAAGTATAATAAATATTCCCGCTGCTATAGTTCAGGGACGGCTATACAGGCCATGCATTTGTCTGATAACATAAACCATTGAATTATCTCTTGTTATGCCCTTGGATGGTCCCCAGGTGTGGCGAAGTGCTACAGCGCTCCGGGAAACCATGGAAACCATGGAAACCGAATCGGTCTATAGGGTCATCTCCACTGGAGAGGATGTGAGGTGTATTCACGAGCAATTCACAGATTGTTCGCAGACAATTCTTCAATTTGTTGTCAAATGTTTTCCAAACATTTTTTTTATTTTGTCAAACAGTCGCTACATTCGCCAAATTCGGCGAAATGTTGCTGACTTCGCAAAATTCGTCAACTATTCGTCACGGGATTCGTCAACTGTTTTTCAACTTTTCAGCAACTCGTCAAAGAGTGGGTTTCCACTCCTGTACATTTCGAAAGCTATTATACCCACCAGGTTGATGACATTAAAGACAGATGCTGCCGTCGTCGTCAGCGTACCAAGTGTAGCCATCCACATACCAGGAACCTTCACAAAGGCACATTTTCTGTTCAGACAACTTTGGTCAACCGAGTCAACTACGTGGTCATTGACCTCCGCTACCTCGTCGTATGAGGCGTTGTCCGGATCTTCGACCTCGCCGGCGTTACTACCGCCATCGGAGGATGCAGTCTGTTTCTGCGCGCACGAGTGGTCTTTGGTATTCAGTGTCTCCCGTTCACATCCGCTTGGCTGATTCGCTGCAGGATCTGCGTGACGTCTTTGGTGGTTCCACAAGAGTACTTTCACTCCTAATGACGAAGTTTTGTCCCCATCTTCAAGCTGCTTGTACTGGCAACTGATAGTTGCCTCACGTTCACTTTCACGTGCTGACTCACACCCATATGTCGCCGAGGCTAAACAAACGTAAGAACTAGACCGGACCGGCTGTTGTTCTAACTCTGTTCCCAATGTGCCTTTCGTCGTCCTTGGGGAGCTATCTGACTCGAGTTCTGTATACTTTCCCTCTTCGTTATTTGGGCTATTTTCGGGAGAGGGTTTCTTATAGACGTAGCATAAAGGGAGACATACCACAAACAGGACGCCTGAAAATATTGCATAACCGATACGCCATCCGAGGGCTTTTATGCAAATATCGATGAGCGCTGTGCCTGCCAAGAGGGCTGAAAGGAGAGATTTAGAGAGAAAGAGAATTTTGAAGTTGCAATGAAGAGGAAGAGGCATTGGGTGAGGGAATGTCCAAATATCCAGCAGGGAGAAAGAAAGAACGTTTCATCGTTATTTTTCCACCATCTATTTCCCTATATACACTTTGCATCATCTGTTTTTTCAGACTGATGAAAACAGTTAAAGAATGAATATGTCCGAGATTTGTTCAATTTACTTGACACCGGGTGTACCGAAAAACTAAATTAAGTGACCATAAAATCGAATAAAGAAGAAGAAGAAGAAGAAGAAGAAGAAGAAAAAGAAGAAGAAGAAGAAGAAAAAAAGAAGAAGAAAAAAGAAGAAAAAGAAAAACAAGAACAACCACAAGCAGAAGAACAAGAACAAGAAGAACAACAGGAAGAACAAGAAGAACAAGAAGAAGGAAACGGAGGCTGGAGGAGGCGGAGGAAGAGGAGGAGGAGGAGGAAGAGGAGGAGGAGGAAGAGGAGGAGGAGGAGAGGAGGAGGAGGAGGAGGAAGAGGAGGAGGAGGAGGAAGAGGAGGAGGAGGAGGGAGAGGAGGAAGAGGGGAAGAGGAGGAAGAGGAGGAAGAGGAGGAAGAGGAGGAAGAGGAGGAGGAGGAGGAAGAGGAGGAGGAGGAAGAGGAGGAGAGAGGAGGAGGAAGAGGAGGAGGAGGAAGAGGAGGAGGAGAAGAGGAGGAAGAGGAGGAGGAAGAGGAGGAGGAAGAGGAGGAGGAAGAGGAGGAGGAGAGGAGGAGGAGGAGGAGGAGGAGGAGGAAGAGGAGGAGGAGGAAGAGGAGGAGGAGGAAGAGGAGGAGAATGGATATGATAATCTGTATTTGTTTTGTAATTCAATTAGCAGATGTTAGGTTAGTACAGGCCTTAAGGTTCTTTCCATGAAGACAGCGTTCCCTGCAGAACTATTCCACGTACCATGTTTTTATTGCAACTTGGTATAATTCAAAGGGCTATCAAATCTTTGTTTCGTATTATCAAGTATTTTAATCAATCTATCATTTTGATTTATTTTAGTACATTGAAATGACAACCTTGCCCTAGAAATACTTACCGACACCACCGCTTAGGCTAATGAGAGCAAAAGGTCGCAGTCCCTTCTTGCCGGGGAAATGAAGCGCGGTAAGATGAAAGCATGCGTTGTTCAGCATGTTAGTACCCGCTGCAAAGATGAACCCAAAGGACACGTACATGTACCAGAGGTTGGACAGGAAAGTGGTAACGAAAAGTCCAACTGTGCAGCACAGGACCCCGAGGCAGGCGACGGGCCGGTGGCCCCAGCGAAGGAACATCATGGCGGAGATGGGTGAGAACAATGAGGCAACGCCCCAAGCCATCGAACCCATCCATCCTGATTTATTTGAAGATGTGAAGAGAAATGATCATGACACAGGGGCACAGTGTTAAAAAAAATGTTCATGGGAGCTCTTTTTAATTTTCTATCGAAGAAGTGAAATTCAAATTGGCGCAGACATTATGATGTATTTTCATTTTTTTTAATACCAGGAATCTTTTTAATTTTTCCAGAGCTAAATCGGTCGCCGATCCCGCGTATTTTGTTTTCATTACCGGGGCGTCGCAAAAAAGCTCTCAAATTTCGCCGGGAAGAGGGAGGGGCACACTAGTACATATTGGAACACTTAATCTTTTAGCTCAACTGTGCATTTGGTTTCGTTTGGCCGGGGGCAGAGGGCAAGTGCCCTCAGTGCCCCCGGACCCGTCAATAAAACAGGTAATTCAAAGTTTCCCCATGATCATCATACGAATTTATACAGAAGCTTTCAAAAAGTAATCAATGTGTAAAACCGGTTTTTAGTACATTATCTCTACCAATTCTCAATGGAAAATGCAATGTTTTACTCTTAAAAAAAAAAAAAAAAAACAAGTCTAAATTAGTCTTCTTACCGGTCGCCACAGCTGATGACTCGAACTCTTCCTCGAGTGAGACAAAGAGAACAACAAAACTTGAGATGATCCCGTAAGTAACGGTTAAATGAATGAACGCGGCTACAGCCATGGTCCAACCGCTGCGGTTGAACTTTGAACCTGGCTTCAGTTTCATGATGACCGCAGTGTCCCGACGTCACTTCCTGGTTATCGCTATAGGGGTAAACATAGAGAGCGAGTCACTTCGAATGTTGGTGTGTTCAAGATCACTGCCAAATTCAACCTGTACAGGAACTCTCTCATAATCATAAGTTAAAGAAATAAGGAATTATTTTTAAAAAGACAAACGGGAGAGTGGACCTTGTCACAATCAATCGACCAAATTGCATCACTCGTGTATTACTGCTACGTTATTCCTGCTTACCATACACTTATGTCTTAATGAGTCGCTTATTGCACCGCTAAGGTTCGCTATCTACCCCCCCCCCCCCAAAAAAAAAAAAAATAATAATAAAAAAATAAAAAAATAAAATAAAATAAAAAAAATGATGCGATAACTATTTCTACACTGGGGGCAGAAAAATACAATTTATTATAGACCCCAAATGATTGAATATGATTTCCCAAATTCTGTCTGTCCCTCTATCTCTGTATCTCACTCTCTCTGTCTTGTTCTTTTTATCTTTCTCACACACACACACACCCTTTTCTGGTTATTCAGCCGGAGGAGAACTGCACCTATAATATACGGATGAACTGATGTGCATCATGTGCCCCCGACCTCCATGACACTTGAGACAGGAATTGGACAGGAAATGAAGGTAGTGAAAGATAGAGAGAGAGAGACAGAGAGAGAGAGAGAGAGAGAGCGTCTGACCGGAAAGAGAGTGACTTGGGACAGAGAGAAAGGGATCGACAGAGGGACAGAGAGACTGACAGAAGGAAGAGGGGAACTTGGAGAGAAAAGGGAACGTTGAGGGGGGAAAAGGATCCCCCCCCCCCCCAAAAAAAAAAAAAAAATGCTAACTATATTGGAAAAAAAATATACATCGCACCTCTTATTCAGATTATTCCCCTATTGGAAGACAATTGCCCTCTCCATTATTTTACTTATGCATCTCGTATATTTTTTTAGAGCTCTGAATCAAAAGTTATTAGGCCAAACCACAAAATGTGGCCAATAGACTGTTTACTAAGTTATTCAAATTTTATGCAACCCGCTTGCCAGAAGCTTGCCAGAGGCTTGTCAGACATAGCAACAAGTAATGTATGCAAACTGGATTCCAAGTATTGTAGTTCATTCATTAATAACAGGTTAATGGAATACCTCGTTACTATAGGTCCCCAGGAAAGAAACATCAATAAATTTGAATCACTTAGTAAACAGGTCTATTGTCTCGAAAGCGGAAAGGGTTAAGAAAGGAAATTTTCATTGCAGTAAACACCATGCATGGTCGGACACACTGACCCGTACTACGCAAACCAGTCATATCGATAACATAATAATGGCTGATGGTACCATTATGCACTGCATACTATATTCTACTGAGGGATGTAGGCTTAAATTTATTTATAGACGTATACAAGAGTGTACATGATAAATACACACAGACACATACAGACACACACAGGTGTAAGGTGACAACATATACAACCGCTCTGGCTAGATAGACCGCTTCGGTAATGATGCAAATTTTATACATACCTTTCAAAACAAAGATTGCTCTTGACAACCTGAAAGCCTGCCGGAGGCTTGCTTTCGCAGGACGCTAAATTTTTTCCTACGAAATTTTTGTCCCTGTCCTCCCTGGCGCATGCGCACCTGATCCTTTCCGATCGCGATCTAAATCAATAAGCCACTTCGGGGATGCAATCTGAGCATGAGCAGATAAAGGTCATCTGTACCAAATTCTAAAACCCACTGACACTAATATTCGATATGTGCTCATGAATGTCATGTAATCATTATTCAATTATGCACTAATGGTGCATTCCATGATATCCAGGTGGAAGTATTCTTTTTAAAGGGGGAAACAAAAGCTATTCATGAGGCACCTCTATCACTCCCAGAGTTATTTTTCTGAAGTGCACATAAAGGGACCCTCCATGTCTAAAATATCTGTGGATATTTGGGGTCATTTGTACAATATCAGTACCATGCGCTAACCCGAACTGGCTTATTTCGCAATCATAGGGTTTATTCCGTAAGCGATATAATGACGGTTGCTCCCAGCGTCTTGCTGTGGCGAGATGCGTTAGCACTCGGACATTTAACCGGTATGTGGGTTCGACTCTCAGTTTGGACATAACAAAAAAAAAACGTCTTGTATTTTTATTTTTCCTAAAAGTAGGATCGGAAAATAGCGTTAAACACGGACATAATATGTACTAAAATACTAAAGCTTTTCGACATGCACTCATCAGAGTAAATTCGCATGAATGAACAGAACGCCAGAAAACGCTCTTGTACACAACTGAATGTGCCTACTTCCGTGGATAGTGGCAAGTCGGCCATTGCTTACCATCTATTGAATAACCAAGAATGCGCGGAACAATACTGTTCATCTTGGTTCAGGGTTCTCAGCCGAGCGAGAAGTTTTAATCACCTGCGCATGCTCGAGGCATCATACATTCGGCTTACTGACCCCATTCTGTGCCGTCAGAAGGAGTTCGTATAAAGAACACTTGCGTTATTTTAGCATTTGTTCGACCGAACGGCTGTTACTAGGCCTAACCTTGTTCAGCCAATCATATCGCGCCATTTAGCGTCCACTGTTCCCTCGGCTCTATTATATTGTTTCGTTTTCTGGCGTTCTGTTCATTCATGCGAATTTACTCTGATGAGTGCATGTCGAAAAGCTTTAGTATTTTAGTACATATTATGTCCGTGTTTAACGCTATTTTCCGATTTTGCAGTACCAAGCACTTATTTAAAAGTAGGATGAAACTTTGAAACCCCATCCAACTCCAAGCATTGTAGGGCTATTTCAAAGTTGCGCATGCGTCAAGGACGATAGTGACAAAAGTTCGTGGGAAAAAAAGTTCGCTTGCCGGACATAGCAACAATAATGTATGCAAACTGATTCCAAGCATTGAGGCTCATTTATAAACAGCAGGTTAATGGATAGCTCGTCACTAGGTGCTCAGAGAATTATGTGCATAAATTTGTGTGCATAAATTTGTATACATTACAGAAGCGGTCTATTGTGAGAAATGAAAATGAGAGAATAATGATTGCCGGGTCCGCTCGCTATTCATAAGGACCGCTATTCATAGAAAACCCCTATTCATTTAACACGCATTATGAATAGCGGTCCTTATGAATAGTTATGAAAAGTGGTCCTTATGAATGGAGATCCTTATGAATAGCGAGGTAATTTGTCTATGGTTTGTTCGCTATTCATAAGGACCGCTATTCATAGAAAACCGCTATTCATTTAACATGCGTTATGGATAGCGGTCCTTATGAATAAGTGGTCCTGATGAATAGCGGTCCTTATGACTAGCGAGGTTACCCCATGATTGCGTAGCTTTAATAAAAATATCCATCTCACTAAATCGCACATCGGTAACATTAAATTCAAGCTTTTATGGTGGCCCAATGCTTTGGAACAGCCTCCCAACTAAATTTAAAGGGGTACTCCGGCCTAAAAATAATATTAATTGAATGAATAGAGTAAAATTAAACAAGCAAAACACTGAAAATTTCATTGAAATCCGATAAAAAATAACGAAGTTATTGAATTTTAAGTTTTGCATTATTTTGGGGAAACAGTTCTATGCATGTCATCATGAATATGTAAATGAGTGAGCTGATGATGTCACGTCCCCACTTTCCTTTTTTAACTATATTACATAAAATCTTCATTATTTCATTTTTTCATACATGTCTATAAAAAATATCTCCCTTGTAACAAAATAAGTTACAGCAATGATAAACTTACACATAAAATAAAGAGTCAGTCCTTTTAGTTATAGGCTTGGAGCAGAAAATTTGAATAATTGCAATTTCATCAGCTCTCACTCACTGCATATTCATGACGACGTGCATATCACTGTATACCAAAATAATGGAAAACTTAAAAATTCCATAACTTCATTATTTTTCATCCGATTTCGATGAAATTTTCAGTGATTTGTTTGTTTAATTTTACTCTATTTATTCAATTCATAATATTTTCAGGCCGGAGTACTCCTTTGAGAATAGTAAGACTGTAAAACAATTTAAACGATGTTATAAGCGACATCTTCTTGATTCACAATGTTAAATGTATACTAGATTATTGTATATGTTTCCCTCTCTTTTCTTCCTTCCTTTCTTTAGTGTTATGAAGTTATGTACACTTGATATTCTATCATTTCTTATAAATTTCTGTTTTTATGTACTCTGTATGAAGGGGTCACTTTTTAACAAGCCTATCACGCACGCTACCGACAGCCGGATGTGGGGGATTAGCTCTATGTCGTGATACCGTGAGCTTGAAATCTGTGACTGGTACTGTATTTGTGCTTTCCATGATCCCGCCATTATTATTTATCATACTGATTTTTTGTAATATGTTTTTATGGTGGAAATAAATGACTGATTGATCCCTAGTCAATCTTTCATTGAAAAACGTTCGTCAGAGGTACCCTCCCTTTATATTATAAACATAATAATTTTATACAGCGCCATGTCTGTCAAATTTGACACTCCTGGCGCTAATGAGAGGTATAGTGTAATTGTGGGCATATACATATAGAGAAATTCAATATAAAATGCAGAGTAACTAATTTCACAATTTCTGTATGTTGCTTCAGTATTACCCATTCCTCCGAAACTAATTGTGGAGTTGAATAAATTGATTTGCAATTTCCTTTGAAATTCAAAACGAGACAAGGTCAAGAGATCGGTCTTAATAAACACAGCTGAAAATGCAGGACTAAGCATGGTAGATTTACATTCCAAGGTCCAATCCCTGCATTTACATGTACCATGGTTAACAAGGTACTTTGAAAATAACAATGATGTACGGTGGAAATTCATGTTTAAATACTGGATTTTAAAAAATATGTCCGTTGTCTTTGATACAGTATTAAAAACAAACTATTCTCACTAAGATATGTTGATGCTATGCTCAAAACATAAAATACCTGATTTCTATGTAAACTGTCTTATAGTAGGCCAGCCAAACATCAATAAGGCTCTAGAAAAAGATTTGACGGCATTTTTGGGTAATGCTCGGCATCCATGCTAAAACTCTTGCAAAAATACTGAGGAACAAGGTACGGGCGGATGCCACGCGCATTTTTGGCTAAAAATGCCATTTTTGCTCAAAATTTGAAAGAATGTCAAATATCACGATTTTTTTGGACCTAATATGTAATACCTGATTAAGATTTTCAAGGATATCATATTTAGAGTTTGAAGTTATACAATTGAAAGTTGGATATTACACACACATGTATGGCGTAATGAAACATGAAACTGTGATTGAAAACTACCAATATAAGTTTTTTTACCCAACGTAAATTTGTCAATTTAAACGCTTTTTCTTGATTAAACATATCATGTATATTGTCATGTCACACACAGAAAAGAAATTATCCGATAAGGTGATAGATAACTCATTTTATGTTATCCCAAATGGAATGATGTATATTTACTGTATGCGCATTTTGAATGAAAAACACTATTTGAATGCAATTATCCCATGCATGTATGGGCCAAAAACTGAAATTTCCCCACCCCCTTAGAAATAATCTTAAATAAAGTATTTTTCTGTTAGATGGGACCATTAACTATCAAAATATGCTTCTTTGCCCTAAATTAAGAGGTGGGCGTGACCACAAGGGCTATTACCATGGCAACGGATCAAGAACAATAGCAGAAAATGTCATGTATTCGTGATTAAGAAAGTACAAAAACACATTGTAACATTTTAGAATAATGTATCAAAAGATTCTCACTTGATCAAAAACCCAATAAGAGTTATAAAAAGTGTCCAACATCTTTGAAAATGGCTGTTTCCATGGAAACAGTAAGAAAAAAAAAATGATATTTGAGCAAAAATCCCTTGATGCTATACCGAAAAAAAGAAGTAAATCATGATATTGACCATTATTATTTTCTCTTTTACAGGACACTCACTTATCATAACTTGTTTTAGTAAAGGGGTGATGGATGTGACCACTACATGTTTAGGCCGTTACCATGGTAACAAATATATTTATTGTGTTGTATTTCTAACAAAATACCACATGTATGGTTGTTTTCAACATGAAATAATGGTAAACATCTAATAATTTTTGCCGCCTATTTGATTATATTCAAAATTTTAGTCAACTGCAGTAGAGCTAAATTTGATTTATAAAAAAGCTGTTGCCATGGAAACAGAATGTTAATGAAGTTGAAACCAAAGAAAAAAATTTGACCTACCAATACAAAAGAAATGTTAAACAAACAGAATTTTAACAATACCAAATGAATCATATATTACTTTTCCCCGTAGCTTTCAGAATCAGCTTGTTCCACCCAAATAATGAGTTGAGTTGAATCAAAAGAGTAAAATTACATAAACAAAACAGTAAAAAAAAATCAAAATCGGAAAAAGAAATTTACGGCATTTTGAAGTTTTGCATTGTTTCGTGAAACAGTGACATGCATAACATGAGCTGTATGCAAATTAGTGATCCCATGATTCAGAAGCTCACTTTTCCTTTTGTATTTTATTATACGAAATTTCAAATATTTCATTTTCTTCATAGATGTGTATAAAGATTCTCTTCATTGTATCACAGTCAGTTATAATAATGATGATCTTACACATTCTACATGTGTTTTAAAATAATAAATACTCCAGTGTCCCTTTTCCATTCTCATACTCATAGCTGGTGAGTATCACTCATGATATGCAAGAAGTGCCCCCTTTCACCTCTGATTGTTGGCCTTTTAGCTCACCGGAGCCGAAATGTTCTATCGGGTTATTGCGGTCGCTCACCATCTTTGTCGTCCGTCGTGCTAATCTTTTCAATTTTTTCAACTTCTTCCCAAAATGCATGGCTGGATTTTAACCCAAACTAGGTAGGATTCATTCTTAGGCAGGAGGCAAGGGTTTTTTTTTTCCAATGACCGATTCTAGGACAACTACCCCCAGGACAACCACCACCGGACAACTATATACCCCTGCATTCTGGGGTAATTGACCAGGGGGTAGTTGTCCGGGGGGGGGGGGGCGGGGATGGGTATCAGGGTAATCGTCATTTTATGGGATTAATTTTCCCGGGGGGATTTCATGGGGGGGGGGGGGTAGCTATCCTGGGGGTAGTTGTCCTGGGGTGTAATTTTCCGGGGGTACTTGTCTAGCCGGGGGTAGTTGTTCGGGGGTAGTTTTCCAGGTGGTATAGTCCTAGAATCGGTCATTAGGCATTTTATGTCGCCAGAAATTAAAACAAAAACAAAACAAAATAAACATTCCGTCGTGACCACAATAATTGGTAACATAAATGGTGTCTTCTTCCTGCGACGCGGGGCAGGCACAATCGCTTTTAAGAGGGTGTTAATTTCAATTTTGCGAGCGAGCTTAGCGAGGGATAAAAATAATTCTCTTTTGATAATAATTGGTACCATAAAATGGGTTTTCATGCTGCGGGGCGGGGCGGGCACACTCGTTTAATTGTGTTAAGGTGATGTACCGACAAAAATAATGTTCTTGTGGTCACAAAGGAATGTTTATTTTGTTTTGTTTTTGTTTTTAACGGAGGTTTTAAGTTCTGGCGACATAAAATGCCTAATGACCGATTCTAGGACAAATTCCCCCTGGAAAACTACCCGGACAGCTACCCTCTGGACAACTACCCCCAGTACAACCCCCCCCCCCCAATCGTCCTGATGTAACAGAAATAAACAAAGTATATCATAAATTGGTAACAATCTTTATAAGAAAAATACATGTAATATAGTCATATAATAAAAAAACTAACTTTACAAGTAAAAGCAACAATAATAACGGCTATGAATATTTCAAAAATAACCAATTTAGTATATTATGTAAGGCTAAGCCTAATGTGGAATGTGGATAACATCCATGTACTAATGAGACTACAGTATTAAAAAGACAAAACATGACCGGTATAAAAAAATTCCATACATAGTACCTGTAACCTTGTGGATTGTCGGCTAAAATAAGAACCGTAAAAAGTCAGATTTTCTTGAAATTTATGTTTGAAAGATCATAGTACATACATATATCGATGGTATTCATTACGGTTAGAAACGAATTACATTTAGATAACATTTCAGATGATATATCAAATGCTAACCGATTGTTATTTCTCTTTCTTCCTTTGGAGATTTTCGTTGAGAAGTGAATGTATATTTGGATGTATTTTAATAATGTATTGTTGATTGCATCGAATAAAATAATGACCTCTGAAGAGGTAAGAAAAATACCAATAACCAAATAAAACCTGACCTTTTCCATGATAAAAAACAATGGAGAGGGTAAAAAATTGAGGACATATCGATTATTCATGTTACCGCTCCCGGGGGGGGGGGGGGGGGGGGGGGGGTGGTATTAAAACTGTAATTAAAAGTACGAAGAGGAGATAATGGTCAGTCACTTGGTTATTGGGCATCAACAATAAGTACGATTTATTAAGTCCTCAAAACAACACCAATAACTAATATCCCAACTGATATATCTAATAACCTGTTCTTCCAATCAATGAAGAAACAAAGAGAAAATTCATTACAATTGACTAAATCCTTAGTCCTTAAGTAAAATACAAAACGTGAAACGCTACAAACGTTCAAGATGATCCATAAAGTACTAGGGAACACGTGTGCTATAGTCCCTGAAACTAACATCAACCAAACTATATACATTCTTAGTAAACGAAGAAGCTTGAATACATTCTGACTATTCTGAGATGATCCCTTACTGCGATATACTTTCCAGAGTAAGTCTTTCACTCTCAAAGTCACTAACTACTGTAAAAATATTACTAACACTACTCTATATTGGTATGCAATGACGATAACGATTATGATAACGATTATGATAATGATGATGATTATGATGGTGATGATAATGCTGCTGCTGCTAATAATGATGATCATGATAGTGACAGTGATAATGATGATGATAATGATGATGATAATGATGATAATGATGATAACGACGACGATGATGATATTGATGGTGATGATGATGATAATGAGGATGATGTTGTTGCAGGCACATGGAAACATGTGCTTACTGTTTTCATGTGCATGCATTTTACTCTAATTTACCATGAATTCAGACAAGCAGTGCCCAGGGCAATCCATCATGAATTATTAATAAAGCATTCATGTGCCTTGGAGCAAGAGACCAGAAGCCTGGTCAGTGGAGCTCTCAAATGGTGGTATTCATGTCCATTGTTCAGGGTCATTGTAAGCACACACTCACATACACATCATTGGTTCCTGTGTAGTAAAGTTCCTAGTTTTGTACAGAGGGTTAAAATTTGACCAAAATCTGGAACCTAACTTTAAAATTAATCATGGATTTAATGAAACTTATTTATGCTTTCATATTCAAATCACCTCCCACTAAATTGTACACTAGTCAGCTATTACTCATATCAATGACAGTGTTATCTGACATATAGTTTTCGAACTATTAAGGATCAAAAGTGGGAAATGTTTTTTTGTAACACCTAGTATATGTACTAATGCACACAGCATGACTTGGACTATACACAATGTTTCTTTACATAAAGTGTGTCTACATAAGTTTCAATCAATGTTTCACTGTTTCAACATACTTCAAGATTTGGTTGAAACTACAAAAGAGATCTACATGTATATACAAAGTTTAACCATTACTGTATATCTTAATATACAGTACTCACACGCATACACAATCAAATGAAATATAGTAATGAATTCTACTTTGAATTCATTGACTTGTCATCAGTCATATTAACAATTTACCAAGTTATAGGAAGACATCATGTAATATAATCATGAATAAGATGAGATAACATGTTCCAAAGTTCTCTAGATTATCACTGTCATTGAAATAACGTATGTATAACAATTATAGCAAAATATATTATAAGAAAGGATCTTTTCTTACCTGTAATTAAAAGTAAGAAGAAAAGATAATGGTCAGTCACTTGGTTATTGGTCAGTCACTTGGTTATTGGGCATCAACAATAAGAATGATGACCACATGTGCTGACCAAACTAAACAAAGGGGTCTTGGGGATTAGTCCATTATATAAATTAGGGGTGTGGGGTGCCTTCCTACTGGAGGGGTTGAGATAATTCACTAAATATATTCAGGTACATGATATAACAAATAGAAAAAATGAAAGGGTGCCCTATTTTGGAGGGGCCTCACATATCAAATATAACCGATTATTTTTCTTTCTTCTTTGGAGATTTTCGTTGAGAAGTGAATGTGTATTTAGATGTATTTTAATAATGTATTGTTGATT